>OY757315.1:117559370-117908370 GCA_963583905.1 Stenurella melanura
ACAGATATTATAGCCGTTGACAGCACTTCACTACGACAACTGTTCATATCGACGTCTCTTTTTAATTCCGCTTGAATTTATCGTTCGGCCGTCTTAGCATGCTCGAGCGGTTAGAAGACATACGTAACTAAATATTTGCTCGTCTCAATGCGTTCAGCAACCGCACATATGTCCTACCTAATGTCATACTCGCGCAAACATTCATCGTACAGACTATAGTATATTTACATAGGATAGGAATCATATAACTATTTGCATGTAATAAATAGATTAAAAGCTTTGCATAATTTATACCTTCCATTAGGTATAAATAAGTAAGGAACACATTTTAAATTTAGTAATATCTTGTACTCTTGATAAAGGCCTAATAAGCCGAAACACCTGTAGAGTTTTAATAAAACTTTTTGAAACATTAAAAAGCATAATTTCCTATATATTTAAATTAGTGTACTCGTGTACTAGGTCCATTATTATTCCTGTTATTCTTAAATGACTTGCCGAATTATATTACAGAAGGTAAAGTTTTCATGTATGCTGCCGATACAACTGTCGTTGTATCCGATATTAAACCTTATATTGTCCTATAAGCAGTTATCAAAAATTAGCATTTAACAACCATGCAATTAGAACTGTAAGTACGGCTTCTTTCTTGGGAATAACACTGGACAGTATCTCCACAGGGAACAACATATAGATAAAACATCATCTAAATTAAATAAAAGTTTGTATGTCATTGATACTCCTATTATCTGTAAATTTTTATATTTGTTATAAATCGAAATCATTCCCATCGAACGGTGTAAAAAAGTAAAAAATACCAAAATGCGTGTTTCTTCTGGATTAACATTAACATATTCAAATACCTTACTTATGACTTTTCACAATCAGTGGGCAGTTTTTTTATAACCGGTATGGTAATAAAAAAATCTAAATTCCAAAGAGACTGATTCACACCACTCAATATTAGTAAGTGTACGGGATTTCATTGTACAGAAGTGTACCCATGACCATTTTTTTTGTCTTCGGAATGTGATATAAAAATATATTTTATTTCAGGTATGACCAGGGATGACCTCTTCAACACGAATGCCGGGATTGTGAGGGATCTCGCACAAGCTGCCTCAGAGGTGGCCCCAAATGCCCTGATAGGAATCATCACAAATCCTGTAAATTCCACTGTACCTATCGCTTGTGAGGTTTTGAAGAAGGTGGGTGCTGTTCTTATTTAATTGTACTGATTTGTGTAGTAGCATCTTTTACATCATTCCATCATTCCTGATAGTAATACTTAATCTTCTTTTTTTTTTTTGGCGCTACATCATCATACACTTAGTATTGTGCCCATCAAACGTTGATATACAATATGTACACTTGATTTAAAAAAAACTGGTACACTTTCTTTTAGTTATGTAAATCATTCGTTCTTTGATTGATATTAATAATCTTACAAATGTCACTTTGCCGTTAATCAGTGGAGTCATTATTAAAAATAGTTCGACATCTAACAGATATTCAAATATTTGTTTTTTTTTTCTAAAATTGAAGATGGTTGGTCCATAAGAAGACTTGCTGTTGAATACAATGTGAGTAAAACCACGATAATGAGTGTTAAAAAACAATGGGAAACCAACCAAATGGTATCCCGTAAAGTTGGTTCCAGTAGGCCCAGAAAGAGCAATAATCAAGAAGATGAAAATCTTATAAATTACCTAAGAGAAAACCCTTTTCAGAATGCAGTAAATGCAATTTCAGAGACAAATTTCTCTGCTTCGGTACCTACTGCTTGTAGAAGAATAAAACTACAAAGCGGCTTGAAGAGTTGTTCAGCGGCTAAAAAATACAAACTTTCAGAGGAAAAGAAGCAGGGTAGGATTATTTTTGCACTCAACTATATAATCAATGATGAAAACTTCTGGTTAGAAGTTGTCTTTTCTGACGAAAAGGTTTTTAATTCCTGTAACGATGGACTGGTTCGCGTATACAGACCTCCTTCCACTAGATACGACGAAAAATATACTTTCGATCCACAAATATCAGGAAGGTTTTCAGTCAATGTCTGGGCTTGAATAAGCCTAAATGGGTTAGGTGTGTGTTGGAACAGTAGTGGTCATCTCAATTCCATTAAATATATTGAAATATTAGACAACGTTGCCGTCAGTACTAGAGGTGTTTCCGGAAAATAATTTTATTTTCCAACAAGACAACTGCTCCATGAGTTGTTACCGTGGCCATCTAAAAGTCCGGATTTAAATCCAATTGAAAATGTTTGGGGACTAATGGTGAAACATATAAGAAAATTAAATAACCATCCAAACAATGCCCAAGAATTGGAAGGGATAATTGAAGACGCTTGGGAGAACTTGTCGCAAGAAGTTGACCTTGCAAGAAATCTGATTTTGTCCATGCCTGCAAGACTTCAGGCAGTTTTCGACGCTAATGGAGCAATGACAAAATATTAGTTAATTCTGAATTACGTAGTTGAAATTCGTTTATTTTATTTTTTTATTGTATTTTTATGGTCAGTTTTCATTGTTTACATTTTTTTTAAATCCCAAGTGGTATTTTTGTGTTCTTATTTTAAAAATAGAATTATCATTATTCAGTTAGTATTTTAATTACAACCATTAGTAAAATTATCCGTAACAATTTTTTTTTTTTAAACAATATGGCAGGTTTGAAAATGTTTTGAAAGTTATTTTTTAAAATTCCATTTGAATAAAATAAAAAAGAAAGGTTTAATAAGTTTAAAAACACTAAGAAAACCGGTCTCCTCCAAAAAACCCAGGTCCGGGGTAAATCACTTCTTCTCCACCCCCCTCTCGATGTGTATGGCCAGCCCTATTCACAGACATATGCACACAACTAAACTATTAAGATTTTCGATTGCAAGAGTTGTACCAGTTTTTTTTTAAATCAAGTGTACATCTTTCACTCTGTAATTCCGTCCTGAACAATTCGTCATGAATTTTTTTATAATCAACGTTTCTACCCCTACTTACAGGTTGCCGAGATTTTCACCTGCTATGATTGACATAATAATAGCAGTCGACATGACTTAAAGTCAACATTATATTATAATGTGAACTAATTCCACAACTTTAGCCGTCATCTCGGTATTTGTTAATACCAAATCAATTAATGACCCGCCAGTATGTTTCGATGAATAAACTCCTTTACAATGTTTTTAAAGCTCATTTCATTAAAATAGTCTTTTAGCCTCTTACTGTAAATACTAGTTTCATCAGACCAGTTGACATTAAACTCACCGATAATAAAACTATTTACATTGTGGTCTACCATATGTTCATGTCTCAAAAAAATATAAAAATGCAGCAGGACTACCTGCCGGTGATCTATAAAGACATACAATATTAAAATTATTTTGTTGAAATTGAATTCGCATAGATATTAACCAATACAACTTTTCCGGTGAATATGATTTGACATTAAATACTTTTTACATTAAATACCTGACCCCTTAACAGGCACAGACATGTAAAAAGGCAACCATTTATTGAGATTGATCCAGAGTCTCTAAATAATAATTTTACTGACACAGCTGAGAACATTATTAACACCTTACCTATGGTAAATTCAACCTTTAACAACTACTTTGATAATAACTCAAGTTTCCCTGACTTCGAATTCGTACATGTCAGTTTCAATGAAGTCCGAGATATAATTGACAAAATTAAGGTTAAAAATAGCACTGATCACTTTGGCATGTCAGTCAACATACTAAAACACATTAAAGATATTATACTAATACCATTAACTAAACTGATTAACCAATGTATCACCAACGGAATTTTCCCAGATGTCTTAAAAATCTCCAAGGTCATACCCGTACATAAAGGTGGTCCAATAACTTTGAGTAATTTTAGACCTATTTCATTAACTCCGATCATATCTAAAATATTGGAAACAGCTTTAAAAATTCAAATTACTAGACATTTTGAAAACAATGTACTTTTTTGTCCCAATCAATTTGGTTTTAGATCTAATAAATCCACTAACGATGCTATAGTTCTCTTAAATAACAAGATAATTGAAATACAGGAACAAGGGGAATATGCCGGAGTAACTTTTTGTGACTTACAAAAAGCTTTTGACTGTCGTGTGTCTCACCATGAGCTTGTTGACAAACTTAAGTACTATAAATTTAACGATCTTAGCTGTAATCTAGTATCCTCTTACCATACCAGTAGAAAATAGTATACTTCTGTGAACAGTAACTGTTCTAAACAACGATATGTCAAACATGGTGTCCCTCAAGGGTCGGTGCTGGGTCCTACTCTCTTCTTGATATATGTAAACGATTTAAAAATGGGTGTTCCAAACGCTGAGCTTGTAATGTTTGCGGACGACACAACATTAATAACCCGTCACTAGTGCCTAAGTATTGTTAGGGAGCACATGACCGACTCACAGGACGCCGCCAATGAATGGTTCATAGCAAATAAGTTAAGTCTAAATCAAAATAAGACTACTAATGTACTATTCTCTCATAGAGCAATTGAAGACTCTGAGAATCCGGGTAATGTTAAATTTTTAGGTGTTATCTTAGACCCAAAGCTCAGTTGGTGTCAACATATTGAACAATTGTCAAATAAATTGTCAAAAAACATATTTTTAATTAGATCTCTCAAAAAATTGGTTCCTCTTCAGGTTTTAAAGACTGATTATTATAGTCTTATAGTGTCCCAGATGTCTGATGAGCTGGGGCCATGCTCCTTCTACTTGTAGAAAAGTGATCCGTATTATAAGGAATCTGGAGTACCCAGTAGATGTTAAACAAGAATTTATTAATCTGCAAATACTAACTTTCCCTAGTTTATATATCTATGTATGTCTGTTATATATTAAAAATAATCTGCAAGAGTACACATTCCAGAAATCTGTACATAATCACGATAACCGAAATGGAGATAACATAAGATCCAACTACTTAAGATTAAGATCTAGCAGAAATGACCTCAATTACTATGGACCTAAATTTTTTAATAAATTGCCTCTGGATCAGAGTACTACTGGTCAATAATTTTAAACGACTTATTAAATTTTTTTTAATAAACCAAGCTTTTTACACCATCAATGAATTTTTAGACTGTGAGGTGTCAGTAATTACTGAAAATTAAAATTTTATCTTGAGCTTAAGGTGTTTTAATGTGCTTTTAATATCAATAGATAATTTATTGAATGTATACATTTTATTTTGACAATTTGTTTCTTACTGTGTTTTATCAATGTATTTGACTTGTGTATAACATTTCTTGTTTTAGCACCAATAAATATTATTATTATTATTACTTTTGAAAGAGTGCAAAGATCGGAAAATAGTTTTTTCTGCTGTTTGCGAAGTCCTATAAAGAATATGTTTCATTACCATATTGTATATTAGTGCCAATGATTTCATGTCGAAACCACCCCTTATAAAATTGACCGGTTGCAGCATAGCATCTAATGTACATGTACCGTTTCTAAAACCAAACTGAAAACGATTCATCGTTCTATTATACTCATTTGGTAATTCTTGTAGCAATTTTTTTTTTTACTATTTTCGCCAATATCAGGGGTAATGCTATGAGCATATAATTTGAAGTGTATGATTTTTAAATTTTTTAGGCTGGAAAATTGAACCCGAAGCGCATATTTGGCGTTTCCACCTTGGACGTGGTCCGAGCCAACACGTTCATCGCTGAAGCCAAAGGTCTCAATCCCAAGGATGTAAATGTACCTGTTATCGGAGGACACTCCGGTGTCACCATCATCCCCCTCATCTCCAGAGCCACCCCCTCAGTGAGTTTCCCCGATGACAAGTTGAAGGCCTTGACCACCAGAATCCAGGAGGCTGGTACCGAGGTAAGTACATTAGAGAAATCACTTGGTACACAGCCAAAACAGATTTGTTACTTTAAGCAAAATTATTTTGTTGATTTTTTTTTTGGTTGACTTGAAAAAATATTACTTATGTGTTCTAAGAAGCGGCCAGTTGAGAAGTAGTCAAATAATTTATTAGTTAATTGTTTGAATTTGATACATAATTTGTTTCTCGTAAACAAAACTTGTCTAATTTCAAAGAATATGATTAAATAAATAGACCAAGATCCCAGAACTGCCAGACCGTCATTTTAACAAAGCTAATATTTTGGCAATAAATAGTGTGATATATAGTTAAGAATGTATGAACATTTACTAGCTTGAATGCGAGGCCCTTTTACAGATAAACTGGTATAAAAAGTACAAAAACACCTTACTAACCTACGTTAAAGTATGATAGCTGGCTTTCATATATGTTTGATAGATTACTGTTAAATACCAACATTCATTATTGCCAGACACTTTCCGTGGGCCCTAACTTCTGCCAGACGCTTTAAAGCTAAAAAAAAAAAACCAAACTTAACATAATTGTGGTTTTTTTCAACATTCTTTAAGTTAACCAAAACTGAGTACATTATAAATAAATAAATAATCTTTATTATTAGCAAAATTCTAAAGTGACAATAAATATTTGTTTACCTATAAGCTAGTTTAAAAATCATAAGTTGTTAAATTACCTAAGTTACATATTTATTACTTAATTAAATATTTACATTCAGTCTTATATTATTATGTTTTTTAGAATTTACTTTAAATTTGTCAACACTACTACAGTTTTTTATATGCAATGTCAAATCATTATATTGTTTCAACCCCTTATGATATAAATTATTCTGACTATACAGGGCGATTCACGTAGGCCATTCATTAGAAGTTTTTCAACTTGCAGTTGGATTAGAAACTTGAAATTTGGTATGCAGCCATAATCGATCATGCCCGTTCTATCCAAATCTATTTTCAGTCCTCCAACTATACAGGGTGTGTCAAAAATTGGTACCAACTTTCTTATTCTAAATGTAAACCTATATTTTTCTTTACATGGTTCGATTGGTCTTCTAATTCTGAGTTTAGAGAACCTAAGTTATGTTAACATATCTATCACGATTTTTGACATATGTCGAATTTTTTGAAAAAAATTGCCGCTGTAGTAGTTTACGAACAAATTTGTATCTCGCAAATCATTCAAAATTATGAAACCAAATTTGTGAAGCAGTTAGCTGGAAGTCCAGGTTAACTTTTGATCCCATTTTGTACCATATGGGCGCAGTCAATTTTCAAATGTCGCAATCAAAAATTCAATTTTTTCAAATGGCACCTATTATTTTTTTCGCACCATTCGAAAGAAAATTGAATTTTAGGGTGAGTTACTTAAGCATTCCCTATACCTAACTTCACCCCATATCGAGTTATTCAATAAAAACCAAATACCTTATCTTGCCGAGAGATTCCTTACTTCATCAAGTATGCCATGGAAACAAAAGACAGTTGTAATAATTTTTAAAGAAAAATATGGATTCTTATTTAATTAGACACAACACCAACAAATTATTATTAACGAACAAGAACAATGTTGACGAAATTCTGACGTAAATGTTCAATGTGACCACCATATTTTTGTTCAAATATTCTATTAGTCTACTTTCAACAGATTACGTAGCACATCTTTGCGCCTACCATTTCTGACGCCAGAAATCAATGCAAAATTGAATTTTAGGGCCACTTTTATTAACATTGTGTATGTCTATCTACAGTCGTTTTTGGGTTATTGGCATTTTTTGAAAAAAATATTGTTTTTTTTTATCAAGGGGCTTTGGAAACAATCATTTCATTTTAATTTTTATTCAAAAATCGTATTGCAATAATAAATAATAACAACAAAATAACAACAAATAAACAGATTAACAAAATAATTATTTCAATACAAATGCTCAATGTGTGCACCGTTTTCACTGACGACAGAATTTCGTCAACATTGTTCTTGTTCGTTAATAATAATTTGTTGGTGTTGTGTGTAATTAAATAAGAATCCATATTTTTCTTTAAAAATTATGGCAACTGTCTTTTGTTTCCATGGCATACTTGATGAAGTAAGGAATCTCTCGGCAAGATAAGGTATTTCTTGATTTTTATTGAATAACTCGATATGGGGTGAAGTTAGGTATAGGGAATGCTTAAGTAACTCACCCTAAAATTCAATTTTCTTTCGAATGGTGTGAAAAAAAATAATAGGTGCCATTTGAAAAAAATTGACTTTTTTGACAATTTTTGATTGCGACATTTGAAAATCGACTGCGCCCATATGGTACAAAATGTGACCATCGATGGGACATCAAAAGTTAGCCTGGACTTTCAGCTAACTGCTTCACAAATTTGGTTTCATAATTTTGAAAGGTTTGCGAGATACAAATTTGTTCGTAAACTACTACAGCGCCAATTTTTTTCAAAAAATTGGACATATGTCAAAAATTGTAATAGATAAGTTAACATAACTTAGGTTCTCTAAACTCAGAATTAGAAGACCAATCGAACCATGTGAAGAAAAATATAGGTTTCCATTTAAAATAAGAAGGTTGGTACCAATTTTTGGCACACCCTGTATAGTTGGAGGACTGAAAATATTTTAGATAGAACGGGCATGACCGATTATGGCTGCATACCAAATTTCAAGTTTCTAGTCCAACTGTAAGTTGAAAAACTTCTAATGAATGGCCTACGTGAATCACCCTGTATGTGTTATTTACAATTCCAATATAAAAATTTTCTCTTGATCGTGTGTTATGTTTATGTATGTCTTTAACAAGAGTACAGGAATCATATAAATGTTGTGGTAGCTTACCATGCAACAATTTATATATAAATGTCATAGTATTAAGCATAATTGTCTCTACAACACCATCGTGCTCAGCTTCCTCGAAAACGCTGGGTTTTCACGGGTTTAGCCGAGAGAAGACGGCCTATCTGGGTTTCACCTCTTTGGGGGGTGGGTTTTGGCCGTTTAGGGGGTTGGCGGGGGTCGAGGAGGGGTCTCGACATCACCACTGTACTCAGCATCCTCGAAAACGGGGGTAACACAGACGGCGGATACGCGGTTTACCCCATTTGGGGGTAGTATTTGACCTTTTGGGGGGGTGGAGTGACCTCGGAGAGAGATTTAACCACTGCCATCGGGTTCAGCATCCTTGATAACGGAGGGAGGATGTAGTCTCGTTAGGCTAGAAAAAAATTGTGTTTTTCGAGGTTCAATCAGACACTCAGAATGAACTAGTTTGTTCACATTCTAGGATAAGTCTACAAATAACTTTGTATATTTTGGCAGCTGCTGCAGTTTTTATTCTCGTATTTTTTAACGATAATACTCTAAAAGGATTCGCTCTGGATATGCATTTTTATCTTTGCCATTTTAGGATGCATGTTGAACTTTAATTCGTTATCTAAATAAACCCCCAAATATTTGACATTGGTTACTAAACGAATCTGGTGATTACTTATTTCGATAGGAGGAGAATCATCCATGGAAATAAAAAAGAAGTTTTAGGTAAATGTACAGGGTGTGTCCCACTTAAAAGTCCCGGGGCCATTTTCTTGATGACTACAGATATTTGAACTTTGTAAAATGTTTTCAGTTTTTTTCAAAAAATTTGAAAAAAATTGACAATAAACTACTCTTTTTTACTACTTTTTTTATCGGACTGTGTCTTCCTCGCCCACAGCGATCCCTAATATCTCATAACAACTACATTTCTATGCAAATTGGGAAAATTTATAATTCTTTTTAGGTAACAATATTAATTTATCCTATGGCAAAAATGTTTGTTAGCAGGTACAAAAAACTACATAATAAATATTTTTTAATGTAAACTTCATCCCCAATTGTTTTATAAGAGTTGCAAGAATGTGTAAATCGTGCGCCCGTATGTTACCTTTCTATGAAATTCAAAATAGTTAAATCTAATCAGGTGTGATTCATGTCATATTATACGGTTATGACTTAAATTAACTTCTCTTTGTTACGTGATATAAGCGTAAACAAACCTAGAATTTTTTGTAGGCGTGGCCTGTGGTTTGGTGCTCCTAAGTTTACTTCCCACAATAATTTTCAGTGGCTTTACTGACTTCAATGTTAAATGTGTTTGTGAATGTAATAGTGAATTAAATATTTAAAACAGTTACAAGTTACAACGTGCTACATAATCCTATAATGATGAATTTTAATAAATCTAACCGACAAGACAGATATAATAATTGTTATATATTTGGGAAACCCGCGAAATTTTCACTGCAAGTTCTCCCTACATCTGCTGACATAATAAAATGTTTTTTATATTTTCGCTACGAAGAGTTTAAAAGAACAAATTGTAGAAATATTATTGTAAGAGATAATTGTGAAAAGGTGGCAAAAGAAATTGAGGAAATATGGAAACGTGCCTCTATCCCTACTATAAGTCACAAAAAAATCGTAGATAAGGCTGTGTTATCAATGTCAAAATACCGCGTTCACAGTCGTAAATCTTTCAACATATTGTTCTCAAAAACAAACCAACAAAAATCGGATTTGATTTAAATATTAGAACTAATTAACTTAAATCTAGTACGTATCATATTTTATATTTGAAAACTAAATCAAATTAAATATTTCCTTTGGATTATTACACGCGAACGTGCCACTGAATCGTCCGTAATTCACCATTAATTATTTTATATTCTTTAATGGGACTCAAATATTCAAATAAAATATGATACGTACTAGAATAAATATATTAAATGTAAAAAAAAGTTAAAACTCGGCATAATATTTGCTCCTAAGGGAGATTAATATGTTAGAAAAAATGTATTCAATTTTGCCAATTTAATTGGACGGTTTACTAATAGAGGGCGAAGCAGTAGCTATTCGAAGTACCAACTATGCTTCAAATCACTAAAAACTGCAGGGTCGAACTTTTTGTTTTCTCTACCATTTGAAATATAGCTTAAAATAATTTAAATTTACTTACCAATTGAATTGTTACATTTCTAGTAGCCCGGGAGGCAGCGACAGATTTTTCGCGTTAATATCTATAAAGCTAGATTTTTTTTTAAAGAGAGTTTAGATAGTATCTATAATGAAGGCGCAATTCTACCAAACTCTTAGTTATGCATAAATGAGTAAAGAATTAAATATTTAAAATTTCGTTTTTCGAATTGTCACGAATTGTCAAGAAATGATAATTCGCCTTCGCTCCTGCCGGCCCCAATTTTCGATTTTCACCTCGCGATTCATGTTGTACGGTCATTGCCGACCTTCTCCTCGCCATCGAGATATAGAACGGGTCTCCGATTGCCGTATTTGTTCAGTTCTTACGTTTGAAAAAGTGACTTGCGGTCGTGCCAATAGGCGACTATTTTTAAGTGGTTTCCCGAGTTCGAATCCCGCCCGGGGATATTTTTTTTTTCATTTTCAATTTTTTTGCACATATTTTTGATTCTATAATTGCGATTTGCTCCGTTCTATTGCATTTTTCGGAGAAGTTTAGCATTTTCCGCCGCGTAATATTAAGATGCTCTATTTGGATCAAAAATCACATTCTACTTCCGGGTGGCTAAATCTTTGGTAGACATTGCAAAAACGGCAATACGTAGTCAAATCACGACAATGATATTCCTCATTAGTATTAATGAACACACAGTATTTTTATAGATCAGTTAATAAGCTTTTATTTACTCCATTATGTTATATTATTTTGGTAAGAAAATTTCTAATTTTTAATCGAAATAGTGCAGATTAATATTTCACGGCGGAAAATGCAAAACTTTTCAGAGAAATGCAATAGAACGGAGCGAATAGCAAATATAGAATAAAAAATATCTGCCAAAAAATTGAAAACGAAAAAAAAAAGTATCCCTGGGCGGGATTCGAACTCGGGAAACCACTTAAAAATAGTCGCCAATTAGCACGACCGTAAGTCAATTTTTCAAACGTAAGAACTGAATAAATACGGCGATCGGAGACCTGTTCTATGTCTCGATGGCGAGGAGAAGAGCAGCGATGACCGTACAACGAGAATCGAGGGGTGAAAATCGAAAATTGAGGGCGGCAGGAGCGAAGGCGAATCGTCATTTTTTGACAATTCGTGACAATTCCAAAAACGAAATTTTCGTCCATCTGTTTTTTTCTTTAATTTTTTACCCATTTATGCACCACCAAGAGTTTGGTAGAATTGCACCTTCATTATAGATGCTATCTAAACTCTCTTTGGAAAAAAATCTAGCTTTATAGAAATGATTTCAGTCGATGCCTCCCGGGCTATAGTTTATTCTACATCTTCAATAACTTTTTGTTAATAATATTGCTAATAAATCAGGAGCATATCTAATAATAACATATCATTACTGTAAAAAGTAATTTTTATATGGAGTAAATGTACCTATTTGTAATCCAGATTGTGAAAAATCAATGCCACGCGGGATTAAAAAGAACTTTGATCTTGTGGCATATAGACAAACTATCTTTGCATACACTCTAATAGTGTAGATTGTAGATAATCAATTATTATTTTGAAAGAGTAAAATGTCTCATAAGGCAGTATTACACGAAACGATTAATTGGTCAAGAAATCGGCCAATTAATTGGTCAAAAAATCGATCAATTAATTGAAAAAAGAAACTGTATTACACGCAGCAATATTTATTCGATTTATTGTTGTTAAATCAGGTATGTCAATCCTCCGTTTAGTTACTCCCTGGACGGTTGCCGTTTGGTTGTCGCCCTGATTTCAATATTTTGACTTTTGATAGTTTTGTTGTTTGACAAATAATAGATAAGGGAGTCCTCATTAGAGTATCCTGCTTTTTTATCATTGGCGATATCAAAGTTAGAAGTTTATCAAAAGCTTCTTTATTCATTCTTAGGAAAGTCTGAAATTGCTCTGGGTCTGTACCACTGAACTCTACATTACAGTTCAGTGGTCTGTACACATAAATTCGTTATGTACTAGGTGTAAATTTGCTCTATTTTGATCAATCCATGGCCTCACCCACCATCTGCGAGGGTTTCTATTTTTTATTTTCAACATGATCATCAGAACATAAACAATGTATTTTAGCTTTCGTATTCTCTTCTGGCGATTTGAAAGACAACGTAAATTACGTAGACGTCCCATTTTTGCAAAAAACAAAGTACAAAGTTTTAACACAGTACATTAATAACAAGGACAGCAGATAAAACTTTTTAAGTGTTTGTCATAAGATATGGATTTTTGGATTTTTTGGTATATCACAACTTTGTTTATAAGCAAGAATGAGAACTAAAAACAAATCAAACTAACCTTACAATTCTGAATGTTGGTAATGCAGTGAAATAAAAAATGTTACTAGAAAATCGCTATAAAATCGAGGAAAAATAGAACATGTTCTAATTGCTCGATTTATTGACCGATTTTACTTGACCAATAAATCCGCAGATTTTTATGCATTACACACACCAATAAATTGAAGGACAAAAAATCGGTCGATTTATTGGATCGTGTAATACTGCCTTTACTCCCCGAAGGAGAGCTTACATTTTTTCTGGGAGCAAAAATGACACGTTAGTCTTTGAAAATGATAACTAAACTAGCAGTACAGAAATATTGTTTTGAAGAATTCCGATTTTCTCATTTCCTCAAGCACGCAAAATGTCTTTGCATTGTTTTCCTCTGGTTTTTGTAATTTCCTTTTTCAAACATTATAATTTTATGGTTATTCATTGCTTGTCGTGTGTATGTGTTTTCGTGATATTTCACTTTCGGCGTGAAAGTGATAATAATAATAATAATAATAATAATAATAATCGTTTATTATCCAAAAGACCACATTGGTATAGGATTAGTCACAAAAAAATTGAGCATCTTACTAGTGAATCGTGCTCTCATTATTGTTTAAAACTAGGTACAAAACAGAAAAAAGAGACATGTCATAAATGTAAATATGTATAAAGTTATATAGCATAATATAGCATATCTAAACAATTAGAACCACCTACTAATTTTCCAAATATTCATCAACCGAATAAAAACATTTAGCTGTTAGGTATTTTTTTGTTTCGTTTTTAAATGTTTTTGTATTTTCGATACTTTTTAAGAAATTTGGGATCTTATTATACAACTTTATTCCGATGTATTTTGGGCTTTCTTCATATTTTGATAACTTATGTAACGGCGTGCTTAAGTTATTGCTTTCCCTGGTATCATAATTATGATTATAATTGTTTGGTAGAAATTTACTGAGATTATTTTTAACATATATTAGAATCTCTAGAATATAGATACATGGCAATGTCAAAATATTTAAATCTTTAAGCAGATATCTACAGGACGTATATTTAGGTACTCCCATAATATTACGTACAGCCTTCTTCTGCAGTTTAAATATTCTTTCAAAATGACATGAAGAGCCCCAAAAGAGAATTCCATATGTTGCCCTTGAAATAAAATTTGTATAATAATATGCCAATACAGTTTTCCTGTTTGATATTTTGGATAATCTATACAATCCATAACAGACGGAAGAAAGTTTCTTTGCTGCAAAGTCAATGTGTTCATCCCAATTTAATGCGTTGTCAATGAATACTCCCAAAAATTTAGTATGACAGACTTGTTCTATAGATTTTCCAGCTATTTTTATTAAGTGACTTTTATCATATGTACTATGCCTAGGAGAAAATATAATGAAAACAGTTTTAGATATATTTAAGAATAATCTATTCGATTTAAAGTGATCAGCAAATTTTGTTAGTGAAGTTTGTACATCAGATATAGCTGTTTCAAAAGATTCTCTACAGCATAAGTAGGAATTATCATCCGCAAACATAATTAAAAAATTATCAAAAAAGCCAGGCAAATCGTTGATATAAAGCAAAAATAGCAAAGGCCCCAGAACAGAACCTTGCGGAACTCCAAATTTAATATTCAATTTTTCCAATTTAATTCCACTTACTTCTACTACTTGAGTTCTATTTGTAAGGTAGGACATCACCCAGCTATTTACTTTGCCTCTTAAACCATAATTATTTAATTTTTTCAAAAGTATTGTATGATTTACTAGATCAAAGGCTTTGCTTAGATCCATAAAGAGTCCTACACATTTTTTATTTTGATCTAAGTTCTCATATAAATTATTTAAAAATGACATCATCAAGTGACGAAAATTTGATGTTTAAGGAAAAGCCTGCAAAAGTTCGCACCCGCAGTGCGTAGGAAGACGAGAGAAATCGATTGGCGGACACCTGAGTGTTCCATCTGCGTTCTTCTTCTGAATAGGGCCTTCAGAAATTAGAAAATTTGTCACATTTTCCATGTTTAGGTGTTTTTCGTTGAATTTTTCTTTCGGTGTGAAAGTTACCGTCATCGGGTGACAAACAATTCGATGTTTTAGGAGAAATCTAAAAAAAACAGGGATACGCAGTAAGCGGAGCAAAATCGAATGGTGGACACCGAAGTTTTCCATCTGTGCTATTTCTCTGAATAGGGGCCTTCGAAACAGTTTCCCAATGGAAAATGTCAAATTTTCCGTGTTTACGAGTTTTTCGTGATATTTTACTTTCGGTGTGGGTAGGGGTAGGTATGAAGGTGAGAGAAATCGAATGGCGCAAACCGCTCTTTATCTAGTTTTGTTTTCGAGATACGATCGCGGGAAGCGATCCTTAGTTTCCGAGATACGGCCGCTCAAAGACTCCGGAAGGTAAAAATCGAAGTTTCTCACCTCTTCCCGAGGTCACATCTCAAGAACTAAACGAGATAAAGAGCTGCGGTTTACGCCATTCCATTTCTCTCGCCTACCTAGTTACTAGTCCAAATAGGTAGGTTAAATCGCAAAAATGTGACCGGAGGGGATCTCTACAGGAAAAGTTGTATTGAGCTGAGATGTAAAATAAAAAGTCTAATATATTATTAGTCCTACACTTTCCTTAAGGGTACAAAAAGGATGAAATTGTTTATTTTTGCGTATAAATCGAGAACGATGAGAGATATGGAAAAGGTTTCAGATAAAAAAATGTAGAGCTAATAATTTGGCTTACGAAAGGTCACATGCGTTTACATCCTATTTCTGATTGTTTGGCTGTAAGATCTGTCTGACTTTTAGGGGATGAATGGAATAATAAAAAAATCGTTTAAAATCGAAAAGTTGATGCTTTTTGTTATTTCTTTTCTGAATCCCCTTAAAATAATTTCAACTTTCTTTGCAGAGATAAAGTTCCTCTGTTTGTTTAGATAGAAGTTATAAACATCTGAATTTTTAAATTCACGACTTTTCAGGGCTAAACGCTTTACTTTAATTTTTTTCAAGCAACACTGACCTCTTAATGAAATTTCTTTAAAAAAATTCCATTACATTTTTTTTCTCACGCATGCCAACGTTGATATCCAGATATAATTACTACAATTCCTACGATTTTTATTTCACTCAACGCCACTGCAATATAGTCGTTGTAACTTTTTCTAGAAAATTGATCCCTCTTGTACGCTTAATTGATTGCTGATTACATTTCCAATCCGATGATTTTCCGGTAATTTTTGCGTGAGATATGGACCGCTAAAGTGAGTCCAGCTTCGAGGACCAATTCTCCCAAAAAAAAAATCTTACGAGCTCGATGGCATATTTAGCTATTTAAAATCAAACGAGAAATCGAGTGGCGCAAACCGAAAGTCGCTGCGGTCCTTCGTTTCCGAGATACGGCCGCTCAAAGTTAGCGGAGAATGAAAATCGAAGTTTTTCACCGCTTCCACCGAGAACGAAACGAGACACAGAGCTGCGCTTTGCGCCATTCCATTTCTCTCACCTTCCTACGTCCTCCTGAGTTTGTTTAGATTTTTTCTGAAACGTCGAAATTTTGTCACCCGACGATAACCACTGTCATTCCAAAAATGAAATGTAACAAAAAACACATACTCAAGAAAAATGTAACATTCTTTCACGTTCCGAGGGTCCTACCTACATAAAGAACACAGAAAGAGAACGCCACTGTGCTCTATTCGATTTGTCTCCCATTACTGCATACCCCTTAATTTTTTCAGATATTTACTAAAACATCGAAATTTTGTCGCCCGATGATGACCACTTCCATACCGAAAGTGAAATATGACATTATTTCACTTTCCGAGGGTCCTATACACATAAAGAACGCAGACGGAGAACGCCACTGTGCGCTATTCAATTTCTCTCCCCTTACTGCGTACCTCTGATTTTTTTCAGATTTTTCCTAAAACATCGAAATTTCGCCCGATGATGACCACTTTCATACCGAAAGTGAAATGTCACGAAAAACACCTACACGAAAAATGTGACATTTTTTGACTTTCCGAAGGACCCATCCACATAAAGAACGCAGACGGGAACGCCACTGAGTGCTATTCGATTTGTCTCCCATTATTGTATACCCCTGATATTTTTCATATTTTTTCTAAAACATCAAAATTTTATCACCCGATGATCACTTTCATACCGAAAGTAAAATGCCACGAAAAACACCTACACATGAAAATGTGACATTGTTTCACTTTCCGAGGGCTCTATCCACATAACGAACGCAGACGGGAACGCAACTGTGCGCTATTCGATTTGTCTCCAGTTATTGCATACCCCTGACTTTTATCATGTTTCTTCTAAAATATCAAAATTTTGTCACCCGATGATGATCACTTTTATACCGAAAGTGAAACGCCACGAAAAACATCTACACACGAGAAATGTGGCATTTTTTTTACTTTCCGAGGGCCCTATCCACATAAAGAACGCAGGCTGAGAACGCCACTGCACGCTATTCGATTTATTTCCCCTTGCTCTGTACCCCTGTTTTTTTTTCAGATTTTTCCTAAAACATATAATTTTTGTCGCCCGATGATGACCACTTTCATACCGAAAGTGAAATGCCACGAAAAACACCTACACACGAAAAATGTGACATTTTTTCACTTTCCGAGGGCCCCATCCACATAAAGAACGCAGACGGGAACGCCACTGAGTGCTATTCGATTTGTCTCCCATTATTGTATACCCCTGATATTTTTCAGATTTTTTCTAAAACATCGAAATTTTGTCGCCCGATGATGACCACTTTCATACCGAAAGTGAAATGCCACGAAAAACACCTACACACGAAAAATGACATTTTTTCACTTTCCGAGGGCCCTATCCACATAAAGAATGCAGACGGAGAACGCCACTGTGCGCTATTCGATTTCTTTCCCCTTACTGCGTACCGCTGATTTTTTTCAGAATTTTCCTAAAACATCGAAAATTTGTCGCCCGATGATGACCACTTTCATAACGAAAGTGAAATTCCATGATAAACACCTACACACGAAAGAAGTGAAACTGTTCTATTTTCCGAGGACCCTACCCGAAGAAAGAACGCAGATGGAGAACTCCGGTGCGCGACATTCGATTTCTCTCCCCTTACTGAGTACCACCCCTAATTTTTTTAGATTTTTCCTAAAACATTAAATTTTTGTCACCAGATGATGACCATTTTTACATTGAAAGTGAAATGCCACAAAAAACACCTACACACGAAAATCGATGAATAACCATTAAAATTTGAAAAAGAAAATCACAAAAAACAATATCTAACAATAATTGAAACTATTACTGCGTTATTAGATTTTGTAGATAGTTGCGGTGGCTACCGCCTAACGTAACCACGAATTGTTTAATTATTTACAATCATCAAATCCTATTTCAAAAGTTTAATAGGAACTGAATCATTTTTTATTCACTGCTGTAAATCTAGTCAAGGCTTCCAATAGTGTCCGTACGGCCCTGCACAATTCTGTTGCCAACAACTGATGATGAAATCACTACTTATAGCTAGCCAATTTATGATTCCTATTATATCGGCATAACCATTAGTTCGCTTTTTCTATATACGAATTTACTGTGGCGTGCAAACACATTCATAAAGTGAAAATTTGTTTTGAAAAATATTCTACAATTTTAAAAGTGCAGAAACAAAGATCGAATTTTGAAATAAAAATTAAACAATTTCGGTCTAACTTCGAGCAACACTTATTTGATGTGGCTGCGTGTAAATGCAAAGATTTTGAAAAGTGTCGTTGTGAAAAATTAAAGAAAGTGCCAATTGAAGAAAGAATATTTATATCCGATCAGCGTTCATTAAGAAAGATGATGATAGGTTCCGTTGATCGAGTTGCTACAAAAAAACTTAACAAGAGAATAAAGCGGCAACTGAAAAATGATAATATAGACTTCGATCAAGGCGCCGATAAAAGCTTTGTAAAATCAAGGTGCCCTGAAAGTACTGGGGTAAATGAAGTTGATGTTGAAGGTGAGGCCTCTGATTCCGAAAGACAACAAGAAAAAGGTAAGTGTATCTTACGATTTAAATATTTTATGAATTTTTGAGGACACCCAATAGCAGTTTGCTTGTAATTTTAGATACATCCGAAGAGAAGTTGGTGCAGAGAAATAATTTATTACTTACAAATACTGCGAGGGCATGTGATCGATTTGGAGTGTCAGATAGATGTGCCGCTGCAATTGCATCTGCTTTGTTAACAGATGTTGGGATAGTAACTAAAAGTGAGACATCCCAAGTTATTGATAGAAACAAGATAAGAAGATCGAGACAAAAGCTTCGTAATACTTTGGCACTTGAAACATGTTTTGATACTATTTCAGGTCTATACTTTGACGGTAGAAAAGATAAGACCAGGAGTCAAAAGAAAAAAGGAGATAAATATTATCCCCAAATAATCAAAGAAGAGCACATAGCAATGGTAATGGAACCTGGTTCAAAATTTATATCGCATGTTACTCCAGCCAGTGGGTCATCTTTAAATATAGCAACGGCCATGCTAAATTACTTTAGAAAAAATAATATAAATCTGGAAAAACTTGTCGCTTTAGGTTGTGACGGCACGAACGTCAATACTGGTGTTAAGGGGGGAATTATTCGTTTGATTGAAATTGAATTAGGGAGACCGCTACATTGGTTTATCTGTATGTTACATTTCAATGAGTTGCCTTTAAGACACTTACTAGAAGAACTTGATGGAGTAACGCAGGGTCCTAAATCATTTAGTGGTCCAATTGGTAAACTAATCCAGACTTGTGAAAATCTTCCAGTAATAAGTTTTTCAAGAATTGATGCTGAAAATTTGCCTGAGAAAGAGAATGAAATGTCTGATCTAAGTAATGATCAAAAATATCTTTTAGATATGTGGAAAGCTATTAAAAGTGGTTTATGTAGTACTGATCTCGCTCAAAGAAAACCTGGTCCTCTAAATCATTCAAGATGGTTGACCACCGCCAGTAGGATTCTAAGGTTATATGTGTCAACGTTAAATCCTTCGGATAATTTACTTACCTTGGCAAAGTATATAATGAAAGTTTATACGCCTATTTGGTTTGAAATTAAAATGAATTCAAGTTGTGCCGATGGAGCTCGCCATTTATATAAAATGATTTTATATTCACGTTATTTGCCAAAAAATCATAGAGATATTGTTGACGGTGTTATTCAGAGAAACGCATATTTTGG
Source organism: Stenurella melanura (assembly GCA_963583905.1). NCBI lineage: Eukaryota > Metazoa > Arthropoda > Insecta > Coleoptera > Cerambycidae > Stenurella > Stenurella melanura. The sequence continues at coordinate 117,579,763 of OY757315.1, forward strand.
TCACCCAGAAAACCTTTTATTATCTATGCTAACAGAGAAACGAATATCTATACGAAAAGTAGCGATACGGAAAATAATAGCAGCTCGCCAAAAACCAATTTCAACACAAATTAGAAAGTTTGAAATACCCAAAATAAACTTCGAGGCAAATGATCTTATCGATATAATTAATTGGCAAGCAATTGAAAGATATGAACCACCGATGACAAAACATTTTGAAGATGAAGAGTTACAAAATTTCTTAGAAGGAGAAAGCTTTATAACTATTTCAAACTTTCCATGTCACACACAAGCTGTGGAAAGGTGTATAAAGTTAGTGACAGAAGCAGCAAATTCCGTGTGTGGACAAGAGAAAAGGGATGGACTTATTTATGCGAAAGTGCAGTCGAGACAAATTATGAAAACTTTCCACACGAAAGGTCAATATAAGATGTAGGATAACTAAGTTTTTTTGCGTTTTTGTAACTTTTAGTTTTATTTCTAGCAAGTAAGTTTATTAATAAACCGTTTTTCTCAAACTTTGCTACTTATTTCAAATTTTCGGAGTTGATGTGGGAAAGCAAAAAGAAGTCCGATTATAAAAATAAAAATTGGGCCAATAAAGACTACCAATGCGTAACTTTTGCCCATAGGGCCAACATTGCAAATAGAAAAAAACAATATTTTTGTAAATTGCAATACTGACACATTTTTCAAATTTCTTCAGTTGATGTGGGAAAGGAAGATGAAGTCCGATTGCCAAAAAAAAAATGCTATTAAAAAAGAATACCAATATACAACTTTTGCCCATAGGGCCAATATTGCAAATGAAAAAAAAAATTATGTCTATGCTGTCGATCCACCCTAATGCGCACAGGCTGATGAAAAAGAAGACTCATAGCAGTGTATTTTTGGTAAAAATTCTGTGTATGCGAATCATTATTTTCTTGAATAGATAATTATTTGATTTCTTCAATATTTTTGCTTCCCTTACATACCGAAGAGAAGTATTGTATTCGAGAAATAATCACTACGAAATTTTTTCGGATTTTCACGTTTCAGATCATGTAGATTACGAAATATAGGTTTTTCAATTCCGTCTGTCTGTCTGTCTGTCGGTCTGTTGGTGCATTAACTAAAAAACTGCTTGACGGAGAACACTCAAATTTGGTAGGTAGCTGACGCCACTGCCACCGAAGCAATGGTTAGACTTTCACTGGAAAATATACAGGGTGGACTGTCTAAAGGGAATAGATAATGGAAACATTTTTTTTTCACTCAAATTTAAAATTTCCACGTTTTGTGACATTCTAAACCTATCTAAAAAATCGATAAAGTTATTTACACAGAACTTCCCTCGTTATTTGTGCATTGCGGTCACTCTAAAAAATTATTAATTACGAAATGACATTGAGAATAATAATCGGAATATAGTTATTGCTATTATTACAAAGAAAACCTGATAAGTTTTGGTCAAAAAATATACAGAGTGCTCATCCAACAGGAAAAGTTCAATACTAAATACCAGGTGCCAAATATGGAAGGTTTTCGCAAATACCTTTACATATGTCCACCATGACTGATTTATTTCTTGGGATGACTACCCTGTACATTTTCCAATAAAAATATAGTAGGTGCATATGCCAACTGTTATTGCCATCTGTCACATTTTCAATCCCACATTCTCGTAATGGAGTGGATGTATATTGGTGGTTAAAAAATTTCATTTTTTAAAAATTTTTCAAAAATGTTGGTAAAAAAATGTAAACATTTTTTTCTTCTGAAATAGGTTTAGAATGTCATGAAACGTGAAAGTTTTAAATTTGAGCAAAAACAATTTTTTCCAACTATTCTAGTGTTAATTTTTTTTCCAAAATGGTAAAAAAATGTTGCAAATTTTTTTTCTCGAAATAGGTTGGAATGTCATGAAACATTTTAAGTTTGAGCAAAAAAAAATTTATCGTCTATTCTATAGTAGTGATAGATTAAAAATGTTTGCAAAAATGTTAAAATTTGAATAGTTTTAGAATGCAATGAAAAAGTGGAAATTTTAAATCTGAATAAAGAAAAAAATTTCCATCTAATTTGGGGGTAAAATTTTTTCAAAGATGGTAAAAAATAATTCGAATTTAAAAAAAAATTGATTTAGAACGCTATGAAAAATTTCCATCTATTTTAGTGGTAAAAAAATTTTCAAAAATTTTTTTTGGAATTGGTTTAGAATGCCATGAAATGTGGACATTTTAAATTTGAACAAAGAAAAAAAATGTTTTCATCTATTTTGTAAAAAAAATTTCAAAAATGTTGAAAAAAATGTTCTTTTTTTTTCTGAAATAGGTTTAGCGTGTCATGAAACGTGGAAATTTTAAATTTGAGCAAAAAAAAATATTTCGTCTATTTTATAATAGTGATAAATAGATTACCTAAACATGTTTTCAGATTTTTTAAAAAATGTTTTAAAAAACATTTTTAAATTTGTTTGAATAATTTTAGAATGCCATGGAAATGTGAAAATTGTAAATCTGAACAAAGAAAAATCTATTTTAGTGGTAAAATTTTTTCAAAAATGTTTGAAAAATTTTCAATGTTTTTTTAAATAGATTTAGAACGCGGAAATTTTGAATTTGGAGAAAGAAAAAAAATTCCATCTATTTTAGTGGTAAAAAATTTTTCGGAAATATTGGTAAAAAAATTTCAATTTTTTTTTTTCTTTTAAATAGGTTTAGAATGCCATGAAACGTGGAAATTTTAAATATGAACCAAGAAAAATTTTTTTTGTGGTAAAAAATTTTTCAAAAATGGTGAAAAAAAATTTCAAAAATTTTTTATTTCAGAAATAGGTTTAGCGTATCATGAAACGTGGAAATTTTAAATTTGAGCAAAACATTTTTTCCCACTATTTATTCCGTTTAGACGGTCCACCCTGTATATTTTCCAGCGAAAGTTTTACCATTTCTTCGCTGACAGTAATGTCAACTACCTACCAAATTTGACTGCTCTCCGTCAAGTAGTTTTTTAGTTAATGCACCAACAGACTGACAGACAGACTGACGTAATTGAAAAACCTATATTTTCGTAATCTACGTGATCTGAAACGTCAGAATCCGAAAAAATCTCGGAGGGTGATTTTTTCTCGAATACAATACTTCCCTTCGGTATGCGAGGGAAGTAAAAAGATTTTTTTTTTTTTGAAATTTTGAATAGAAAGAATTTCGAATTTTTTTTATAAAATGGGTGATGTGACAAATTTTTTAGCTCAAATTTAAAATTTCCACATTTCGTGACATTCTAAACCCATTTCAAAAAAAATTTTGTTTGAAAATTTTAAATAGAAAAAAAAAATGAAATTTTGAAAACTTTATAAAATGGGTGATGGAAAAAAAATTTATTTTTCAGAATTTAAAATAGAAAAAAAATGCGAAATATTGAAAATTTCGTGTAAAATGGATGAAAAAAATTTTTTTTACTCAAATTTAAAATTTTCACGTTTCAAGACATTCTAATCATATTCCGGAAAAGAAATTTGGAAATTTAGTTTGGAAATTTTAAAAATATATATAATTTTTTTTAGAGTGACTGTCTTGTATGAATAAAGAGGGAAGTTCTGTGTAAAAATACCTTTACAGATTTTACAAAATTTTAGAGAAATTTTACACAACTAAAGGGGCAGCAAAATCAGCACAATTTTTTTCCTAAGATGTATTAAATCACATCTACATTCTCCATTTTTTTTTTTTTAATAATAATTAATTCACAACTTGCAAAGATAAAAAATGAAAGTGAAAAATGATACTTACTCTTTGTATGAACCCTAGTAACACTCCCTCTGGAATTTCACAGTATTATAAACAAACCACATATATGAACACACACAATCCTATGAAAATAATCAGTTACTTCAGGTGTGAGAAAAATTGTTAATTGGGACACTTTGCAGCCAATAATTTAAGAGACATCCCTATCCTGTGAGTTCGTATAACCACAACGTTTTTCATATATCTTTCAGGTTGTCAAAGCCAAGGCAGGCGCAGGCTCTGCCACTCTCTCCATGGCCTACGCGGGCGCACGATTCGCCAACTCCCTCCTCCGGGGGCTGAACGGCGAACCCAACGTAATCGAAGCTGCCTACGTTATCTCCGATGTGACCGAAGTCCCCTACTTCTCCACACCCCTCCTCCTCGGCAAGAACGGCATCGAGAAGAACCTAGGTCTCGGGAAATTGAGCGATTTTGAGCAAGGACTACTGAAGGCCGCCATCCCGGAACTGAAGAAGAACATCGAAACTGGAGTTCAGTTCGTGAAAAAATCCTAAAATGTGACTGTAAATTACTATTTTGTATAATTTTGTTCTAGGTATGATGCTGTAAGTGTTAAGTCTAGTCTGCGTAAACTATCGTTGTAAGATTTAATGCCGTTCTATGCCCCAGTTTGTGGAAGCAGTTTTATTTCTACATAGTGTATTTTGAAAATTTTATTCTTGTACAGTGCATTTTTTAGTGGCTAGGGTACTTGTAAGCAAACATGGGGAAGTGTTTTCCGTTTTTGTAAAGATTCAAAAAATTAAATAAACCTGTTATGTACATTGTAAATGGTAAAGGAGTTTTTTTAATACCACTTAAGTACATTCTTCTAGTAATACTCCAGGCAAATAGAGAGAATTCAAGGGAAAAACTAAGCAAAAGGTATTCGTCAGGCATATTATAAAACATAATAAAAATTCCAAACTTATTCTGTTGCGGTGGCAGTTCGCTATCTGAGAAAACAGTATTTCGATTCAGTTTTTTGTTCATACTTTGCCAACTATTATAGTCCAATGTTTGATGATTTTTCACTCAGAATTCTTTCGGGAAAAACCGATTAACGCGAAATTTGGACGGTAAGTAGGGAATGGGCCAAGGAACAAAAGATATATAGTGCCGATGTGTGCTTTTACCCCCTTTCTCAGGGGGTGGAAATTAGTAAACTCAAAATAACCACAGAAATCGATAGATAGGGATGAATTCAGGGCAAAAAATGTTCTATGAAGTTTTTTCGATAAATCAATATTTATTGGTGTTAAAATACACAAAGTGTTTACACACGTCAACATACAATACTGGTTAAAATATAAAGTATTAACTGTATAAAACAGATGAAATAAAATACAGAGTACGGTTTACGTATACAAAAATAAATATAAAATTTATTAATTCTAGTAATTGTGTTTTAGTTATGGCTAGATGGCGGTTTGCTAATATATGTGAAATCATCTTTCCCCTTCAAAGTACAGTGTGCTGAAATTGATGAAACAGGACTGGAACAAATGTGGCTGAAAGTAAAAATTAATCATACACATATCGGTGTCGGTGTAATCTACCGCCCTCCTTGGGTGAATGTGTCTTGTCTAGATACTCTATTTGAAACTCTGGAACATTTATATCTGGAAACTCAATCAGTCATTTTTATGGGAGATATTAATATTAACCTATTACGTGAAAATTCAACAGATGTAAGAAAGTTTGTTTCTGTTTTATCAAGTTTCAATTTAAAACAAATTATTAATAAACCTACAAGAATAACTGAAACAAGTGAATCATTGATTGATGTTATATGTATTAGTGCTAATTTGGATTTAGACACCTGTGATACTATAGACATGCATAATAACACAGATCATATGTTTGTTTATTGTAAACTTAAATTTGATTTAAAAAAAGCAGAACCTAAAATCATTCAGTATAGAAATTATAATAATTTTAATCTCGAACATTTTAATTTCGATGCCAGTCGAATATTTTGGGATAAAATCAAGTCAATTGAGGACATTAATTTAAAAACCAATACTTTCAATCAAGCTATTATTTCACTTTTTGACGTTCACGCCCCTGTATGTACATTGAAAACTAAAAGAAACTATAATCCTTATATTACTTACAACATAAGAGAAATGATCAAAACGAAAGACAAGGCTCATAAAAAGTATTTAAAATCCAATACGGCTAGAGACAGGGAAACCTACGTGACATTAAGAAACTATACCAAAGAAGCCATCGTTCGGGAAAAGAAAGCATACATGCAATTCGTAGTTGCTAAAAATAAGAACAACCCTAAGTTATTATGGAAAAGCCTTTCACAGTGGGGTGTGTACACTAAATCTATAAATAAACCTAGTAGTCTTCCTGACGAGTTTACAGATCCCAATCGATTAAATGATTATTTTTTAAATGTTGCGGGGCAATCTAATGTAAATATAGACACATTGTCTTATTTCAGTAACGGTTATTTGGGTAGAGATCTCAAATTTACTTTTGCAGAAATAAGTCATGAAGATATTTATTTGGCAATAAAAAATATGAAATCTGTAGCAACAGAGAGCGACAACATCAATTTAAAAATGATTAACTTAATAATTCCTCATTGCATTGATGTTCTGCAGAACATATATAACGATTCTTTGAAACTAGGAGTTTTTCCAACCGTGTGGAAATCTGCTAATATTCTACCAATTTCCAAAATATCCGTTCCACTAACCCTAAATGATTTACGCCCTATCTCATTACTCCCATCATTTTCTAAGATATTAGAGAAAATCATCTCTCTAAATTTGAAAAAATTTTTAAACACTCATAATATTTTACCCATCGTCCAATCAGGATTCAGAGAAAAACACAGTACCACAACTGCTCTATTAAAACTCATAAACGACATCTCTTTTGAGTTAGATAAGTCAACTTCATCGATAATAATTCTATTAGACCAAAGTAAGGCATTCGACCTAGTAGACTTCGACTTGCTAGTAGCAAAATTAAAATATATTGGCTTTGATGCCACTGCACTGAAATGGTTCAGTAGCTATTTGAAAAATCGTACTCAGAAAGTTGTATTAGGATGTAATAATGAATCGTACTTAGGTACTACAAGAAGGGGGGTACCGCAAGGCAGCATTCTCGGGCCTATTTTATTCTCAGTGTATACTTTTGATTTACCCACTTGTATACAATATTGTAATATACACTTATATGCGGATGATGTCCAATTATATAAACCTTGTCATTTTTTGCAGTTGGAGGAATCTATTAATTTTATAAATATGGACCTAGATTCGATTACGGTTTGGTGCTCGAACAATGGTCTAAAAATTAATCCTGGTAAATCTAAAGCATTATGCATAGGGAAGGAACACCAAAGAAATGTTATTTGCCAAGAGAAATTATTGATAAATAATACACAAATTGACTGGGTAGAATCAGCAAAAAATCTCGGTTTGTTTATTGATCATAATCTGAGTTTTAACCAACATGTCAATCATGTCATCAGTATGTCTTATTTCAAGCTAAAATCATTATATCACCTAAAATATCAATTAAATGAGCAAACAAAATTAAAATTAATAAAATCTCTTATTTATCCTCATACCGATTGCTGTTGTACAGTATACTATCATTTTCTAACGAATTACAATAAAATCAAATTACAGAAAGTACAAAACTCGTGTATGCGCTTTGTCTGTTGCATTCCATATCGGAATCACGTAACCCCTTACTTATTTCAACTTAAAGAACTTAATGTTGTCAAAAGGGCACAATATCTTTATTATACATTTCTCTTTAAAGTCTTAAAATATCAAACACCACAATACTTATATAATTCACTGGAAAAAAGATCTAACATTCACAATGTAAACATAAGAGTCAATTCTTTCTGTATCCCTCAATATTCCACTAGCAAATACGAAGGTTCTTTCACTTATATGGCTCCTCATTTATTAAATAAGGTATTAAACTTGTTGGATTTATCTTCCTACTCTTTTAACATCAGTGTTAAAACTATGTTATTAAATGATAATCTCTAATAGATTTATAAATAAGTGGGTATACTATTTAAATGTTTTATATATATACATATATGGATTCCTATGTAATTACCTTAAGTATTTTTTATTTTTTCTCTTGTTCTTCATTTTGGGTAGTGTGGAAGAACGGCTTAGCCGAACTCCTACCTTTTATGTAACATTGTATTATTGTAATCTCTGTTTGCATAATAAACATTATTATTATTATTATATCTGATGACATCATTTTCTATTCACTCAATCTGGGTGTTATTTGTCTGTTTGGGATTATCTAAAACCTACGCCCTTTTTTAAAATCGAACCTGTCATACATTATGCCTGATGGCCAAAATTTGCTGTTGTATACTCATGGAGTACCAGGTGAAGTCCTATCATGAAGCTATTATTGTTTTCTACCTGTTTGTGTTTATAGAGGTCCAGGGATTTAACATATATTGTTAATGTCTGTGGCAGAATTCCTTGCAATATATTTTTTTACAATTTCTTGTGTCACGTTGTTTTTGGCTGGCTAAAAGAAGGAAGTAACGTAGTCCATCGTACACAGACTAACAATAATTTTGTATTATTAAAAATGTTGAGTAAATGATATTGTCTAGATATAATTTTTGTGTGTTACCAATAATCATAAAAATAATCATTCACTTGGGTGGGGGTCCAGGTTTTGTGGAGTTGGCGTTTGGAGTTGGAGTTTGTGGGAGGGCAGTCACATTTAGGTGACCGCAGCACCTAGGCCCCATTGGGCCCCTTGTACATCTTCCCGAGGGGTACAAGATTCCACCTAGGCCTCCAACCATCCTAATCTTGTGAAGAAGGTGGTGATGCTGCCTAGGGGAATATCCCTCAAGTCGGCCAGTGTAGGCCAACGTTCTCCCAAAATGGATTCTCTGCTAGAGGAGACTGCCGGGCACTCACAGAGTACGTGTTGGACAGTCTCGTCTTCTTGTTCACAACCTCTGCATAGGGGTGTGTCATTTAACTTCATGTTATAAAGGTGCTTCCTCAGCTGGCAATGGCCAGTAAGAATTCCTGTCGCGAAGCGCAGGTTCTTCCTGGACATTCCCAGGTAGATCATCGTTGTATCCTTGTCAGGGTATCTAAGCAGATCCCTGGCCAACTGACAACTATGAGTTTGATCCCACAGTTTTTTAAACTTTCTGTGGGTGTCTTCTTTAATCATTAGCATTATTGCTGAGGTTGGCAGTATGTTGGAAGGGCCAGGTCCAAGTTGGCAACTGGCTGCCTTCTTAGCCAGACTGTCAGCTTTCCTGTTGCCTCTGCACTGTGCATGCCCTTTGACCCAGCATAGAATGACACTGTTCATGCTGGAGGCGCCCACGAGTGCCTGATGGCATTCCCATACTGACCCTGTTGTTATTTTGTGTCTCTGTAGGGCCAGTAGTGATTGTCTACTATCAGTGTAGATTCTTATTGTTTTCCCGTTATTTGTCTACAGGAAATTTCTTTTGCTGCTATGGTTATTCCCGCCAGTTCTGTTTGTATTATACTGGCTTGTTTGTCCATAGCCCATTTAATTTGAATTTGCAGGTTCCTGGAGTATACCCCACAACCTGTTCTTTCTTTCTTTTTCGATCCGTCTGTGAAGATGTTAACTGTTCCTTCACTGACAGCCTCATTGCTACTGTTGGTGTGTATTACATAGGGTCTATCAAAGATGAACTGTGGAGAAATACCATCTGCACGTACCTGCAGAAGTGGCATTTGTTTAATTGCCTCATCCACAGCCGGCATCTGGTCACTCCACATCCTATGTTTGGCTGTATGCCAACGGATTTGAGACGTGCCATAGTAGTTAGGGCCACCTCTTCTAGATATATGTCTAGTGGTGGCAGGCACAGCATCACTTCCATTGCTCTTGTTGGTGTCGTTCTCATAGCTCCAATTGTGTTAAAACAGGCTACTCGTTGTACCTGGCTGAGCTTACGTTTCGCTACAGTCTGCTGACTCTTAGGCCACCAGACGATGGCTCCATAGGCTATCATTGGTCTTATTATAGCAGTGTAAATCCACATAGCCACTTTGGGTTTCATTCCCCAGGTTTTCCCTATGGTTCTGCGGCACTGCTCAAAAGAGATGTAAGCCTTCTTTAGTCTTCTGTCTAAATGAAGATTCCAAGTTAGTTTGGCATCAAAGGTTACTCCAAGGTATTTTACTTCTGATGCGAAATTTAGTGTGGTATTTAGGAGAACGGGGGCCGTCATTGGCCCCAATTTCCTTTTCCTTGTGAAGAGGACCAGCTTTGTCTTCCTGGGGTTGACCGACAGAGAGTGTTCTCTGCACCATCTTTCGATTATTCTCAGGGCCATCTGCATTCGATCACAGAGGACTCCTTCGAATTTACCACTAAGCAGTATCGTTAGATCGGTTTTGTGGCGTATTATTAGATGGAGGGTTGAAAGAAATGTTATGCAATGTAACAAAGAGGGAGGGAGGGGTAAAAAATTTGTAAATTTTGTGTGACGTATTATATGGATTGCCCCTTATCACTAAACTGGAGATACATTTCTTTACCTCTAAGATGCAGATAGAAGTATTTGTATCCATTATCTTAAAAATGTATTAAATACATGTATTTAGAATACATTTATTAATAGGGTATTTGTAATTTAGTATCCGTTATCTGTACGATATATATAGTATCTGTATCAGTTATTGAAATACTTTTATCAGACATCCGCACCCAGCATTGCTTCATAGAAACCTGTAAGTTGTTACCTCTGCATGCCAGCTCTGAAGTACTAGTAGAATTACTTTTCTAGAAACTCATAGAAAAAGGATAGAATCTTTGCTAGGTGGTTTTAGGAACATCGGTTCAAAACTTTACTAGAAATGTATGCAGGGTTGCTGGAAGACTTTGACTGTACAGGGTGCCCCAAATTGCTTGATTTTGGCTGGTTTTCCTATTTTCAGACCAGGTAGAGAAAAACTGACGTATGAGTCTAGAGCTCGATTTTTGTGAAACGCCGATTGGTGAAAACCGCATTTCGATATCTCTAACTGTTTCCGAGATATCGGCAAAAATTGACATTTAGCAGATTCCGAAAAACTGTCATAACTGTTTCATTTGTGAATATTTTTCAGGCACTTTTGACGAAGAATAAGATGCACTTATCAAAAAAAATATATCGCTTTTCAATTGTTCGATATCAAATTTTGTTATTTCAAATGGAAACCATAGTAGGCTTTGACATTGGAAAATAGGAAAAAAAATAAGCTTTCCAAAAATATATATGTCAAGATATGTCTAGTCATCCTTGCTGCCAATATAACACATTTCTCTTTAAAAATGACATTTTTTTAACATTTAACATTTTAACCCAGTTGGCCACACAAAAACAGTTGCTTTGCATATCTAAAAGTTAGTTTGACAGTAAATAAAATAAGTGTTAAAGTTGACATCTGTTATAATCTCTCTGCATTATTCCAAAATGTATGAAAACTTTGAAAAATGCCAGATGTTTATATGATATATTGAATCAGGCCGAAATTCTGAAGATGCATTAAATATATATTTCGAACGTTACCCTAAATGCCAGCAGCCAAGCGAACAAATATTTCCTAGATTGGAAAATGCCTTGATGAATTATGGATCATTTGTCAAGCCCAGACCTAAACAGTATGCTATTGAAGGTAGAGACGAGGTGGAGGCAGAAGTAATTGAAGCGGTTTTAGAAAATCCTGAAATTTCTACCAGAGAAATAACTGTAAGGGTGTGAGTAAAAGCCGTAGCCAAAGAATTCTCAAGAAATATAAATATAAACCTTATAAAATCAGGCTCACTCATCAAATATTCCCTGGTGATCAAGAAAATGCAGGATTAATTTCTGCAACTGGTTCATCAGAAAATGCAATGAAAATGAAAATTTTCACCGAAATGTCATTTGGACCGACAAAGCAAGAGTAACCAGCAACGGACTATTTAATCGACATAATCGGCATCGTTAGTCGGACCATAATGAGCATGTTTTCCAACCTAGAAATATGCAAGGACGATTTGGTTTCAATATTTGGATTGGAATAGTGGGGCAACGAATGATTGGACCTTTTATTTATGACGAAAACCTTAACTCCAATGGTACGTTAATATTTTGGAAAACATTGTTGAACCATATTTAGAAGACTTGCCGCTTGCCGATTTGGTACGAAAGTTTTATCAACAAGATGGCGCACCAGCCCATAACGTGGAAGGAACAAACTAAATCAAATGTTCGAGGATCGGTGGATGGGAACAAGGGGGCCCATACCATGGCCTGCAAGATCTCCGGACCTAAGTCCTTTGGACTTTTTTATTTGGGGTTTCGTCAAAGACCAGATATTTAAAACCATACCAGAAACGCGTCAAGATTTAGAGCAACGAGTGAGAAATACAATCGCTGGGATAACACCTTTACAACTCTTAAATGCCGAAGAAATCAGTAAAGAAGAGATGTCAATTGTGCATCGACCAAAATGGTAGACAATTTGAACACTATTTGTGATACTTTAATCGTTAAAGATTTGTTACCTACTTAATGAAATATGTTTAATTAATAAAATTAATTTAATAGAAAACTATTGTTTTCATTTGAATAACTGAAACTCTTGTTTTCCATGGCCAACTCTGCTAAAATGTAATTTTTAAAGAGAAATGTTACATTGGCAGCAAGGATGACTAGACATATCTTGACATATACATTTTTGGAAAGCTTATTTTTTTTCCTATTTTCTAAAGTCAAAGCCAACTATGGTTTCCATTTGAAATAACAAAGTTAGTTTTGATATCGAACAATTGAAAAGCGATATATTTTTTTGACAAATGCATCTTATTCTACTTCAAAAAGTGCCTGTTTTTCGGAATCTGCCAAATGTCAATATTTGTCGATATCTCGGAAACGGTTAGAGATATCGAAATGCGGTTTTCACCAATTGGCGATTCACAAAAATCGAGCTCTAGACCCACACGTCAGTTTTTCTCTACCTGGTCTGAAAATAGGAAAACCAGCCAAAATCAAGCAATTTGGGGCACCCTGTTCTCCTGAATTATATGTATGATTATAAATTAACAATATTTGTGATTGAGAAATAAACACTATTATTATTATAACAATGAAGCGCACCCTACATCAACATAAATCAAGAATGCACATTGAGGGACTGAAGGAAACACTACGGTATATTAAATAATGTTTATTATAATATAATACAACAATATTAGATAAGGAGATTGATATGTTATGTACATTTCGATTCACAATGTATCTTAGGTCTGGCCTAAATTGTAAAGTATAATGCATGTGTTGCATTCAATATATATTTCCAGTGCTTAAAAACATTCTTCCATGAGTTAATGAGTTAGCTAAAAGTACAAAAGTCAAGAAAATATACTGGATTAATAAATGCAAGGCACCAAATACAACAATGAAATTATGTACATGTACAGTTGAGGAGTTGCTAAAGAATGACTTGGTATTATGGGTTCCCATAGTATGTGAAAGGATTCTTTGCAAATCTGCATGAATTAGAGAAATTGAAGATCCTACATACAGGGTGTAATTAGTATCATGTCGTTAAAAGAAACTAGTAATGGGAATCGACTGGACAAATAAAAAATCTTTGGCCTTGAAAAAAACTGACCGAATGTTAATGTAATGTAATGTTCGATCAGGCATCGAAAACTAATAATCTTTGTCTTTGGTCTCTATGGAAATCAATGTAAACAATAATAAACAGATCAGAACAAAACAGCGAATAAGAATCATAATAACAAAAACAAACGAGTAGGTTGAGTGTACACTGTACATACTTAATCAAGTAATGGCATATACCTACTAAAATATTCCTTGAGAATATCACAAGGGAGCCTATCTACATAAATGTTAGAGTATCATGGGTGACCAGAGACGACGACAATACAGCAGCCTACTCCAGTATGCCAGCAGTTCTCAAACAATATTATTAAAACTTTTCGAATATTTTCTTTCTCCAAAATTATGGGCTTTAGACCCCATGTTATATAAGGTTTCTTGTTTGTCTAGTCGTTCCCCACGACCAGATCTTTAATGACATGAAACTAATTATATCCTGTATACAATGTTGGGCAAAAGCAACAAACACTCATTATAATAGTGATTCAGGGGGCAGCAATTTTCATACTTGCATACATCAGACATATGGGGCATTTAGATTTTGTTGGTGGTTATATTAAAAAAACTACTACCATATCACGAGTAATAACAAAATGCCGGATACTTCCTTATAATTTTTTAAAATTATTTTTGGAACAGATAAGAAGCATCTTATACCTAAAGTGCTACATTTTCTGTGATACCAAACCGACCTACAGTTTAAAAGCATCTGAACCGTTTGCCGTTCTTACGTTTTAATACAAGATTTTCAAAATGCAGCTTTGGTAGAAGGCCGTTGAACTCAACACAACAGATGATAAAATTTTAAAAATATCAAGACCACAGGGGGAACCCTTATTTTCTAATAATGTTTGGCGCACCTCACAAATATTAGCAATACCTGGAAAAATTCAGCATGCTTTTGTATTGAATTTAAAAAAAGATATCTTAGCGGAATTACATACATATTTCGTTAATAAAAAGAGATATTTTAGGTAGAGATTTTGCAACACCCATAAATTTACCACTTTATACAGGGACAAGTGATCCAGACCATAAATAAGTCAAAAGTATGATAATCTATAAAATTAACCATATACTGAATTTTTACAGATTTCCTCAAAGTACAAAAAATCTGAAAAGTTTAATCACAATTGCTCTAGTAGTATTTATGCAGAGCGTAACTGGACATAGGTACCCTCCACGTCTGTTCATCACGTTATGCTTTTTTTTTGCAAATTAAATCTTATCTTTTGGGATGAAACAGAAAATAAGTAGTGGTCCTAACTGGTAGAATATAATCAGCATTTAAATTAAAACTTAGCCATCTATGGTTAAAGATATTTATTGTGGAGTTCCTCAGGGGTCTATTTTAAGACCCTTATCCTTCATAATATATACTTTGGAAATAGTATCTTGCATCGAACATTGTGTCGTATTTCTATACAGCCTTATTTAGCCCAGATAATATGGAAAGTGCCAGTGAGAAAATTAATAGTGATTTAGGAACTTTACGTGCGTTATCTGAAGCACACCACCGAAGTATCAATTCTGAAAAGTCAAGAATTAAATTCAGAATTGGAAAGTGAAAAATAGAAACACTGTGCAAAGCTGATGCATGGATATGACAATCCATGACCTCGACCGACCAGCAGTAGACAAGGATAATAAACTTTACTATTTATTTTTTAAAAAGGCACGAAAATGTGAACAATATTTTTTTTAACATTTAAGAGGTGGTTTGGGGGGGATAAATTTGGCAAGCATGTTTACCAGCCAAGGTTAGGGTTCTCTACTGCCTTGTGAACCATAAGCTGGCCTGGCAGACGCTTTTTCAATTTTAACTATTTTTTGTCTTAATTTCAAATTTTTGTCCATTTTTCGCCACTTTGATGGCAAATTGCCCAAAAACCGCTGGACAGAAATGTCTGCAACTACATGTTTTTTTCAATTTCCGGTTACCGCACACCGCCTGGATGTTTCATCTGCCAGCATAATTAGGGTATCTGTAGTACATACACTAACTACCTATGTAGAAAGATATCATTTGATTAAAAAAAAATATCCCCTTCTCCATATTCTCCAATCATACCAAAAATTTCCAAAGAGAAAAAAGTTTCGTAGATATATGTTCTCTTCGATTACCAACTGACAGGCGGTAATTTATCGTCGTCGAATTTGCACACCATTTCTCTAACAATTATCGCTGATATACTATAAAGATAAAATAAAGTTATTTATTATTATTCCCAAGTAGCATTTTAAGATACATTTGTTCCCATGTACAAAATGGGAACCGTTTGCAACATGCTGCGATACATTTTCGACGCATACACAATTTCTTATGGTAGTGTAGTACATGTTTCTATTTTGGTGGCACTGCGCATTTCTTTGCTAGGTTCGAAAATAAAGAGAAACGTGTTTCTAATTTGTAGCTCACAGCTTTTTAAATAGTTTCGCAAATATATCAACTAATATTATTGGGAACGGCAAATAGGTATGTGTTGTTTCAGTATGCAAACAGATATAAAATAATATCGTGGGTACTTACATGTTGAAATTATGAAAACATATCTAGTTTTTAGCTGATGTCTGGTCAGAATAAACTTATGCGACGAGAATTTTATCGATTATTTTCGGGGAATACTTCGATATTTTAAATGCACCTTACAAATATGATATAATTTATATTTTTAATTAAAAACAATAAATATATATTTTTTATGATTATTTTGATGTTAATAATTAGTCATGTATCCAAACATCAAATAATGTTTCTTTTTCATAATTTATATACCTAGACGTTTAAGCTTTTGCATAAACGTTTTTCTGGAAAGAAAATTATTGATAATGTCCGTCGAATTACAAACGCTACTAAGTCAACACTTTAAAACCAAAATGGCCTCGGAAACGGTTCCCTATGTGTTTCGGATATTTAGATTATATTTTAAGAAAGGAACATGTTTCGAAACTATTTCTTCCGTGTTTCTAAATTGTTTAGGAAATGTTAGCAACATGTATATAAATCGGCCGGCGTTGCGCATTCGTACTTTGAGGGACTTTGTTTATTTCTTTTGTACATTTTTCATTTCAACTTTTTTACCTTCCTCAATATTTTCTATCCAAATAGGACACCTTCTACTTTCGCCATGTCACTGATAACAGTTACAAAATTTGTTAAATTGTTATAATTTGTAAAAAAAGTTCCCAGTTTCTGTTAATAATCTATTTTGTGCTGGGAACAAGAATGAGTTGCATACACTTTCAGTGGTGATGCTCGAATTACAAGATTACACTTATAAATAAGTTAACTGGTACGAATGCTGTTAAATGAAGTAAACATGTAACACCTCCAGTTATGAACTTGACAATCATCTGTCATTTCTGTTACTAACTATTGCCAACCTAAAATCCTAAAACATTATGTAATTAAATGTTCCTAGGTATTTCATTCAAAAGTAACAGATTAGATGCTGCAGCATGTTTCGAAATTGTTCTGAAGGAAACTTGTACTTAATGGTAGAAATAATTACTAAACTGTTGAGTAATATTGTTGTGCTATATGTAAAAGTTAAATAATTGGTAACAATTTCAGAAGTATCACACAAGTATCGAAATAGTTACAAAACTGTTTCCCACTACCAAATTTGTTTAGAAACTGTGTCTAAAAACGCTACTCGAATTATTTTGAACTGTAACTTGGATGACATACAGCATTAAAACAATGGATTCCCTGTAACAAATGTGGGAGAAACTTCTGTAGGGAGATTCGTGGCTTACATAATGGCCCCAATAACTTTTTGTCCTATGTTGCATAATTTTCTAGATATTTAACTGTAAAAGGTCGAAAACTTATGTTTCAGGGTCACTATTTGTCCACACAGCGTATACTTTACGATCGTATTTCGACCATTCTTTGATTAGTTGTACAGTTTAAGCATCCATTGATCGACCTACTATACACTATAATTTATTAATGAATTTTAACAAACTATCACTTTATATCCTGTCTGTTCTTCGACGTTAGATTAAATAACGCAAATCATGTGAAAGAAGACATACCTTGCTCCAATTACGCTCCGCATTATAAAGTACATAAAAAGAGTCATTTACTGCCGTTTAGCTACGAATACATTGAAAGAATCCAACATCCAACCACAAGGTGGGTACACACAAATTACACAGATATAATTTAAAAATATATATATTTAATACGTCAATAAGAGATACGGTGATATTTTATATTATAATAAACTTTGGCATCATAAAATATAGTAGAATTAACAAACAGCACAGTAAAAATATATCTGTAACATTTAATAGTATATGATTTTATAACGTTCACAGGGCAGTACAAAGAAATAACGCAATTTTTGTCAACGTTGGAACATTCTATGCATATTTAACATACATAATTGCAATAGTTTAGTACTGGAGGGAGCTGAAATCTTTGCTGTGATGCTATCTCTGAAGATTATGTTATTTATATGAATTAAAATAACAATTCAACGGTTTGACATGCATGGAACGTCCCTCGCTATAATTTTTCGCTGCTAGATTTATCACTTTTGTTTGCCAAGGAAACATTTATAAACAGTGCATCGTATATATTTCTTTCTCTTTTATAAAATAAATATTTTACATATATACACATATAAATTAAGGTTATGTAATGCGTTTTATACAAGGCATCCTTAGATGGCCAGAATGAAAATTTGATCAAGCGGCGAAGAAGTATCCGGAGTGTGTCCCACTTTAATGTACCACTATTGTTGACATCAAATAGAAAGTACTAAGAATCTTTAAATACCGTTTTTACAATGTCCACCGCTTTATTTATAAGACAATATTAGTAGGATTCAAACCCCACACAGTCTCCACTACAATTTGATATTTTATAAAAACTAAAAGAACGTTTGCAAAACAAATCTTTATCGTATAAATTGTTGTGTAATTTTACAGTAGGAATGTTCTAAACAATGTAA
Organism: Stenurella melanura; assembly: GCA_963583905.1. Classification (NCBI taxonomy): domain Eukaryota; kingdom Metazoa; phylum Arthropoda; class Insecta; order Coleoptera; family Cerambycidae; genus Stenurella; species Stenurella melanura. The sequence continues at coordinate 117,598,179 of OY757315.1, forward strand.
ACAGCACCCATTTTACACTTATAGAAGCTGTATAAGTATTTTTAAAACAAGATTAGTAATTATACAATGATTATAAAGCATGTGTATCACAGAGAGATGATTGTGGTACATCAAATTAAGAACAGTCCGGATAGTCGTATTCCCTGCAGATGATTCAAATAAAAGCGATGAACTAAATACGAGTCACCTTTAAAAACAATCTATAAAAATAGAAGCATTAGCCAGTACAATGAAAAATAAGTCTCCTTAACAAAAATAAACTTCTTTAAATCTTACATTACCTAGTTACGTTGTATGCTCTATTTTTTGGCACATTTTTCATTATTTTTTCGTACAAAATATTCGACTAATTTATTTCTCTAGTTTTTATTCATATGAGGTAATCAGATTAGGTTTTCTTACAAGTTATAGGGTAATGGCTACAGTAAAACTAGTTGGAAGCGATGTAGAAGATGGATCCAATTTATAGTCGTAAACAGAAGTGCCTCGCTTCGAAGGATATAAACCAACAGATTTTTCATGTGGTATCTGTTTAAGTTATAGCTTAAGAGCCATTGTGCAAAATCGACTACTTTGAATACCTGTTAACAATGGTGGTATACTGAGGAATATATTATACTAGTCACTGTAGGTAGGGGGTCACAAGCCCCCAAAGTGGGGCAAGGGGTCATGGAATAAATTTAAAAAAAAATTGGTGATGATCCAACTGAATAAGCAAAAAAAATAAGCATCCATTTATACACAATTTACATTTTTTCCTTCAAGAGATCATCTTCATGAATTTTTATCACACAGTAATGCAAAAAGAAACAAATTGGAGATGATTCTCAAGCTTTATATTTAGCCTGTTGACTGTTTTAATGGCACCCAAGAGAACAATTTCAAAAGTAGTGTCTTGTAGAATCTCAACTACTGAGGCTATTCTATAATTATTTTGCGTAGTTTAGTTTTGGACTTTGCTTTTTTGGATCCACCTTCAACATGTTGATTAAATGATAAAAAAATAATTTTTGAAATATTTCTATTCCTCTTAATTACTACGAAAATATATCTATTTTAAAACATCTTTGGGAAGTGTTCATTAATACTAGTTTTTAAAGTTATAAAAAAACTAAGTGTTTGGAAAATCTTCTTTCTTTGACTAGAAAAAACTGACTATCGTTATACAGCGTGAATCTTTGAGAGAACCTTTACTAATAAATGGAATAAGAAGGCTGAAAGACTTCGGTCGCTGGCCTTTTGGAATATTTTATCCAATAAATATTATTCTCTCTCTGTGGAATAAGAACAATGCTCGCTTTACTGTGACTGACTGACGTGGCATATGACGTCAGACTACTGCCATCTGCAAATCTTATCGTTTCTGCACGAAACAAGAATGTTTGAATTTTAATAATTTTTCTAAGCCCTAAATGTACCGAAAAAAAATATTTCGAGGTACGGGTGATTTAGTTTTTTACACAGCTTTTATAAAAATCGGTAAAGGTATTTACACAGAACTTCCCTCGTTCATGGCAGTCTCTCTAAAAAAATAATAATTACGAAATGACATTGAGAATAATAATCGGAGTAGAGTTATTGCTATTATTACAAGGAAAACTTGATAAGTTTTGGTCAAAAAAATATACAGATTGCTCATCCAACAGCAAAAGTTCAATACTAAATAGCAGGTGCCACATATGGCAGGCTTGCGCAAATACCTTTACAAATGTCCACCATGACTGAATTATTTCTTGGGATGACCACCCTGTACATTTTTCAATAAAAGTATAATAGGTGCATATGCCAGATGTTATTGCCATCTGTCACATTTTCAATCCAACATTCACGTAATGGAGTGGAAGTATAGTGGTGGTTAAAAAATTTCATTTTTTTAAAATTTTTCAAAAGATGGTAAAATAATTTTCAAATTTTTACTTCCCTCGCATACCGAAGGGAAGTATTGTATTCGAGAAAAAATCACCCTCCGAGATTTTTTCGGATTTTGACGTTTCAGAACACGTAGATTACGAAAATATAGGTTTTTCAATTCCGTCAGTCTGTCTGTCTGTTGGTGCATTTACTAAAAAACTACTTGACGGAGAGCAGTTGAATTTGGTAGGTAGTTGACGCTACTGTCAGCGAAGAAATGGTAGAAATTTCACTGGAAAATATACAGGGTGGACCGTCTAAAGGGAATAAATAATGAAAAAAAAATTTTTTTGCTCAAATTAAAAATTTCCACGTTTCATGACACGCTTAACCTATTTCAGAAAAAAAATTTTAGAATTTTTTTTCACCATTTTTGAAATTTTTTTTACCAAGATGAAAAAAATTTTCTTTTGCTCAAATTTAAAATTTCTACGTTTCATGGCATTCTAAACGTATTTCAAAAAAAAAAATACATTTTTTTTTTGAACATTTTTTTTACCAACATTTTTGAAACACCACTAAAATAGGTGGATTTTTTTTTGTTCAAATTTAAAATTTCCACGTTTCCATGGCATTCTAAACGTATTAAAACAAATTTAGAAATTTTTCTGAAAAATTTTCTTGAAAAAATGTATGTATTTATCACTAAGTAGTACTAAGTACTTATTATAGAATAGAAGAAAATATTTTTTTTTGCTCAAATTTAAAATTTCCACGCTTCATGACATTCTAAACCTATTTCGGAAGAAAAATAATTGTAACATTTTTTTTACCATTTATATTATTTTTTCTTTGTTCAAATTTAAAATTTCAACGTTTCCATAGCATTCTAAACCTATTCGGCTATTCAAACAAATTAAAAAAAAAAAATTGATAAAATCTATTTCACTACTTACTATAGAATAGGTGAAACATTTTTTTTGCTTAAATTTAAAATTTCCACGTTTCATGACATTCCAATCCTATTTCGGAAAAAAATTTGCATCAATTTTTTACCATTTTGGAAAAAAAAATTACCATTAGAATAGACAGAAAAATTTGTTTTTGCTAAAATTTAAAATTTTCACGTTTCATGACATTCTAAACCTATTTCTGAAAAAAAAAATTAGGAAATTTTTTTCACACATTTTTGAAAAATTTTTTACCACTAAAACAGATGGAAAATTTTTTTTCTTTGCTCAAATTTAAAATTTCCCTGTTTCATGACATTCTGAACCTATTGCAGAAGAAAAAAGACTGAAAATTTTTAACCAACAGTTTTGAAAAATAAAAAAAAAATGAAATTTTTAACCACCACTATACTTCCACTTCACTGCGTGAATGTGGAACTGAAAATGTGTCTAATGGCAATAATATTTGACATATGCTATTATATTTTTATTGGAAAATATACAGGGTCGTCATCCCAAGAAATAATTCATGGTAGACCTGTTATTTAGTATTGAACTTTTGCTGTTGGATGAGCACTATTTTTTTGACCAAAAGTTATCAGGTTTTCTTTGTAATAATTACAATAACTATATTTCGATTATTATTATCAATGTCATTTCGTATTTAATAATTTTTCAGAGTGACCGCCATGCACAAATGACGAGGGAAGTTCTGTGTAAATACCTTTACCGATTTTTTTCTTCTGAAATAGGTTTAAAATGTCAAAGGTAGAAATTTTAAATTAGAGCAAAAAGGAAAGTTTCCTTCTGTTCTATAGTAGTGCTAAAAAAAGTTTAAAAATTAAAAATGATGTATTTTTAAAATAGGTTTAGAATGCTATGAAACGTGAAAATTTTAAATTTGAGCAAATAAAAAAAAATTCGATCTATTTTAGTGGTAAAAACTTTTTGAAAAATGTTGGTGAAAAAAATTTTCAATTTTTTTTTTCTGAAATACCTAGGTTTAGAATGTCATTTAAATTTGAGCATTCTGGTGTTAAATTTTTTTCCAAACTGGTAACAAAATGTTGCAAATTTTTTTTTCCGAAATTGGTTTGGAATATCATGAAACGTGGAAATTTTAAATTTGAGCAAAAAAAAATTTTTCGTCTGTTCTATAGCAGTGATACATAAATGGATTAAAAATGTTTTCAAATTTTTTAAAAAATTCTTCAAAAAGATTTTTAAATTTGTTTGAATAGTTTTAGAATGTCATGGAAACGTGGATAGTTAAAATCTGAACAAAGAAAGAAAAATTCTATCTCAGTGATAAAATTTCAAAAAACTTTTTTTTTTAATCAGGCTTAGAATGCCATGAAACGTGAAAATTTTAAATTTGAAGAAAGAAAAAAAAAATCGTTTTAGTACTTAGTAAAAATTTTTTCAAAAATATTGGTGAAAAAAATTTTCAAATTTTTTTTTCCTGAAATAGGTTAAGCGTGTCATGAAACGTAGAAATTTTAAATTTGAACAAAAACAAATTTTTTTCATCTTGGTAAAAATTTTTTCAAAAATGTTTGAAAAAAATTTTCAAAAATTTTTTTTTTCTGAAATAGGTTTAGCGCGTCATGAAACGTGGAAATTTTAAATTTGAGCAAAAAAAAATTTTTTTCAACTTGGTAAAAATTTTTTCAAAAATGTTTGAAAAAAATGTTCAAAATTTTTTTTTTCCTGAAATAGGTTTAGCGCGTCATGAAACGTGGAAATTTTAAATTTGAGCAAAAAAAAAATTTTTTCACTATTTATTCCGTTTAGACGGTCCACCCTGTATATTTTTCAGTGAAAATTCTACCAGTTCTTCGCTGACAGTAGGGTTAACTACCTACCAAATTTGACTGCTCTCCGTCAAGTAGTTTTTTAGTAAATACACCAACAGACAGACAGACAGACAGACAGACAGACTGACGGAATTGAAAAACCTATATTTTCGGAATCTACGTGTTCTGAAACGTCAGAATCCGAAAAAATCTCGGAGGGTGATTTTTTCTCGAATACAATACTTCCCTTCGGTATGCGAGGGAAGTAAAAAGGAATTTGTAAATTGATGAGAACTCCTTATTGCCAAAATTCATATTTAGGCAAATGGCAAAAGGAATAAAATTGAGCCCGTTCCTCTGATATTCCTTTCATTTGTGGTAGTGAATTGTAAAGACCTCTGAAATACGTCTACTAAATTTGGTTCAATTAGGTAAAGTCAATAATTTAGATTGGCCACATTGGCCAATCTAAATTATGGCAAGAAATAGAAAACAACCTGTATATCAGAAACGAAGGAACTGGGGATATAATAAAGGCCATTATACAAATCGTCCCAGGGTACTGTACTCCTCACTAGCGTACCTCCTGTATTACCATTAAAATTTTTTCCCTATGAAGGTATTCTTATATTTTTTTTTTAACCAACAGAAACTTTTAATTTCTTTTTGCTGAAAGGTTATTTATTTTCGAAAAAAAAATTCAGAACAACAGAAGTTAAACTAAGTTCATAATACTTACATAATTGACAAATAAAATTTAGAAAAAAAATACAAAATCAGCATTATTATAGAAAAACCGTACAGGGTCAGCATCACTTTACCAAACACCCTACTTAATTTTTCTTCCCATTATCATTACTTCGTATTATTTCCCGATTCACGCTGTATATCACAATATTCTGTAACAACTTCACATATTTAAATTAGTTTCTAACAGTTCGAATTGCCCACCATCGGTCCCATAAGGAGCTTAAATGAAAAATTTCCTATGTTGTCTTTAGTCCCTCTAGGGTAGTCTTTAACTTACTTTTATCGTAGCTAACCTACGTATTCACAATTACTTATTCTCTATCAGTAACTGCAGCTGTAACACCAATTCTCGAGCTACCTTCAGCACTGCTTGAGCGTCGTGTCGTTCAGCCATTTCTAGAAGCAAATGCAGGTTATATGAAATGTTACTAATGTAATATACCGTTGGAAAGCGCATTTTCTCCTGATTAATAATCACTAATAATATAGGTTAATATCAAAATACAAACCCGAGTTATACAGTGGACGCAGAAGTTCTTCGATCATGGGAAAGTTGAGCGCAATTTACACTTACCTAATCTCACTATCGTAAATATCCAATGAAGTATCCAGTGTTGGCAGATCTACTTTATTTATACATAATGACGCCAAGTTTTGTAGAATGATAGAATCTAATTGATTAAAATAAAATAAAATTCATATTTTTATAATTTATATTAAACAATGAAATCACTATGTTTAGCTCATTTGCTTTTTTATCTTACCAAAACGTAACTAAGAGTTGGGTTTTAAAAAATATAAATTATTTGTATGATAAATGAAATAATCTGGCAACACTGATGCAGTAATACCTTGAAGGCTTGTTCTCTATTGAGCATGACAAGGACATCGAAACATTGACCGAGAGGGTTGTCACTGCCGCTGCCCATCTAGAAGACAGGCGGCGTAAGAGTTTAGTAATGGAGGAAAGGTAAAGTGGGATGCACGTCCCTTCGCGAATTTAATAAATTTCGAAAACAATTGGTTTTAAAAACATTATAAATGTTGGTACTATTATGGAAAAATTTTATAATTTGGAAACTAAAAAAGTAATTCTCAACACAAGAATAATTCTTAAAAATAGGTAAAACAAAATAACAATATTCTAAAAGTTTTTAAAAATGTATGGAGTTAAGGAAAACATTTATTACTTACACCTAACAAGTTTAATGTAATAAATGCCCAAATAGACTTCCCTGCTGAGCTGAGCAATATCCCAAACGATTATAAAATCCTTGGCGAACATTATCCAACATAACAGGGGTAACAGTTAAGCAGGCGTTTTCAATATTTAATTGAAGTTCCTGCAAATTGTTGGGCCTATTTTCCTGAGAACCATAAATTTTTTATTTTAAGTAGCCCCACAAGAAAAAGTCACAAGGCGCAAGATCTGGTGACCTGGCTGGCCATAAGATATATTACCATGCCCAGAAATAAGTCTATTTGGAAATGTTTTCTCCAAATACTGCCGAACGATAACTCTATTATGGGGAGGGCAACCATCTTGTTGGAACCAAATTTCATTAAACCTAGCACCTACTAGTTCCTCAATCCTAGGGACAATTTGCTGTTGAAGCAAATCCAAATATTTTTGGCCATTTAAGATGCCATCGATATAAAATGGTCCAATAATATGTTTACTCAGTATACCGATCCAAACATTTAGTTTTTGAGGATACTGAGTGCGAAGTTCGTAAAACTTATGTAAATTTTCTCGCGACCAATATCGTGTCCGAGTAGAATTATGTTTACCAATTAATGGAAAAATTTCATGAGTTTTCAGAATCTTGTAAGATTAAAAATGGGTACAAATCATACCATCAATGGTTAGGTCGGTTTAAAAAAAAATGGGTACAATTTTAAACCGACCTAACCATTGATGGTGTAGAACCTGCTTTGGCAGCAATTTGGGAAGTAGTAAGTACCAAGTTGTTGGTTGCCAGTGCACAAATCATAATATCTCTTTCATCTCAAGCTTCATTGGGAGGAATCGATTTTTTATGTTGTTTATAACCAACACAACCATGTATTTCAAAATTGTGAATAATATTATGAATTGTGGATAATGCAGGTAAAGGTCGGCCGGAAAATGCATCATTAAATGCGTTTTTAATTTGACGCCTTGACTTTCCTTGATAGTACCACTTAACCATCTAATTTTTTTCGGCCGTTTCAAACATTTTTAAGAATTAATTTAATGACAAGGTCACTCTTTCAGTTCCCAAATAGTACTAGCTTGAGTACGAGTTTGATGTGATGTGAGATTGCGGCGAGTCGATTACTAGTTTTTTTTTTTTATTATTTTTTTTTTAACGTTTTATTTATTTTAACGTCCTGGCGAAGTTTAGCTAATGCTATTCTACCACTTGACCAGGGCGGCGAAATGAGATACGGTCACCCATCAAAGTAACGGACTCTCCCGGAGTTGCTTAACTTCGCCACTGAAACCGGCACCATACCACGCTTTACGCATGCGTATGCATTTACAATATACCATTCGTTGGAAGTTGTAAATTCGCCTGGTAGATCCTATGATCGAAGAACATTTGCGTCTACTATATAGAGAAACGTAGAAGCGTGTCACAATACTTTGGCGGCCATATTGATTACATCATCAACACCGCTAGAGGGCCAGTAAAATTTGTGTACCAAGCTTTTAAGACTCGTTTACCCATGTACTATCTGAATCCAAAGGGGCGCATTGGTTGCCAGATGGGAAACATTTTGGTATAATTTTCAGCTACCTGACTCCACTACTAGTATTAGATTACAATGCCATATGCAAGGTCGAAAATACTTCTTGGAATTTTTAGAATGCATTTAATAAATTATTTAGTTTTATTATAGTCTGTTTTTAAACCAGGAGGAGCGTTTTAAATTTAACGCCATAAATCATACATCTGTGATTGGACAGGCCCACGTCACTTTTACACAAGGCAATAGTCGTAAATTTTGACATATTATAAAAATTTTAATTTCATGTCATAAATTATTTGGTTATGATTTCTATTTTATCGTTTGCACAATATACATCAGTTTTTAATCCCTTTTGTATAAATCTGAAGGTAAAAGTGGCTAATTACTTGGTGCCTTTATACTGAGTAAATGATATGGATGCTATATAAAATATCTAGAGGTCAAATAGAGGTCGATGCATTACATAATGTAAATAAAATACGCACAAAAACACTGTAGTCGTGTATTGTTGGTTGCCCAAAACGCCAAAAAGGCCCTAGTGTATTTTCTAGTTACTTTTATGATGTGAATGGAACTTTCATGTTTACTCCTCCTGGTTTAAAAACAGACTATAGTGCATATAAATCAGAATTTTCTTTTATGACTACTTAAAAGCTCTTATAAAACAGTTGCTTAGTTGTTTTATAGTGTAATTTCATAAACACTGAAGTGTGTTTCATAGTGCAATTAAATAAAGCTTTAATAAAAGTGATGGTACTGAATTCTCATGTTTATACAATTATTTTCTAATGATTCCAATAGGCTTTACAAAATATCAACAGAAACTGAAATGTTTTATAAGATGGTACCAATTTTGCATTTACAGCTGGTGTGAAAACATGAAAACAAAATTTATTACGTTATAGATCATTCCTGCAACCTAACGTAAGTAGCTGAAACTTATAACTTCATATAAAAAGTGCTGCATCCACATTGTTCTCTCAATTTCTTTATTTTGCTCAAAATAATTTTTGAAATAAAAAATTTGAGTTTACATGTCATCCTCAAATTGTCATAGCTCTCTGCCGGAAGCATTTGTTGACTTGAACTTTTATTTTAATTTTACAGTGAGGTATCCCAAAAACCACGCAAAACGTTCACGTTATGCCCAGACACCCTATATAAAGTCTTCATCCTCGAAATATTAAACACTTACCGTTGAAAAACTTGATAATATCAGTGAAGTCCATTCCGTTCGATAAGATAATATCCCTGTAGGTCTCCAGAAGGGCCAGCGCTAAAAACAGCACAAAATGGCTGGAGGCGACCTGCTGTGCCGCCCAAATGACCTCCCAGGTCGCGTTCACATCGGGATACACCAACTCTCTCTTGAAGTCCAACAAAAACCACCTAGGCAGAAGAAAACAATCTTAAAATGCTATTGTAAGGAATGGCTGGTGAAATTTAGATTATAGTCATAGTAATAGTCCTCTAAAATGATGGAAGCACGCGACTTATTTCCTTTGATAAGAGGTCGCAACTCGGCAACCCTGCGATGAAGATACTGTGTCACCCAACAGGGGTCTAGCCCACTGCTATCATCTCCATAACACATTAAAAACGCACTAAACATCCATACCCTGATCAGGTCTCGAACCCGGGACTCCCCCAAGTAACATTTTGAGTCACATTTTTTAGTCTACATGCCCAAGTTGCACAATGGTCGTAAAATGGTTTTTAAAATAATTTTAACAACTGTAGATCGTACGAAGGTCGTTATAAGGTTATACTCATGATTATCAAAATTCCATGTTGCATGAAGGGTATAATATAGTATGTATAAGACAACTAATTAGATGCTAAAAGTGAATGGTCTTTAAGAGGTCGTAAAGAGGTTGATATCATCTACAATACAACGCTCAACAAGGAATATAGTTATGATGACCTTGTAGGAAGATGGTTATACAAAAATCATTAAAAAACATGATAAGACTTTCATGGGATCTTGACACGAGATCCCGAAATTGAGGAGAGTCATAAAGTAGGTTATTTATATTGATTTTGCATATGACTTCCGTGTGACCCATGAATGAAAATATGGCGTCCAATAATCGATCTTAGCAACAGAAGTTATATCAATAGTCAATAAAATCTCAATACGACCCATAAATATAAATAATATATATTCCAAAAAGTGACATTCGTAACAAAGGTTCATAAGACCTCTTGATACAATTGATTCATGAATAAAAATATGACGTAATTTTTGCGCCATCAAATGTCAATGTTAGTCTGTTAGTAAAAATATGAGAGTGAACGTCTCTTACGCTTGTAAAATTTAAAGATGAATTTTACAAGAGATTGACATAAATATAGACAGTCAGTGACCTATAGAAGGGCAGTTTAAAAATAAGATTGAAAAGTAGTTTAAAGCGTGGAAAATTACAATATAATCACGTGAAGCGACAATTGAGTCACATGAATGGTGTGCACATACCATTAGCCAATCGATCATTACAATAATAAATGGTGAATAAGATTCTATGTTCGTATCTAAAATATAAAACAACTTCAGAGTAATTTAAAAATAGTCTTATGTCTGTTTGATAGTTTCATATACAAATTTATAACCATTAGGTCGTAAGTAGTCTTGGCCATATTTTCTGTTGGAATATCAACCAACCTTGAAGTCCATTTGACAATCAAAAATATTAAAACTTTAAATTCAGTTTGCAGGCTTTTTACGTATAAATTTGACTAGAAAATGTTTTTTTTTTTAATATTTTCTACTATTCTCTACAAATATGTATTCATTCTAATCATTTGAAACTAATATTTAAAAATTCTTTATTTTTTATGAATTCTCAAATTTTCTTTAATTTCCATTATTCTGAGAACGAGTTGTGTTTTTCGGGGTATCATCGACACTTTTACAGTAAAAATTAATCCCCAGCAGTTTTACTAGAAATCGATTTAAACATTTAACATTTTCTTAAATAACACGACTTGGTTCATACTTATTAGTTTGATTGTCGATCTTTTATTTTCCATATTGTAAACGAATGAATATAGAGTCGGGTACAATTTAAAATGACTTGTGTCATGGCCGCTAAAACGTCTGAACTAAGATTTTATTTGATGCCTAAGAAATTCCAGTAGTTCTCAAACAGTTTTCAGCAATGATGTCGCTAAATAATTAAAAAAAAAATAGGAAAGATATTATCATAAAATGTTAAGATTATTAATTTAGTAACTTCATAATTTTAGTGGAATTCTGGTTATACAATGTCCATAAAGTTGGCTACATATGGGAAAAAAATTTATTTTTGGCATTTCTAAAAAACTCTATTGGGGGTTCGTATATGCATGTCCAACAACAAAAAAATTACATTTGGACACATGTCATGTGATCACCGGTTTGGCAGGACAGTAAAAAATAGTTGACTGTGGTACCAAAAAGTGGGTCAAATTGTTAAGATATCGAAAAATGTTATGAAGAAAAAGTGCATAGAGAATACAACAATATATCAATTTTGAAGCAGATATGAGGAAAATAAAAAAGTGCAAATTTTACCCCTACCATTAATTATCATAAACTCTTGTGTCTTTCACAAATATTTGATTAGTTTCGACAAAAACTTTATGTATTTTAGATGAAAAAAGGTATTTGCATGTAAAAAAAGAAACCCCCAATACAGTATTTTTTAGAAATCTCAATAATACAAATTTTTCTCATATGTAGCCAACTTTACGACGGACACTGTAGGCATATAGGTTCGGGCACAAATGAAGCTGGTAACAAAAAATGAATTGCCCAATTCAGTCAATAACAATGAGTGATCAGAAAAAGAAATCAAAGACTAATATTGCTACAGTCCAGCAAGAGACACGGGAAGGTTTGGGCATTGCTTGCCAGGAAAAGATAGGATCGTAATATTAGTAGGGGAAATGATGTCAGTAAAAATAAAATATTTCATATAACAAAAAAAAAAAATCCGAAATCTCTATGAGGATAACGAAAATAAATTATTTTTCTTTTAGCGGTAATAAATAAAAATTCTGGGCGACAAAATATATATTAAAAAAATTAACAAAAATTTTAAAACAAATAAATAAAAACCATTCTGAAAGAACAACGCATTGACACGTTTTCATAAACACTAAAACACTATACTTGAACAATTTTTCTACTTGACGCACGTTTCACCATTCATGTATTTATAATGTAAGAAAGTAGATTTTATTAGAGATAAACACGCGCTAGTAGTAATAAAAGACACATTGTTGGGGAAAATAAAGATTTAACAAAACTCGCGGCGCAGTTTAATAAAATAAAAATTTTAGAAGGAAAATTATTAACTTTTAATAATTAATCAAATAAAAAAAGTGAAAGTGCTTGGGGATCGAGCTCGCAACAGCCCCATGTATATTTATTGCTGTTTGAGTATCTTATCGATTGAGCTACGCGATCGTGTTTATTCTACTCTAAAAGCGTGTAATATCTACATACTAGAAAATTGCAAGACTTAGTGGTTTGACATTGTTCGTTTGACGGATGAATATCCACTATTTATCACTAAAAATAACTTAAATACTTCATATAAAGACGTTTTTCATATTTAGAGTGGTGTTAGTTCACGGAAATAAATAATATTCGTCGTTATCACGCAGTTTGAGAATCACTGAGCTTATGACTACGTTTCTCACTCCTCAGAGTACATTTCATATTTCTATCTCAAAAGAAGTGGGAAAGAATCTTGGTAGACATACATTGACAATATCTTTAGGCTATGGCTTTAAGTTTGTGTGCAAGAGATAGTGAAAACATATGTGCAATATTAATTCATACATCTTTCTTTTAAACTTGACCCGACTCTACAAGACATATGTACAGGTAAAATAAGTACAATACATACTCATTCGTTCTTTTCTTTTCTTTAGGACTATTTAGTCATATGAAGGTCCTAATAAAGGTCGTCATGACCGTGTAACGACTTCTTTATGACATTAAGATCTCAAAATGTTACTTGGGGCCGTGGTCACAAGCCATAGACATATTTTTACCTGGGATGGTTAGTTTCAGAGTTATTTGCAAACATTTTAAAAGCATGTCTAAAAAAAAATACTTTTAAAAATATCTCGTTAAAGATAAGAAAATAGATATGTACATATAGAAAACTTTTCATTTTCCTTTAAATGGCAAAAATTTTGATGTCCAAATGAATTTGATAGCTCAAAGGGATGCCGAGTTACAGAGAATTGAATATTTCACCCTTCGACGGGTTGCAGGGGGTGAACGATGCATGTCTGAGTAGGCCAAAAAATGAGGTCGTGTATTAGACCTTTATCATATAAAATGGGTTACATGCTTTTGTCTTTGCAAGCCTCTACGACCCTCGTATCTGAGCATAAGTATTACGGCTATAAGTGAGTATGGTGCCTATGCCAAATATCGTCATATATATACATATACCAGTGGCGGCTCGTGATATTGTCTGCAGAGGGGGCTTGATATTCTGAAAGACAACTGATGTGCAATATGACTACAATTTGTACATTTCCCCACCACCCCTGAGGTATTACAACGGCGCGTTACATTTTTTTGCCGTGGGTTGATCGCCAGGATACCGATTCACGACTTGAGAGAATAAAACTAATAAAAGAATAGAATGAAAAGGAAATAGAAAATATGATGATATGAAAAAATCATTCTCATGAAATTCTCGTTCCTACGACTCGAGTATCGGTATCCAAAGGAGTCCTACTATCCCACTTGTAATTAAATTATATAACTTTTAATAAAAATAAAAATAGTTTTGGTAAAAAAATTAAAGTGTTTTTCTACAAACAAAAAATTGTATTCATTATCACTGCCAGGCGTATAAAATTATAAGTTTTAATAGAAATTAAAATAGTTTTGAGAAAGAAGTTATATAAAAAAAATATAACCGCGGAACTCTATATTATGGAGAATTATAAAAAATATTTCCTAAAAAATAAATAACACAAATAAATATTTTTTCTAAAATAACAACTACCTATATTAATCTCTGCTTTAAAGCCTGAATATTTTTATAAATGAGTGGTTACCTGCGATTTTTGGAACTAGCAAAATGGTTGATTATTTTATCATAAAATGAATCGCGTTTCCTCAATTCTGACAAAAAACGTTTTTCTATTGAAATAAGCGATGCATTTGAAAGGCGGTCTTGACTCATTTTGTTTCTAGTAAAAATGTTTTTATGCGTTTAAGTGCTGAAAATGATCATTCTACAGAAGCTTACCGGAATTGTCTCAAAAAATAGTGGCGTTATTCAAAAAGTTCTCTAATTTTGGGACATAAGTTTTTAAAAAATCTACCAGCTCTTTGAAATTTCCTTTATTGCACGATTCTCGTTTTTCGTCATGTCCTCGGAAAGAATTTTCTTGTGAAGATAACTATATAACGGCATCTACTAACCTCTTTAATATTTCCCTATTCTCACGGACCTTTTCGTTAACATTTTCTATTTCTCTCTTATGTGCAGAATCCAAGAAATTTACAATATTTTGTTTACCAAACATTTCGAATTTAATGCAAGATGAAATGTGCTCCTGGGATTTTTCGTGCCTTTCTAAACCTCGCGACGAATTTTGCAAATTATTAAACCCGGCCCTGCCCCAAATTGAGGATTGATCATTAGTAAATAATAAACATCTCCAACAATATAATTTGTTTCTAACTGTTGATGCCGTTAACCACTCGACTTTTTTTATAATTGTTATCACAAAACCCTCTGTTTTGTTTACCACTTTTAAAAACTAACGAAAGCATTGCTGGTGTAGGCCTGGCATTTCTTTTAATGTTTTAATTCTTACCTTTTCGTCATAAATAAGAGTAGTAAATCCATTTAATAACAAATAATCCACCACGTCTGGACAACAAGACATATTGTTGGGAATATTTTCACCTAGAGCACTTATTTCTAGCCCGCCTATCAAATGTTTTATGTATTTATATGTCAAGTTGTTCTTAACGGGCTAAACGCAACTGTCAGACGTCAGTTCGTTTTCTTTGTGAATCACCTGACTCTTGAATGACCTGTGCACATGCGCTATAAAGAACTGAGATCTGAGGCTAGCCTCATACTTGGCTATTCCAAGTGTTGCTATTTTACACAGTGCAAAGAAATTCAAGGTCATTCATGTTATAAGTAAATGCGGTAAAGTTGGAAGCTATTTCGTATTAGCCTCCAGCGAACCGCAGTGTTCATTCAGTAAAAGAACGGCCGACCGGAAAATATGTATACAAAGACTATCCGGACTGTAACATTATAGATATGTTTGTGGAAAGGAAATGCAAAAATGTTATATATAAACTGAAAATTAATTAATGAATAATAAACACAAAAAAATATTGAAAATTGAGATATACCTAATAGAAATTTCTTAAGATATTACTTTTGAAGATATGGTGGTTCTTCCAAGGGGAGGATCAGCCTCCCCTGCCTCCCCTGATGAGCCGCCACTGACATATACATCATATCGCATCTTATTTTGCCACAATAGCATCCACTAAACTAACTGAACATTTTTCTGATAAAATATCTCAGGAATGCACATATAGTGAAATGTTACCAACTAGTTTTTTCTGTGAACCTATATTGCCTGGTGATGTAATAACCATTATAAATAATCTTAAGCAAACCAATTCTAGTGGTATAGATGGAGTCTCATTAAAGGTAGTAAAATCAATTAGTGACATAATAGCACAGCCATTAGCATACTTAGCCAATCTATCTTTACAAACAGGTACTTTCCCATCTTACTTAAAAATAGCCTCAGTGGTACCAATTTTCAAGAAAGGCAATGATCTTGAAAAGGACAATTATAGACCCATATCTATACTTAGTATATTTTCGAAAATAATTGAGAAAGCTATATATAATAAAATGAACAAATTTCTAAATAATTACTGTATCATAACAAATTCGCAACATGGATTTCGTGAAAATCGGTCCACGGAGACTGCAACTAATCAGTTTTTGCAATATATTTATGACGAATTGGATAAAGGTCACTATGTCATAGGTTTATTTTTCGATCTCAGTCGAGCTTTTGACACAGTTGGTATCGAGTTTTTGTCTGAAAAATTATACAGATTGGGGTTTAGGGGTACCTTCCTAGATTGGATTATTTCCTACCTATCTAATAGACTAATACGAGTCAAAATACAAAATGTTACCTCAAATGATTATCATATTAATCTGGGAGTTCCACAAGGCTCCGTGCTGGGACCTCTACTATTTTCACTATACATAAATGATCTCCCATCTCATATAAAAGGAAAAATTACCATGTATGCGGATGATACGTCAGTCATGGTCTCAGCACCAAGTTTTGTAGAACTGCAGTCTCTCACAAATGATGTGATGGATAGCTTCAACTTATGGTGCTCAAAAAATTGTTTAATATTAAATATCACGAAAACTGATTGTATATATTTTTCTCCACGAGAAACAACTATTGCTGACAATTTTTTTAACAACAGAAATATTAACTTCTCTAGTTCCGTTAAATTTCTTGGCACATTTGTAGATTCGCATCTAACGTGGAACGACCAGATCGATCACATAGCGAAGAAAATTAACACCTCTCTGTATGCTATTTCCTCATTAAAACAGAATATACCCAAAGAATATTTACTTAATATTTACTATGCTATGATATATCCGCATCTGTCTTACAATATCATGGTGTGGGGTAGATCATCCACCATTAATCGGATCTTAATACAACAAAAGAGAGTCATTAGAGTCATCTTTAATCTAAAAACCACAGAGTCTTGTAGACCATACTTTATAAATCATAAAATTCTAACACTTCCATCAATTTATATATACAACATTGCTAAATATGTAAGAAAAAACTTATCCTCATTTAAAAATAATGGTAGCTTTCATCTGTATACCACTAGACATGGATCTTCATTAACAATTCCCGTGCATAATTTGTCTCTCTATGAAAAATCACCTTATTTCTCGGGCATTAAAATTTACAACAAATTACCTACACACGTATTAAATGCTAGGAATTTTAATTCTTTTAAATCGTTATTAAAACAATATTTAATTCAAAATTGTCCTTACAGTATTAACGAGTTTGTTTAAATGTCTATTGTTTGTGTTTTACTATTAATTGTGTATTTTACATGTAATTTTACTTTTTCTTTGACTTTCACATCTGTTTCTATGTATCAGCTTACGTGACAAATAAAATTATTATTATTATTATTATTATTATTATACATATGTATAGCAACTCACCTGTAACAGAAGTAGAAGTGCGTGTAATCGCCGTGCGCATGCATGAGTTCATACATCTCCGAATCTAGTATCTGGATGAGCGATCGCATGTTGGCAAAGTGGCAGTCCATGGCGTTGCCGTTGGGGAAATTTTCTACCATCCGCTCCATCAAATGGCAAAAGCAGGCATAAGTGAGAGATTCGTCGTTAAATATGACGAGTAGAGGGGCCACTAGGTCACACATGCCTTGCATGTAGCCGATGTCCAGGTGCTCCCACACATATCTAACAGAGAAGGTATCTTAAATTCAAAATGACTATTATGTAAAGCTATTTTGAAATATGCCAATCGAAATAAGTTGAAAATATGATTTCTTATCTCATGGAAATCGGCTATCGGTGGAATTGGCTGGAATTGCAGTATCATGTAGATATTGACGATCTGGTCAAATATATCAAGGGGCACAATTTTAAAAAAATGGTCAGTTCTCTAATTAAATCTTCCTTCAGTCTAATAATACCATACCATAATATAGGAGGATAGGATGTAATCATAAATCTATGTATTTCTGCTTAGTTCAGTTTTCGCATATAATAATAAATTTAACAGCAAAATACCTGGTAGTGTCAATATTCTAAATAAATCCCTGCAGCTATCTCGCTTCCTTATAGTGGAGTCGGTTTAGGAAGTTGATGGAAATTTTTTTAAGGTGGATGCATCAGACTCTACGGAAATTGTCATAGCGATTATAACAAGACCCTAAAATTTCAAAAATGGGTGGCTAGAACTGAACCTAATGTAGAAATTGAAGAAAGATTTATTGTGGATGAAGAAACGGAAATTAATGTATTAGCTTTAGTGCATGTTGACCCAACCATTTCGATAAGACAAATTGAAAATGAGTTACCAGTTTCCAAAGAATTAGCCAGAAAATTTTTAAAGAAACACGGTTATCGTTCTTATAAATATCAATTGCATTAAAGCTAAGCAATAATATAAGGTTATTAGGTAGTATTATTACACTAGGTTAAAAGTTGTCATAATATTCATTGATTTATGCCAATATATCATATATTTAATGGTTTTATAAACCTGTTTGAAAATTATGTTTTAGACAATTTAAAATATTTCCCATCAACTTTTAATTGATTATATCTTACTTTCATTAGGCTCAAAAGTTCCTAATAAGTTTAAGTGTTTACCACATTAATAACAATAATCAGATATTTGTGTTGTGAAATATAGGAGTAATAGTCAATCTAATATAAAGATAGGACTGTAAGACCGTTTCAGTTTCCATTTAATTAAAATCATAGGCAAATATGCAACGCAATATGCTCGATATACTTTATAGGTATACCGGGTGGCCACGAGTCAATGTACGCCCCCAATATTTTGGTTGTTTTTGTATTTAAAAATTTGGTTTTTAGTACACATAAATTAGACAATAATAAGCTACTTTTAGACTAACAAGAATGAAAATATCCCTTCCAGTTGAACCGAAAGTGACATCAACTTTTTTTTCTTAAATGGAATGACTATATTTTTTTGATGGTTTCTCATTAAGCATAAATTTCTAAGTGCAGCAGTTTTTTCAGATACAAAAAATTCCAAAAAATAAGTGAGATACGAACAATTTTTCAATTTTTTCAAAATGGCCGCGTCAGATGAATGTTATGTAAGAAAATTACTAAGTAGGCTATGGAAATTATTAGTAAGGTTGTAGACTTGTCTGTAAAGAAGAAAATAGTTGTTTGAATTACTGATAGGTACCAGTATTTTTAGTTTTTTTTTCAAAAAAATGGAATTTCATTTTCATTTCCGTAGGGGTCCTATGGAATCTTTTTTAATGGAACTGTGCTATTTCTTTTATTAATCAGAAATAATGATTCATAAACCATAATTTTTTCGCCATTAATCATTTCTTTACGATATCCTTCGTAATAATAGAAGTATTTTTAAAAAGTAAGCGCCAACAAATCATTTTAATAAGGTAGGGTAACGTGGTCCATAATGGGATGCCAATTTTCAAAAATTCATAAAATCCGCATAAAACCTTTTTAATGGAAGCAATTGTGTATGTGTTTTGAATAATATATCAGGTTTCATCTGAAGTGTTCAAAGTAGATATTTAAATATTTATTAACAAGGTAGAACAAAAATACCACTATGCACCACCTTTCCCACTATGCCCCACCCGGTGGTGCATAGTGGGAAATGCTATGGTCCATAGTGAGATTATTGATAACAATTGAAGAAAAAAGCAATTTTACTAATTAATGTTATATATTTCAAACGAACAAAGGTTAGGGCCATACAAAACGAAAATAGAAGAAACCCATTTCAACATATTTTGCCAAATCTTGTTATATCGACGGGAAAGGAAAACTGACTCGCTGCTCTTTTCATATTGTCGTAAATATATGGAGTGGATAGTTTCAACACAATATCTTCCACGCAAAGTATATCTTCGTCTATATCGTCAGGAAATACAAAGTCTTCTTAAAAACAGTATAATATAACCGTCACTGACTTTTTGCTTTACTTGACCAATAAAGTGCCGTGTGAGTTTTCCGTTGGTATATTTAGTAACGACAAAATCATCGACTTGAATGGTGCTGTCCTCAAAATCTTGGACGTCACTTTCAATATCTGTAGAATCGCAACAGCTTTCTTTAAATATATTTTATTTTCAATAATATCGTTTACAGCAGTCTTCACTGTTTTCTCATAATTTGCGTAGTATAACTTACTCTTATCAAATACAGCCTTTTGCTGCGATCGGGAATGTCTTGGCATGTTTTAATTTGAAATCGCATTAAAAAAATTATAAGTTAGTCACAGTTAAATGCGTTCCACTATGGACCATCAGATGTCGTCCTTCTATGGACCACTATGAATTCTGGGATTAAGCCAATGATTATATCACAGAGGTAGGATTAGAGTTTACCATTTCAATCACAATATAACATCAAGTAGTTTCTTAGGTTATGGTATAAATTTTAGACCAAAGTTTCAACATAGAGAAAAATTATAATAAAAAAATATTCCATCTGAGAAACAAATTTACACTATCAACTTTCGTCAATGTGGATTTTATTTTTGTGGATATATAAACAAGTAACTTATGTTATATCTTCTTACACTAGGTTTCAACCTTGACACATACACATGAATATATCTCTTCGGCGTTGACAAAATATTCAGCTATGACTGATTTCCCACTATGAACCGCGTTCCACTATGAACCACTTTACCCTACCTATCTACATTTAAATCCAAAATTGCAGATAGCCATGAAAATGACAGACATTCGCAACAATTGAATTAGTCTTGACCTACTCACTAATTTTTTGAAGCAAGCGTATTAAAGTTGTTACAAACAAGAAAATTAATATAAAATGGCTGAAAATTATTCAAGAGATGAAAAAGTTGACATGATCATTATTTATCGAGAGACTCGACGTAATGCAACTAGAGCACAAAGTCTGTATGGAAGGAGATATCCAGAAAGAAGACAACCTCCGAGAAACTATTTCGCCCGGTTGGAGCAACAATGGGCTTGTTCGGCATTTTTTTTTATTTCATAAATCGAAAGTGCAAGTATAAATTAATGGATCTGCAAAAAATCAGAATCTTATTCGCACGTTTAGTATCTTAAAAACTATTACAAATTTCCATCTCGCGAAAATGGCCAAGCGCTACGTCACTATACGCATAGACTCGGCGATCTCAATAGACTTGATGCTCCTTATTGGTTATAATTATAAGTGTTTTCGAAGTATTGTTTGTTTTGCTTACTACTTGACAGTAGGGGAGTACAATTTGGTGAAATGTCAAAAAATTACAATTTTCTCTCGCTCCTGCCAGAACGAATTTTCGATTTCGACCCTGCAATTTACGATTATAATTCATCGCCGACCTTCTCCTTTCCGTAGACATATAGAACGAACTTCCACTGGACGTATTTATTTAGTTACCAGTGTTTAAAAATTCCATGTTTTTCGACTTTTCAGGTTAAATTTGAAAGGTCCCAGAAAGCCATTATTCTTACGTCACTTGCGTATAGTGACGTCACAAATGAGCGCTCGGTTTTTGCAACTATTACTAATTTCAACTCCTTATATCTCGAGAACGGAAAAAGTAAATAATACGAAATTTTAAGTGTATAATGAGAATATCGAGTACTATATGAAAAAGTATAAAAACCATATAAAAAGAATATCATGGAACAAGCCCATTTAGAACTGAACCTAATGTAGAAATTGAAGAAAGATTTATTGTGGATGAAGAAACGGAAATTAATGTATTAGCTTTAGTGCATGTTGACCCAACCATTTCGATAAGACAAATTGAACATGAGTTACCAGTTTCCAAAGAATTAGCCAGAAAATTTTTAAAGAAACACGGTTATCGTTCTTATAAATATCAATTGCATCAATTTTTGTATGAGAATGATTATTAACAAAGAATAACCTTTTGTAATTGGTTACAGTTACGCCAATTAAGAAATGAGAATTTTATCAAAAACATTTTGTTCACTGATGAATTCAGATTTACAAACCTTGGGTTATTTAATCGAAACAACACTCGATATTGGGCAATTGATAATCCTCACATTATGAGACAGGGGCGGTTTCAGGAGCGGTTTGGCTTCGATGTTTGGTTAGGCGTACCTGGCGACCATATCATAGGTCCAATAATTTTTAACGAAACTCTAACTGGACCAAGATATCTAGAATTTCTCCAAAATATAATAGTTCCACAGATTAATCAAATTCCCAATACCAATATTGACGAGGTTTACTTCCAACAAGACGGGGCTGAACCACACAATGCTATTATCGTTAGGGATTACTTAAATCAATTATTTCCAGATCATTGGATTGGGACCCATGGTCCAGTCAGATGGCCTGCAAGGTAGCCTGACTTAACCTCACTCGATTTTCTTATTTGGGCGCATTTGAAAAATAGAGTCTATATGACTGCCCCAACCACAAGGCAAGATCTGGAAGAAAGAGTTCGACACGAAATTGCACAAATAACACCTTAACAATTATAGAATGCTAGACGTGCAACGATAAGTCGTGCTACTCTGTGTATTAATCATAACGGTGGGCAGTTTGAACAATTTTTATAATGGTTTATTATAATTTAGGTTTTAAATAGTTTTGTTATTCTTGGTAATTTATTCATGGTTGTAACGTTATACCTATTAAAATTATTTCTTGTTTAATTTGTGTTTACTTTATGAATCATTATTTCTGATTAATAAAAGAAATAGCACAGTTCTACTAAAAAAAAATCCATAGGACCCCTACGGAAATGAAAATGAAATTCCATTTTTTTGAAAAAAAAATAAAAATACTATTTTAGTGTTTCAAACAACTATTTTCTGCTTTACAGACAAGTGTACAACCTTACTAATAATTTCCATAGCCTACTTAGTAATGTTCTTACATCTCATTCATCTGACGCGTCCATTTTGAAAAAATTATAAAATTGTTCGTATCTCACTTATTTTTTGGAATTTTTTACATCGGAAAAAACTGTTGCACTTAGAAATTTATGCTTAATGAGAAACCATCAAAAACATATAGTTATTCCACTTAAGAGAAAAAAGTTGATGTCACCTCTGGTTCAACCGGAAGGGATATTTTCATTCCTGTTGGTATAAAAGTAGCCTATTATTGTCTAATTTATTTGTAGCAAAAACCAAATTTTTAAATACAAAAACAACCAAAATATTGGGGGCGTACATTGACTCGTGGCCACCCGGTATACCTAGTTTGGCATCTGTTTTGATTCTTACAATAATTATTATAAAAATATTGAAAATGTATACGAATAAAATATCAGTGAAGGTAAGTGAGCTAGAACGCGACAGAACTTAAAAAGTAACACACTTTTAACAGCATCGTCTACCATAATTGAATGTTTTAAATTATACACATTATACATAATTATAAAGGTAAGTATGAATAATAATATTTTTATAGTTTAGATTATTATCAATGTTATTTCCAAGAAGGTTCACAACGGTTCATTAATTCAACAATATGTTGCATTATGTTATATCATCCAATGATTCAATTTGAATCTCCCTCTTTTAAACCATATAGGTTTAGAGGTTAACTCCATTAATATATTCCAGCTTAGAAATGTGATGAGGGGACTACTAAAATGTAGAATATAAATATATACTAAAATTCACTTACCATATGGAAAAGAAATAACTTTTCTCATATGAAGATGATATGCCTATTCGAATATATAAATAAAGCATTAGATAAAAGTCAGTTCAGCAAATCACAAAATGTATAATAGATAAAGAACACTAACAATTAATTTTACACAAGAAAAACAGTTAGTTAAAGAAGCACTAAAAACTCTTTAAAAACCCAAATCATTTTACACTGACACAAATGCAAATTTGAATGCAAACTAGGTTATTGTCCACCAATGACATATACTTATTAACTATATACTATGAGTTTCGTTCCCAATTTGACGCCAAGGAAAGCCTATCTCTCTATCCTTTAAGAGGACTTGGTATTGTGCGCATGTCTTAGTGGGCGGAACATCGACGCGAGAATGTGACAGTTCAACTAAATATAGAAGATGAGTGGTCACAATCTAATCGGAGAAATTGTGCACTATAGGCATTATATCAGTGGTTCCAAGTTCCAATTCCAGACATTAATAATATTATAAGCGCTTGTGTGTTCTAAGATTGTGAAGTTGTTTTATGTAGTTTATTGTTTATCAAAATAGGGATTTGTATTTACATGGTGTAAACCTATATCCACAAAAATGAAACGGTGTTTTTTGTGTAAAAGCCAGCCGAAGCAGGACCCTAACCTGTCATATCATCGGTAATAAATTTTATTTAATAATCCAAAATCTAGTTACATGTGCTAATCGTGAAATGTTTTTAGTTTTCCCAAGAATATTTTTGTCTTATCTTTGCATAAAGTGCGTTGTTTTGGGGTTAAAAATTCTCAAAATTTTAACATTGAAGATTTTTTCACCAAGTTTTACTGAAAAAGGTTGACTTTTTAGAAAAAATATCAAGAACAATTTTTTTTTTACTCAAAAAATAAGATGCCGTCCCAAGAACTAAAGAAAAAAAATATTTACCATTTCTTTCAATGTCAAATTGTTTTTTAACAATCTTGCCTTTTTACGACTGAATC
This sequence comes from Stenurella melanura, assembly GCA_963583905.1. Lineage (NCBI taxonomy): Eukaryota > Metazoa > Arthropoda > Insecta > Coleoptera > Cerambycidae > Stenurella > Stenurella melanura. The sequence goes on from OY757315.1 coordinate 117,622,722, forward strand.
ACCCATAAAACATAAAAATATAAATTGTGCCACTCATATTCGTAAAGTAGAATTTTTAGCTGAACATCGAAACTTCCATTAGTACCCTAAGACCCACTTTTTTGCTAATTGCACTGGACTATGAGTTTTTCTAATTACTGCTTAGGTATTCATTTATTGATTAAATAATTTAAATACCAAGAAACGAAAGCTTCCTAATAGCATGTGAATCATTCCAAAAGGGTGGTATATATTTTACCATAGTATAAGAAATCTCCGTTTTCTACGGTTGTCGGTAGATTTCTTTGTTTTGGGACCACTGACCTGTTACAGCGCGCGCTTCCTTCTTCATCAGATCGTATCGTCAGAGTCCTCCATAGAGATAGAAAACTATCTCGTTCTCTAGCCTCAAATCCGTACATAGTGGCTTATGGAGTATTACCAGTATATAGTTAATAAGTATATGACCAATGAGTTGTGGCGGCCATGTTGTGACGTCAGCTGCTACTGCTCTATTATTTTAAAAGGAAGATTGATAAAATTAGAAATTATGCATTATGTGAACTATACAATTTAAACCTGTGATTTTTACTTAGTTATTGTTTTAAATTTGTGTATTTATAGGCAGGGTGAATTAGACCTAAAAATTCTCGAATCTGAAATCCTTTTAACCATTACAATTTTTTGCTTAAAAATAGGTAAAGAATTCATAAATAACAACCCTCGAGTTTTTATAGATTCGAAAATACGGAACATGATTTTTTATTGCAAAAAAGAAAGAGGAACCATGTTTTTACCTATTTTTAAGCAAAAAATTGTAATGTTCAAAAGGATTTCAGATTTGAGAATTTTTAGGTCTAAATCACCCTGCCTATAAGGAATAATGAGTTATTAGCAAATAATATCGTGTCAGCTTAAAAGTCATTTACGAAAATTATATATATATAGTGATGGTCCCAAAACTGGTCCTTGGGGTGCTCCAATTGAGCTTGATAGACTATCTGATTTAATATCAATAATTTTAACATAACGCGGTTCTATCACTGGCAAGCAAGATCGATACTATGTGAATGTTGCTAACTGTATTTCATAAAAAAGCCTCCTCTATCAGCATCGTCGTTGTAATTTATACCATCACTGCTTATTAATCATACAGTGTTGTCTATGTGTTTGATTTCACTAGTTATTAGGTACCTACATTTGTAATGAGAATTAGCATAACTGAGTGAAGGTTGTGCCCATTGAGACATATATGTAACGTCAATGTCTACGGCATACTGCAATTTCAACCTGTAATATATTCATTTAAGTACTCTACGCACAATTGTGATGCACAGTTTTTGGTATAAAAATGTGAACTACGGAGACAGTCATTGTCGAGTACTTGTATTGATTACCAGTTATATACCAGGTGACACAGGAGACATGTAACACCCCGTAACATGTTTATTTAAAAAGATATTATTTTGAAATTTGGTACACTTATATAATGCGTGATTGTCCTTTTTTAAGTACAAAAAATTTTTGCCCGCCACTTCCGGTTTCACCGGAATTGACATCTACTCTACTGTTATTTTAAATGGCACCCTGTATATTTTTTTTACCTATCTGATTCTCTTTTCAACCATGTATCGGAACATGGCATTTGTTTTTAAAATGACAGTTAATATCAATTTTAGTTTGTTAAGTCTAGGTGGCCCTGATATGAACCTTGACAGATATTGATGCGTAGTGTGCCGTGATATCGAAAGACCTCTGGCATGCAACTTTGTGCCTCATATTTTTTTGGGAATAAGCTAAACAGACTAACGAGATCTAACTTATTTAAAAAAAAATATCTTTAAACAACCCACGATATCTTAAAAACCAAGATATGAACCCCATTTTTTTACTTCACCTAGTTAAAAAATACTTATTTAGCTTTTATTTTTGTCCAATACAATTGCTGTGCCTATTATATTTTGCATTCTTCATTAAAATTAGTATCGAATGTTATTGCATAGTAATGAATAATGTACTGCAACAAAAATATTTACTAAGCAGGCGGTGGAAATAAAAGAAGGTAAAACGACGCGTCATTTTGATTTGACAATTAAGAATTGTTTACTTGGCAGCAATTTAAGTATTTTTCATTAAATTATAACTAAGTTATTATGTTTTTAACTCTATTTTGCCATGTATTCAGGAAATGAAAAAGTAGATATGCTACTAATCTATGGCGAATGTAAAAAAAATAGCAGGCAGTCTGCTGACTTATATGAAGAAAGATTTCCCGAAAGAATCCATCCACCAAACAACTATTTTGTAAGAGTTGAAGGGCAATTCAGAAGTGAACCAGAAGTACCGGAAAATAATTTCATTATCGATGAAGTGTCGGAAATCAATGTACTTGCAATTGTCGAAGTAGATCCCACGATTTCTATAAGACAGATTGAGGACCAAACTGGTGTAAATCGGGAATCAGCTCGACGCATTTTGAAAAAACAAATTTAAATCATACAAGAACCAAATACACCAGCATTTATACGAAAATGATTTTCAAAGAAGATTGAGCTATTGCAATAGAGCAGTAGCAGTGACGTCACAGTATTGCCAACTGTCAGTGGCCTGGGTGGTAAATTCAGAAATTTGACATTTGAGTTGGGGTCAATTTTTGTTCAATATAAATTAAAGTGGAGGATTTCTTAACATCAGATAGATGTAGTGATGTTTATAAATATATATTTTTTAAATCTACTGTGAGAGAAAATTTTATATATACTTTATTAGTGTTGTTTTTACCAGTGTAAAGTTTGGTGTCAACAACGTTGACATCTTTGTGAACCCATAAATTAGTGAAAATAAAGGCTATATTGGATTTTTTACATTTTTTGTACATATATAATATCAAGACATATTTTAGTAAATGTTTAATTAATATACGCTCAGTTACAGCTAGGCAGTGACATAGGTTAGGTAGTATTATTACACTAGGTTAAAAGTTATCAAAATACTCATTGATTTATGCCAATATATCAATCATATATTAATGGTTTTATAAACCTATTGTAAAATCTACGTTTTTTGACGATTTAAAATATTTCCCTTCAACTTTTTATTGATTTATATCTTACTTTTGTTAGGCTCAAAAGTTTGTAACGAGTGTAAGTGTTTATCACATTACTAACAACAATCAGAGGTTTGTATTATGAAATGCAGGAGTAATAGTAAATCTAATAAAAAGATAGGACTGTGAGATCATTTCAGTTTCCATTTAATTTAAGTTGCGAGCATAATACGCTCCGAATACTTTATATAGCTATATACCTAGTTTGGTATCTGTTCTGATTCTTACAATTATAATTACAAAGGTTCAAAATATTGATAATGTACACAAATAAAATACCAGTGAAGGTAAGTGAGCTAAAACACAACAGAATTTAAAAAATAACAGACTTTTAACAGCATCGTCTACCATCATTGAATGTTTCAAATTATACATATTATACATAATTATAAGGGTAAGTATGAATAATAATAGTCTTATAGTTTAGATATAAATTTTATTTACAAGAAGGGTCACAATGGTTCATTAATTCAATGCTATATTATATTTTTGAAAAATTGTCCAAGGATATAGTTTCAATCTCTCACTTTTAAATCATATAGGTTGGCTCCATTAATACATTTCAGCTTAGAAATATAATGAGGGGACTCCTAAAATGTAGAATATAAATAAAATTATAATAAATTCACTGAAATTCACTTACCATATCGAAAATTAGTAACTTTTGACAGGTACGCAAGATAACACGCCGGTTGAAAAACACAAATAAAACACTAAATTAAAGTCAGATCAATAAATCGCGAAATGAATAATAGACGAAAAACACCCAAAATTGATGTGACACAAAAAAAAACGTTTAAAAAAGCACTACAAATTCTTTAAAAACTCGAATTAATCAGAAAGCACACAAATGCAAAACTAGGTCATTACCACCCAGGCAACTTTGGCGGCCATGTTGTGACGTCAGCTGCTACTGCTCTATTGGTTTCTGAACAGACACAATTTGGATAATAATTTTCATGAACAAATTTTATTTTCCGACGAGTACAGGTTCACTAATTTGGGATTATTTAATCGTAACAACATCCGTTATTGGGCACAAGAAAATCCCAGAAATATGAGAGAAAGTGCATATCAAGAGCGATTTAGTTTTAATGTATGGTTAGGAATAATTGGCAGAAGAATTATTGGGCCAATAATTTTTGATGCTCCATTAAATGGAGAAAGATATTTGGGATTTTTGCAAAACCAGATACAAGAACTGCCACCTAATGTTAACTCAATAATTTTTCAACGGGATGGGGCTCCACCACATAACAGCAGAGTTGTGGTGAATTATTTAAATGAAAGGTTTGGAGAAAACTGGATGGGAACAAATGGGCCCGTTCGATGGCCTGCAAGGTCACCAGACCTTACGCCACTTGATTTTTTTGTATGGGGCCACCTCAAGGAAAACGTTTATAGGACTCCACCAACAAACAGAGAAGACATGGAAATGAGAGTCACAAGAGCAATCGATGGGATTACTGAATTACAGTTAGATAATGTGCTTAGGGCTACTGTCACAAAAACACGATTGTGCAGAGATAATAACGGATAACATTTTGAACATCTGTAGTAAAAAAATGTTTTTTGTATGTAGTACTTCAGTAAATATTTTATTTTAATTTCATTCATTCATTGTAAAAATGTATTATATAGTGTAATGGTTTTTCATCAATTTAGTTCAAATGTGTTTTACTGATGTTTCTTATTTATTAAAAAAATCGTTTTACCTACTTTTATTTTGTTTCCACCGCCTGCTTAGTAAATATTTTTGTTGCAGTACAATATTCATTACTATGCAATAACATTCGATACTGATTTTAATGAAGAAAGCAAAATATGATAGGCACAGCAATTGTATTGGACAAAAATAAAAGATAAATAAGTATTTTTTAACTAGGTGAAGTAAAAAAATGGGGTTCCTATCTTGGCTTTTAAGATATCGTGGGTTGTTTAAAGATATTTTTTTTAAATTAAGTTAGATCTTATTAGTCTGTTCAGCTACTGGTTGTTCCCAAAAAAATATGAGGCACAAAGTTGCACGCCAGAGGTCTTTCGATATCATGGCACACACTACGCATCGGTGAAACCTGAAGTGATGGATATAAATTTTTTGTACTTAAAAACGGGCAATCACGCATTATATAAGTGTACCAAATTTCAAAATAATATATTTTTAAATAAACATGCTACAGGGTGTTACATGTCTCCTGTGTCACCCTGTATGTATATAGAAGAAGTAATATGGTTTATTTTGTGGTATCCAGTATTTTATTTTTCTGTCAAATTACAGTGAAGAGAAGAATATCACACAACCAATTCCACGAAAGCCATTTTCCGTAAAATTTTTTCAGGGTCCCTTATACTCACGTGCACATTACATTTCTCAATTTATCCAAATTTTCTTTCTCCATGAAGTACCAATAGTTCCTGTCACACCTCTGCACATCTTTTTCTATCCTGTGTAGATTCAATCCAAAGGTTTCCAACAATTCTTGCTAAATAAATCAAAAAAATAGTTATTAAACATTCCGTGATCAGGTCACCACAGAATTTAGTTTACCCATATTCTGCATTTAAATTAACAAAAATTTGACTCTGTCTTGCGTCAGTATCTTATGCATTGGTGGACACATTGCCCGTCCTTTGCGACACTGACAGATACATTCAAAGTACGGCTCTGTTTTTCCGTTCCCTGGGTATGATGTTCTAGTTAGGGATGATTTGCGAAACTATATCATGAGGGTTAGAAACCTTAATTAAAAGGGGCATATTTCCGTTTATTTATTATCTTAATCATGCCAGAACAGACTTTACATAAGAGTAATGATGTTTCATCTATTAAGCAATACATTATATTCGTTATTTAATAAATTGTAGGAAAATAAAACATGCCCTGGTCTCCCCTTATATTAGCTCGGTAGGCAGCTTTGAGTCTCTTATGTTCCATATAAATATAGAATGAACTATATGGCCACTGAAAGTTTGGGGAGTAGCTACTTCATTTGTTCGAAAATCCTTTCGTAGTCATTAGGTCATATAGGCCTCACAGCCATTAACGACAATGCATACTTACACTATAGATTCCTCCATTCGAACTAGCTGGCGATACGCATGCAGATCTTGCAGGAGAGGCTAAACCATGAGTCTCTATACAAGTGTCTAACGAAGAATTGTTCTCTTCAGTTACAGCGTCCAAATTATTTATCATTGGACTTTCGTTGCCTAAAAAAATAGCAGAAATGGACCTATCAATTTATTTCTAAGGAACTATACTGAGAAAATGACAGTGAAATTAAGCAAATGTTTAAATCATATCTTTGTGCTGTTTTGGGTTGCCATGCTGGGTCTCGAAAAACATACTGGTCTAGGAACTAGGTGGTTTTTAGGTATATCATTTATGCTCTATGAAATAATTTTGTCAATTCACAAAATCGATTTCTTGCGGGGCATCTCCCATTACCGATTTTTAAACGATGATATACTTGACAGGAAGTGCCCTATTAAAAATCGATTTTGTGCAGAGAGAGAGAGCGTTGGCATCATAGTTTATGAAATTTGTTACTTGTTGTAGTTAAGTACTTTGGGAAGGTTCTGTATTGTTTCTACTTAAATACAAATAATAAAAGCAATTTGGTATACAGTAGACGCAGAAGTTCTTCGATCATAGGAAAGTTGAGCACAATTTACACTTACCTAATCTCACTATCGTAAATATTCAATGAGGTATCCAGTGTTGGCAGATCTAATTTATTCATACATAATGACACCAAGTTTTGTAGAATGATAGAATCTAATTGATTAAAATAAAATAAAATTCATATTTTTATAATTTATATTAAACAATGAAATCACTATGTTTAGCTCATTTGCTTTTTTATCGTACCAAAACGTAACTAAGAGTTGGGTTTTAAAAAATATAAATTGTTTGCATGATAAATGAAATAATCTGGCAACACTGATGCAGTAATACCTTGAAGGCTTGTTCTCTATTGAGCACGACAAGGACATGGAAACATCGACCGAGAGGGTTGTCACTACCGCTTCCCATCTAGAAGACAGGCGGCGTAGGAGTTTAGTAATGCAGAAAAGGTAAAGAGGGATGCACGTACCTTCGCAAAATCTAATAAATTGCGAAAACAATTTGTTTTAAAAACATTATAAATGTTGGTACTATTATGGAAAAAAATTTATAATTTGGAAACTAAAAAAGTAATTCTCAACACAAAAATAATTCTTAAAAATGGGTAAAACAAAATAACAATATTCTAAAAGTTTTTAAAAATGTATGGAGTTAAGGAAAACATTTATTACTTACACCTAACAAGTTTAATGTAATAAATGCTCAAATAGACTTCCCTGCTGAGCTGAGCAATATCCCAAACGATTATAAAATCCTTGGCGAACATTACCCAACATAACAGGGGTAACAGTTAAGCAGGCGTTTTCAATATTTAATTGAAGTTCTTGCAAATTGTTGGGCCTATTTTCCTGAAAACCATAAATTTTTGATTTTAAGTAGCCCCACAAGAAAAAGTCACAAGGCGCAAGATCTTGTGACCTACCTAGCCATAAGATATTACCATGCCCAGAAATAAGTCTATTCGGAAATGTTTCCTCCAAATACTGCCGAACGATAACTCTATTATGGGGAGGGCAACCATCTTGTTGAAACCAAATTTCATTAAACCTAGCACCTACTAGTTCCTGAATCCTAGGGACAATTTGCTGTTGAAGCAAATCTAAATATGTTTGGCCATTTAGAATGCCATCGATATAAAATGGTCCAATAATATGTTCACCCAGTATACCGACCCAAATATTTAGTTTTTGAGGATACTGAGTGCGAAGTTCGTAAAACTTATGTAAATTTTCTCGCGACCAATATCGTGTCCGAGTAGAATTATGTTTACCAATTAATGAAAAAGTTGATTCATCGGTAAAAACAATGTTTCTAAGAAAATGTTCGCATTCGCCTGATATTGTCCGTCTCAAAAATTTCATAAGTTTTCCGACCCTTGTATGATTTGTATCCATTTTTTTTTAAAGCCGACCTGACCGTTGATGGTGTAGAACCTACTTCAGCAGCAATTTGGGAAGTAGTAAGAACCGGGTTGTTGGTTGCCGGTGCACAAATCATATCTCTTTCATCTCGGGCTTCATTGGGAGGAATCGATTTTTTATGTTGTTTATAATCAACACAATGTATTTCAAAATTGTGAATAATATTATGAATTGTGGATAATGCAGGTGAAGGTCGGTCGGGAAATGCACCATTAAATGCGTTTTTAATTTAACGGCTTGACTTTCCTTGATAGTACCACTTAACCATCTGAACTTTTTCGGCCGTTTCAAACATTTTTAAGAATTAATTTAACGACAAGGTCACTCTTTCAGTTCCCAAATAGTACTAGCTTGAGTACGAGTTTGATGTGATGTGAGATTGTGGCGAGTCGATTACTAGTTATGCATGCGTATGCATTTATAATATACCATTCATTGGAAGTTGTAAATTCGCCTGGTAGATCCTATGATCGAAGAACTTTTGCATCTACTGTATATTACCTAAGCTACTCATATCAACGCTGGCATTGGTAACTATAACGTTGTGAATAAAGTCCTTCAGTTCTTTATTTGTGTCTATGTGAACAAAATCATCCTCCTTGTCATCATTGGCTTCTTCCTTATTTTCTAATAATTTATCAGTAGTTTCGTTAATGTCTAAATGGCTCTCGCTCACTAAATTTTCTGAAATGGAGAGAAGTTCAAAATGAGACGAAAGATTGCAAAATTATGATTATTCAAATTTTTGTCCCAAAAATATAATAGCTATTTGTGCAACTAGTAGGTGTATGTATGTATACATAACAGATAAATAGATACATAGATTTTTATTGGTCATATATACACAAATTATACTTTGTCACTTCAAATAAATGCAAAATATAGCAAAAAACCAACAAAATAGTAGTTTTCTTAAATGAACAAAATAAATAAAACAAAAACAAACACATAGAGTAAGTAACAATATAGCACATAGATAACGAACAAATAATCATTATCCTACATAGAGTAAGTTTATAAAATTAAATGGGAAAAATCAGTCAACAGGTATTCGACAAAATCATAGAATGCATTATCAAAAGGAGGAATCGTTTAATTACGTATTTGAAGCGAGTACAATCAAGTAATTGTACAGCAATTGGTAACACATTGAAAAATTTTACCGCATAATAGCATGTCCCATTTCTGGTTTTTGAAATTTCGCAGAAAATCCAAATATATATTACCCCTATTATAAGTTGAGTATGTATGTGCACTTTCACATGTTATGTAGTTATTTAAGTTACTATTAACATGGACAAGGCACTGTAGAATATAATCACAAGGTAAGGTATCTTAAGGCTTTTAAAAACATTCCTACAATCATCCCTAAATGATAACCCAGCAACGATTCTGACAGCCTTTCTTTGCAGTGAAAAAACAGTTGAGGTATGTGCCGAGTGGCCCCATATTAAAATGATGTGGGTAAGGGGAGATTGAATTATTGCATGATATGCCACGTTGACTGTGACAAACAATTTTTTATATTGCGCAATAGGAAACTATTACGTGATATATTGTTACGAATTTTTTCTTTAAAATTCGAACAACAGGATAATTTAATCTAGAATGCAAGTTGCGTCAATTTTCTATCACCCTGTATATGGTAAACTGCATATTTGGTACATAAGTAATAAATGCAGTTTAGACCACTTAATAACTATTTATATTTTTTATTAGTTACTACTTTTCATACGTGTTTTTACTGAGAACTCTTTTTTTAAAACAAAAAGTATTATCGGTTTGATAACGATCGCCGAGCCAAGCTACGATTAGTATTCTGCGGCGAGAAGTAAAGAATAGAAACTAGTGAAGGAATAAAATCAAAATGTACGTTTCAAACGGCTTTATCACTAGAATCTAAATAGGGACGATATAATTAGGTGGCTATTGGTAGATGGGTGAATATATCGTCCGTAAACATTAAAATTTGTGGATCTTTTCTTGAGAGGAATTTTTGTGGAAGTCTTAAAACGTCTCTTTTGTGCATAGGGCCTATCGCACGGGAGGTGAGTTTTCCTTTAATTCCTTATCTTACCTAAAATTTGCTTCACATGAAAGTTTTTGCGATAATATTTGGTTGTAATGCATTTTAGGAGTTTTTTTTTTGTCTGGTCGAGGGTGATGGACAGGGGTACCTGTGTTTAAAGGATAAGTTATATGAAAATACCTCAATTGGGCTGTAAGGAGGAATAAGACGGCAGAAATTTGGTAGCAGTTGCCGCCCCAGAATAGGATACCAGCGTAAACCTCACGCCTCCGCTTCACTACGATAAGTACCACCTAGTGGAATTTTTTTTTTAAATACTATTTGCTGAAGATATCTCCCATTTATTAGATATTTTTTATTCATGATTTAATAGGCCTACAAAACGAGCCCTATGCTATATTTGTTTTAGATACCCACGTTTGGTATTAGACTAATTATTTTTTTTTAAATAGCTACCTAGTTAATTTTTGTAGTGTGTCAATCTGGGCATAAAGGGATTGTATAACCGATCTTTTTTTTTATTCATGGGGAGTTACCTTTATCCCGGATTGTCCTCTCGAGAGACAGGGGTGTTCTAGATTTTTTTTTGTTGTTTGTTACGTAACCTAGATAAGTATATGGATATATCTGTGTATATACTTTCGAGATTTACTTAGAGCGTATGATTTTATTCGGTAGCTGTTAGTTATTATATGTTTTTGGTGTGCAATAAATATACTGTATTTTAATTTTGATTTGGGTTGTTGATTTATTAAAGCCTACTTAATATTTTGTTGTTGTTTAGCCAGATCTAAGTTTAGTAATTTCAGTCAGTAGGTAAGGTATGTGATGTAAGGAAATTACTTGGCGCCCAGATAATAGTTTTTTTCTGAACTGACTTAAGAAATAATAACTTAATACCCACTCCCGACTCCACTGAGTCTCTAGTCGGACATACCTATTGTTACCAACGCTAAATAGCACGTAACAATATTCTTGCAAATGTAGGACATGTGTTCTTCCCATGTCAACTTACTGTCCGAAATAATGCCCAAAAATTTAACGCAATGAGAGGTCATCTGTACAAAATGTTGTTGTAACGAAAAAATCATAGACTCTGTCTTATCACTATTTAATACTAACTTATTATTTAAAAACCAGTTATGAACCATAGACAGACTGTTTAGGAGCCTCTGATAATAAAATGTTACAATCATTATGGGAATGAGCCAATGTCATGTCATCAGCAACGAGCGTGAAATTTGTTAAAGGACTACTGTTTGGCAAATTATTAATATAAATAAGAAATAAGACCGGTCCCAAAACTGAACCCTGAGGGACATCTAGTCTAATATCAATGTTACCAGAATTAACATTATTAAAATGAACAAATTGATGATGACCAGTCAAATATGACAATCAAATTTCTGCTGCCCTCAGAGAATTTGTAAAATTTCAGTTTGTTCACTAAAATATTGTAAGACACACAGCAGAGAGCCTTACTTAGGTCTAAAAATTGCACATGCACAAATTGTTTGGCCTCAAAACCTTGATTTATTACATTCATCAACGAATTAATTGCTAACGTCGTTGACAATTTCGATGTGAAACCATATTGACAACTATTAAATAGATTACAATTTTCAAAATAATTTGTGATATGAGATGTGAGAACTACCTCAAAGATTTTAACAAATAACGGCACGATAAAGGTCTGTAATTTGCCGGATGATCAATACAGTTTTCTTTAAACAAAGGTAATACTTTTGGTAGTTTAAGACATTTTGGAAACACATTCTTTCTAATAATAATAATAATAATGCATTTGAAACAATTGAGAATTTTAATGTTGATATGTTTTCTTATCATAAGCATCTTTACTTTGTTCTTCAGATAGCGATTACATCTAGGACTTTATTGTAAGTGACTTCAGTAAAAACAAAATCCTTGTCAGTACCAGTTTTTATAGAACGTGTAAAATAATTTTCAAAATTGTCAGTGGCAGATGACAAGAAGTTAACTAAGTTTTGAACAATTTTTCCAAAATAATTATTAAATTCATTAGAAATAATTTCTGACGAATCGTCTGTTTAATTTTTGTATATATTAACAAAACTCCACATTGCCTTTTGCCGATTCTCATTCCAACGAATGTAATTATCGTTTGCTGCTTCTTGGCTTTTAATATTTAATTTTTATAAATACGTTCTTTGTCATCAATAAATTTTTCCAAATCGCTAGTAGGATTTATCATATAAATATCAGGAAGAAAATATAATGTCTCTCTCAATTGCCGCAAATCATCAGTGTACCAAATTAAATTAACTTTCTTGTCACTGATTAAAATCATGGACACAACTGGCAAAAACATGTCCAGAGCAGAAGTAATTATATCCAAGAAAGATTTAGATTTAACATCAAATCCAACCAAAAGAACTGAATAAATTTATTGCTTGGGGTGTATGCACATTGGGTGGCTCAAGTCTACCGGGTGACACAGGAGACATGTAACACCCCGTAGCATGTTTATTTAAAAAGATATTATTTTGAAATTTGGTACACTTATATAATGAGTGATTGTCCTTTTTTAAGTATAAAAAATGTTTGTCCACCATTTCCGGTTTCACCGGAAGTGACATCTACTGTTATTTTAAATGGCACCCTGTATATTTTTTTACCTATCTGATTCGTCCCTAGATTCTCTTTGCAACCATGTATCGGAACATGACATTTGTTTTTAAAATGACAGTTAATATCAATTTTAGTTTGTTAAGTCTAGGTGGCCCTGATATGAACCTTGGCAGATATTGATGCGTAGTGTGCCGTGATATCGAAAGACCTCTGGCATGCAACTTTGTGCCTCATATATTTTTGGGAATAACCAGTAGCCGAACAGACTAATAAGATCTAACTTATTTAAAAAAAAATATCTTTAAACAACCCACGATATCTTAAAAACCAAGATAGGAACCCCATTTTTTTACTCCACCTAGTTAAAAAATACTTATTTATCTTTTATCTTTGTCTAATACAATTGCTGTGCCTATCATATTTTGCTTTCTTCATTAAAATTAGTATCGAATGTTATTGCATACTACTGAATATTGTACTGTGAAACCGGAAGTGGTGGACAAAAATTTTTTATACTTAAAAAAGGACAATCACGCATTATATAAGTGTACCAAATTTCAAAATAATGTCTTTTTAAATAAACATGCTACGGGGTGTTACATGTCTCCTGTGTCACCTGGTATACTTGTGGGAAATAAATTTCGACCTCACCCCCAAAGGAAAACAATTCGAAATCCGGCACCGGTTAAATTCGCCCAAAAGTTGATATGTTGCTCTATTGGCAGAGTAGGTCAAAAGGCTCCATGGGCCCGAGTTCCAAAAACGCACCTTTCTACCACTTTTCACCCTCTGAAGGGCTAAAAAATGTTGGAGTAAATGATATCCCTACAATAATATTTTATACTTTCAATAAATAATTACGAAAAATTAGTCAAAGAATTTGATTTATATTTTGACACCTTTCCACCTTCCTACCCTTTTCCACTCCTTACGAAGGGTGTAAATTTGAGAAAAATTTGCAATGGAAATCCTCGAAAAAAAAAAAACGTAAATTACTATCCAATTCAAAATTATCAACACAAATTCACAACCGGTCTAGGTCAAATAACATCATTTTTTATTGAAACGTGTAAAAAATAGGCTTCGTCTAATGATAAATTATATGTTACTTACCTACATTAGTATCACTCGTAACGCTATTATTTCTACTATTTTTACAAATTAAGGCTTCTCTGTTTTGTACATCTTCAGTTTCCCTGTTCTCCACTGGATGTTCTAGATCCTGCCTGATCTCAGTACCTCCCCCACCCCCGTCCTCATCGTCACTCTCGTACTTGATGGTATTCTGTTTTGTACGCCTCGGTCTTCTAGAAGGTGTTTCGGATTTCTCTTCCTGAAGAGAATCCTCGTCTTCATCGTCTGTCACAGCACCATCCTCGAAAACCTAAAAAGTGCATAAACAAAATTATTATCTATATGCAATGATAAATTGGAGCTGTAGCTGTTTTTACTACCTCATTACTCAATTCCCTCTGTATCTGAGGAGGAAGTTGGTCACCAGACATGCTTTCGCTGCTCAATTTTGCAATAGCATGCGCTTGATTTTCTTTGTCACGCTGCCTAACTATCGCCTCTACGGCTAACCATTCTGACATTGTGTTTTCATATCTAAAATAAAAGTCATCAAGTTTCCACAGGGCATTAGATGGTCGGATATTTTCAATACTTGGTGCATTATAATATTTCCTCCACGGTTTTGACAATTATTCTTACCTCATGCCTACCAAATCCAAATGAGTTCGGTTGCCCAGCGTTTCTTAAATACGGGAAGCCCCCGGCCCAAAGTTTATTTATCTCAAGGCTATCTGTGTATTCAAATTAGCTGAACTGACCGGTAGGTCTTGAGTGAAATAGTTAAATGTGTCAGTTGAACTAATTGGGGTCTGGTAGGCATGAGACGAAAAAATATGCCCTAACCAAGGAAAATTCCACAATTAACTATTTTATCTCACACCTAACAGTCAACTGAACTATTTTGGACCTAGTAGGCATGACATAAAAACATGTCCGAACCATGGGAAACTAACTATTTTTATGCGGAACCTTATGGCCATATGAACTAATTTGGTGGCTTGAGGTACAAAAATATATCAAGACTGTAGGAAAATACACATTGAACTATTTTTGTTCAAGACCTACTACTGGTCAATTGAACTAACTTGTACCACAGGTAGGCACAAGTGAAAAAAAAATAAGATTAGAAACGGAAACTCCACATTTAAATATTTTATCCGAGATCTATCGGTCAATTGAACTAATTTGTATGGTAGGTATGGAGTAATAAAATATCAGTATCGTGGGAAATATTCAATTCTTTTTTGTTCGAGACGCACTGGTCAATTGAACTAACTCAACTAATATAGGATGTAAATTAATTGGTCGATAATTATATTATTTGCTCTTGAGTGAAAAGTGTAGTTAAATTTCACGTTTCCCAAATCCTGATAAGTTTATTTACGCCACTCTTAATTAGTTCAAATGACCAGTAGGTCTTAGATGAAATAGTTAAATGTGGAGTTTCTGAAGTTTATGATATGTTTATCAACCACGTGCCAACCAGTGTAGAACTAGTTCAACCGATAAAAATAGTTAATGTGACTTTCTCACATTCTGATGAATATATATTTCACTTCATGTCTACCAAATTAATTCAACTGACCTAGGTAGATCTAGGATAAAAATTGTATGATCTGGAGTTTGCCATAATCCTGAAATGTCCATGTACTTCACAGCTAAGTGTGGAACCATATTGGATATCAGCCACACTTGGTAAAATTTCAAATTAATTATTATTTTTTAATTTAACCTTATGTGTACATTTTTTACCAGATTTTACAGAAAATCAAAAAATTACAACTAGCCCTTTAAATAAACAATATTAATGACATCTTTTCACAAAAACTGCTACTCACGCCTGTTTTGTTTCTTCGCTGAGCTCGTTACGTTGTTCCAAGGTGCTTCCAAACTTATAGTGACCCAAGAGATATGGCCAAATTTCATGCCTAAGCTCTTGAGCGATGCCCCCAAAGTAAGTCAATCTATATACCTCGGCATAATCAGACACTATGCCGTCTGTACAGATTTCCGCCCATTTCTCCAGAGTAATACCTAAAAATAAACATGTCGGTCACCAGTTACCAACAATTAATTGTCATTTACCTTCACTAGCACCCTCTCCAGACACGATTTTATTTATCACGAGGCCACTGAGGTGGGTGCGCACCGTAGACAGATGACGACAGTACGCCAACCAGCCGTAAAAGGCCCTTGAAATGATCTGCCTCTTCATGGAATCGCACACGGCTTGGATGCAAACGCTGGGGGGGCTGTCGGGGACGTTTTGGTCGATGCTGAAGCTTTTCGTTGAACTTTCCGAACTTGTACTGGTGCTGCACAGCTGGACTCGCACCTTCGTGGGAAGAGACACATGTGTGTCCATTAATTCGTTGCGTTTTACTGTCAAAAAGAGAATTTATATACAAGGTGATTCATTTAGAATGGGAGAACTTAACTGAAGATACTAGACACTAAAATATAGACTGAGTTCCACAAGTCTTATACAAATATTGCTGACGTAAGAGGTGAGAGAAGTTAGAACACACGTTACCTTGAAATTTACGCTTGCTTGGATGCTATATTAATTCAACAGTTGCAAGAATATTAAAATTCCTATACGAAGCCCATGTAAACATTAAAGCAATTGGTTACTGGCTTGGCCACTGAGAGCTCTTTCAGTTCAGTTTCAGTAAACTCCGCCTCTCTGCACAGAGTCTATACTGTTACACGTTACGCCCCCTATGGGCTGGAAACCCACTAAACATGAAACATAACTAAAACATTAAAAAACATTTTTTTAAAGTTACTTTGTCAATGTTTTTTTGTAATATTGTTTTCATGTAATTATAATTTTATTTTAATACATCCAAAAAACATTATTTATTAAAACAGCTATGTTACAAGAAATCAATATTATTTATGTGTTTAAAATATAACATGTATGCCATATTGTTTATAAACACTCCGACAATATTACTGGAATGTAACATAATGCAATATTATTCTATAACAGCTCCATAATGTTATTATGTAATATTTATAAAATTATATTAAAAACACTTGTCATTAACATTGTTGTTAAATTAAAATAACATTTATAGGTTATAATGATAAATGTTATTAAACCAACATTCATCTATAGTCACGTGATACGCCTAAATGCTATTTATTGGCCATTCCAGACCGAACGTAACGGACGCATCCGAGACGGCTAAACAAGAAGAAAAGGAGAATCGTCAGTCCGCGTCAGTCACACGCCATTTTGCCTCGAATTTGTTTGTAAAGATAGCATTATAATACCTAAATAGTTAATAGTGTTCAGTATGTCCGAAAACAAAAGAATAAGCATATTTTGTGTTCGCGATGACGACTTTAAATAATAGTTTAGTCAAAGATTATCTTTGCGGTTAGTGTTATTCAATACGTCCGAAAACAAAGCGTAAGTAAATAATTGTTTATTGTACATGTACTGGATAGTTATTTATTTATGCAACGAATGCGATACTTCTTTTCACAATGGGGAATTTCCGATAATCCCAGTGAAAAAGGCTCATTAGGTACACTTATTAATATTAGATTTAAGAAAACATAATTTCATATATTCTGCTACAAAACTGTTGCCTTCATCCTAAAGATGTACTGTGCTGCACAGGGTTACTTTGTAATTAAGTTTCAGTAATATTTAACATTTTTTCGAAAGTTCGGTTTCCTTAAAAATCAAGCTTACATTGACAAATTACATTGAGAAGAGATGAAAAATACTTTGGTACTTACCTAGCTAACGATTCACACTTATTGAAAATGTAAAAATGTGTTTATGTATATTTGAAATTAATGAACTAATGTTTTAAATCCCTATTTTAGGAAGCAATTAATCTAGATCAAGCAACTCTTATATAAATTCCAACTCTTACTTGATCTTGGCAACTAAAGCTACGATACAGCGGATTTTAGAAGCAGTAAATGAAAGTGGTGAAACTACTAAAAAGGACTTGTTGAAAGACGACAAAGTTCGATGAATTTCTGCTAGTAAAAGAACTAAAAACAGATAATAACATGGAGAATCGGTAAGTGAAACTAGGATATTTCTTTAATCATATCAAATAAATTTTGATTTTATATATATACATGGAACAATCATTTTAAGGTGGCCGTTCCTTAGAAAGAGACATCTGATAGGGAAATATTTATGATTTTTGGCCATAACTTTTTTTTCCTAGTACGCATATTTAAAAAAAAACTATAAAAGTACCTAAGTAGAACCATAACAAGACTATTACTATGAATTTTCATTCAATAATTTCAGCAGGTTGCAAAATAGCTAGATTTAAATTTAAAAATTATGCTAATCTTCCTATTTCGTAGTTTTAAATCGAGCTATTTTGCAAACCACCGAAATTATTGAAGTCTTGTTATGGTTCTACTTAGGTACTCTTATAGTTTTTTTTTAAATATACTTACTAAGAAAAAAAAGTTATGGGCAAAAATAATAAATATTTCCCTATCGGATATCTCTTTCTAGGGAATGGCCACCTTAAGTTTTTATATTGGAAAATTGTCGGTCAAAATAATTTTTTCTTGATTTTCTGCTTTCCCATTAGTTCTACCCTGAAATTATAGTTATTACCAATATTGTAGGAAACAAAGGTTGCAACTTTTTTTCTCTATTAATATTTTGAAATTTACAACGACTACAAAGGTGAAAATATGTGCTTCACTATAGTTTTTTTTCTTCATTGCTCCTGCGTATAGTAATTAGTTCGGATCAACTGACAAATTGACTATTAATATTTACTAAAACAAATTAAATCAAAGTTTTTTGATTGCAAGAATGGTATTCCACATTTTTTTAATATACAGTATTATTATTGCATGGTTTAATTTTAAATATTCAACCCCCCCCCCCTTCTCCCTTGTAACATTTATGGACCCCCCCCCAAACGAGCGTTCGTTTCTAAACTTCCTCCTTCCCATGACATCGAATTTATATACTATCAATAATTTTAACAATTTGCTCTGTTTTAATTTCAGATGCGGTTTAGAGTTGCTTCCCGAATACCACCAAAGAATGTTTCGAAATTTCGAGTGTCTACGATTTTCAAAGCAAAGAATGTCTACACAAAATATTTTATGCTGTTTTCACACAATTTATAAATCAGTGTTTATTTTTTGTATATTAAATACTGCACATTATCTCAAAATACATAATACAAACCAAATTGATTATGATAAAGTCCATCAGAAAAAAAATTGTGTGGTGAATATTATATCATCCGTACTAATAATTTAACCGGGTTTGAATAATAAAGAACATTTATAAACTTCTGCTGGTTTTATTCATAAGCTGGTTCAGAACAGGTAATACACTATGTATTAACGCACAATTACGCATAATTGTGCATTTTCAACTTTTTATTTTATTTTCAATTCAAAAACCTCTAGATATTTCTGTTCAGTTGTCGCACAAGTGACCTCTAAGATGTTTCTAATACATGCACTTTATTTGATTTTAAAATTCGAAATGTAACTAAATATATTAAGTAATTCTGGATTTCAAGTAATTAACTAATTTTTTAAATTCACCTATTCTAAACAACATGGAAAGGCACAAAAGTTATATTTGGTGCTTTGTTATTAATAATTAGTGAACAATTTATAAATGCAAGCCGTTTTGAAATGCTAAGTGTATTGTGTCATACATGCACATATAATTGTGATTATGTTTTATAAATTCTCAAATTAATGTTTATGATTCTATGATACAATTTTATATTTTATAATTATTTACAGGGTGGTCTTTAAATGATAGGTACAATAAGGTTCTTTCACATAATGCGTTTCTTCTGATTTTTCACTTTTGTTTGGAAATGATTAAATGACATTTACACAATTCTAAAATTGAAGGGATGAAAAGTGAAAATATAAGATCACATTTAAAAATCTAACATCACAAAGTGCAAGGAATGTAATGGCGACTATACTGTACAGTAGCATATTATATTCCTTGCATTTTGAACTATTACATTTTTAAATATGAGCCTACATTTCCACTTTTTATTCATTCAATTTTAGAGTTGTGTAAATGTCATTCAGCCATCTCCAAACCAAAAGTATGAACATAGAGGGGAAGCACCATTAAAGAATCTTGTAGCTATCATTTAAAGATCACCCTGTAAATATTTATAAAATATAAAATTGTATAAATGTTAACAAACAGTACATCAAAAGAACATTATTTAAATATAATTTTCATAATTAAATTATGTATCTTTTAATATTACTGAAATATTATTGTAGTAATCAAATTAAAACGTTTATTTTGTTACATTTAAAAAATGTAGTCATAATGTAGTATTTAAAATATAACATTAAAACATTAATGTAGATATGTTGAGAGGATATTGCTTTAATGTTGTGTTTTTAATAATATAACTTTGTAACATTGCTGACTGGGACATAATCTATAACATACTTGTTATATAAACGTTAAAATTATCTATTGAATAATGTTACAAAGTAACGATGATACATTACTGTTTTATTTCGGTAATGTTTTCGTGTTTAGTGGGAACTGATAGCTCATGAGTAGTGGCAATGGGTAGCAACATGGTAGGAAACTGTAACTGCAGTATCAACAAAGCCTGTAGTGTGCACCACCTCTGAGACATTGGTAGTAATATATTTTCTAGAAACTCACACTGGAAGAGGATCGAGATTTCTACATTTTTCTAAATTGACATGCGAGAAGGGTATGGAAGATTTCTAGATGCAATTTGTGGGATATATTCACGGCAGGAAAGGAAGTTTTTTTAATGAAAAGTAAGGTTAGAAATTCGAAGTGAATGCAAAGTGTAAATATCAAGTATACTTTATCCCAAATTTCCTGTCGGTATAAAAAATGTCGGGATCTTTGTTCTTTACCGCGCCGACAAAGGCCAACCAGCATTTTTTATATTGACAAGAAGTTTCGCATAAACTACAATAAATATTGTTAATGGTTATTTTAGTTAATGTATTGTGAATAAGTATTCAGTAAATTATTAAATAAAGTGTGTTTAGTGTTTGTCTCATAATTATTGGAACCCACAAATTTCTAAGGGAGCTTTCCTAGGGGTGGAAACACGTGACAATACATTACACCATACTTACAAATCTCCTTGTGATCACTATTGTCGATGATCCTGAATACGTAGTCCTTCGTAGCCTCTTCGGTTTCTGATAAAGCTGGAAGGGGCCTCCTACGTTTCGTGCAATTCTTACCGGACCGCTGAGACCACAAAGGAGGGTCCAACCGCCCTCTTGGTAGCAAGCCGGTCTCTATACAGCTCAGAAAGGCTAACATGTGGCCTCCTGCAAAAATAATGTTATGGCTCTATTTGTCAAAACCATTTTAAACTTCCAGCCACATTTTATATATTTAGTTCCTAATTTTTCCTTAGTAGTGATATATGACATATGTAATAATGACAGTTAAAATGTATGTAAAGATAAAATAAATATTCTTTCAGAATAAAATAAAAGTTGCAAAAGGTTATGGGCCCAGGAGTGCTCTAACATTAGAAGTAAAAGAGTGAAGACAATATTAAAAATAATTTGTAATTTGTTGTAACACCATGGCAGTTAGCAACAGCAGTACACATCAGCTTCCCCAGTTAGCTTCAAAAACAAGCAATTTTTCAAATTGGCGATTTCGTGTAGAATGTATACTGGATGAAAGAGGAGTCAAGGACCTTGTAATAAAAGAAATTAAAGTAGATGAGTTAACCGGAGACCCACTTAAGGAATGTAATAGACGAGATGCAAAAGCTAAGTCTTTGATTGTACAGTGCCTTTCTGATCAATACATCGAGTATGTTAAAGATGCTAAAACCTCTTATGAAATGATGAAATGTCTATCAAGTGTTTTTCAAAGAAGAAGTACACTGTCTAAACTATACTATCGTCGAAAGTTACTCACATTGAAATGTGATGCGGACACCGATCTGCAAGATCACTTTCTTATATTTGATGGTCTAGTAAGAGAAGGAACCGGGAGTACTTTGGAAGAGGAGGACAAAGTATGTCATCTTTTATTGACTATGCCGGAACAATATAATGTTGTAATTACAGTGCAAGAAACTACAACAACAGCATTGACTCTAGAGCTTGTAAAAAGTAAACTTTTAGACACGGAATTAAAAATGAAAAATAATAGTGTATATTAAAATTGCCAACGGTGAGACAATGTGTGCCGAAAAAAGTGGCAAACTCAAAGTGTCCAGCAGTGAAGGAATCAAAATAACTATTGAAGTTTTAATTGTGAAAAATTTAACATTTAATTTACTGTCTGTCAAAAAGATTAACAATGCAGGTTTTGAAGTTTTATTTGCAAAAGGTACGGCAAAGATCAAGACAAAAACTAGTGAGATTCAGTGTAATGCGTCAAACAATCTGTTTATGGTAAAATTTAAAATAATCAAAGATATGCAAGTCTGTACAACAGCTAATATAAAAGAAAATAATAATAATGTATGGCATTTACGATTAGGCCACATAAACAGACGTGGTTTACAATTACTTGACCTGCCATCTTCAAGTGAAAAGTGTAACTCATGTAACCTGGGTAAAGCAACCCGATTACCATTTAAAAGTAAAGAACTACCACGTACTGCAAGAATTGGGGAACTTATATATAGCGACGTGTGGGGGCCTGCAAAAACTCCTACTAAAAATGACGAGAGATACTATGTCACAATAACGCATGATTTTTCACACTTCACTGAAGTGCATCTATTAAAAAATAAATCCGATGCTGAAAACAAACTTATGAACTATATTGAGAGACAAGCATCAAATGATATAAAAGTATCGAGAATTCGAACAGATAATGGTGGTGAATTTTCTTCTCATAAATTTAAAATGTTTTGTGAGGAACGTGGAATTAAGCGAGAATTTACAGCAGCGTATACACCACAACAATGCGGTGTTGCCGAACGTCTCAACAGAACAATTTTAGATAAGGTTCGAGCTATGTTTGTTGATACAAACTTACCAAAATACTTATGGGGCGAAGCGGTAAGGTGTGCAGTTTATCAAATAAATAGATGTCCGACTCGTGCTCTATTTGGAAAAATTCCAGCAGATATTTATTTAAAGACAACTGATTACAAAAAATTAAAGGTTTTTGGATCCAAAGTATGGGTGTACACATTACCTAAAGGTGACAAACTGGAACCTAGATCAAAAGTAATGAGAATGGTAGGTTACAGCGGACCAGGCTACCGTTTGTGGGATCCTGAAACAGACAAGATTGTTATTTCACGAGATGTAATATTTGATGAAACAGATTATAAGTTCGATCCAAGCGATACCAATACAACTCCAAATATAAGGACAAGTAGTTTTATTGAGGAAGAATCAGAAACAAAAAATTCTCAGGAAGTTATGGATTCTTTTACACAAATAGACATTGAGCAAGATAGTGACAGTGACGATGCATCTTTTCAAGTTCCCAAACGTTCCCCCAACAAAAGACAAGTGAACTTACCCAAGAAATTACATGAATATGAACTATATTCAGCTTATTGTTTGCTATCAAGCGAGAACGATCCTCTAACCTATAATGAAGCATTGGAATCTGGCCTAGAGTGGAAAAAGGCAATAGAAAATGAGCTTGAGGCTCACGAAAAATATAAAACATGGACACCTGCCATTTTACCTTCCGATAAGAAAACAATTGATACAAAGTGGGTGTTTCGCACAAAACAGGACGGTGTTAAAAAGGCTCGATTAGTAGCAAAGGGTTATCAAGAGGACTCTAGTGCAAATGTCTATTCTCCTGTCGCAAAAATGCCTACTATTAGAATGTTTTTATCTCATGCTTTACAAAATGATTGGCGCATTCGTCAACTAGATGTACCTAATGCTTTTCTAAACGGCTCTTTAAAAAATGTAGATGTTTATATAAAGGTACCAGAAGGTGTTTCAGTTCAAACAGGACATATTTTAAAACTCAACAAAGCCCTATATGGTCTAAGAGAAAGTCCCCGATGTTGGAATGATTGTTTTGATAAATTTTCTGCAAGACATAACCTAAAAAGATCAAAAGGTGATGTTTGTTTATATACTAGTGAAAATTTGTGACTTGTATTATTCGTTGATGATATTTTACTGACAGGATATGATTCTGAAATAGAAAACTTAATAACATTTTTAAAATGTGAATTTAATATCAAGGACATGGGAGAATTAAAGTGTTTTTTGGGAACAGACATTATTCGCGATGAAAACTCTATAAAGTTGTGTCAGCAAAAACTCATTTCAAAAATTATACAAAAATACAATATGACCGATTGCAAAGGAGTGTCAACACCTATGGAAACAGGTTTTCAAGTGGAAGACACAAATCCTGCAGATGTACCATATCGTGAAATTGTAGGTGGTTTAAATTATCTAGCAATGATAACAAGACCTGATATATGTTACGCTACAGCTTATTTAGGAAGATTTTTAGATAAACCAACTGCTTCAGTTTGGAAAGCCGCTAAGCGTATCTTACGCTACATTAAAAACACAAAAAATCTTAAACTAACGTTTCATAAATCTGATGAAGAAACGGCAATTATTGCCTATGCTGATGCAGATTGGGGATCTGATAAGTTCGACAGAAAAAGTGTAAGTGGAATGGCAATTTACCACAACGGAAATTTAGTTTCATGGAGTTCCAAGAAACAACAGGCAGTGGCCCTATCAACCGCAGAAGCTGAGTACCTGGCGGCAGCTTCTTGTACAGCAGAAATGTTATACCTAAAAAATTTGGCTGAAGACTTTTTTCAAAATGACATCAAAGCAACTTTACTTTTACACAACCAGAGTGCATTGGCAATGATACAAAATTATGAAAATACGAAACGATCAAAACACATTGACATTAAAGTGCATTTTATAAAAGACGTAGTGGCAAAAGGATTGGTGAAAGTGAACTATATACCGACTGAGAAAAATGTGTCAGATATATTTACCAAACCCCTAAGCAAAGAAAAATGTATTGGTCATAGGGAAAATCTGAAAATTATTTAAGATTTAAACTCTTTTTTGTTATTTGAAGTTTAATGTTTAGTTACCAATTTCAAATTTGTAGCATCAATGTTGAAATTGCGGGGGAGTGTCAAAACCATTTTAAACTTCCCGCCACATTTTATATATTTAGTTCCTAATTTTTCCTTAGTAGTGATATATGAAATATGTAATATTGACAGTTAAAATGTATGTAAAGATAAAATAAATATTCTTTCTGAATAAAATAAAAGGTGCAAAACTATTATCTAAATTTTATTCGATATACCTGAAATGTGTAAAAACGTACCTTTGGGGAAATGTATAGGTGGTCTCTGAACTCCGTCCTGTCCAACTAATATCACGGTGCCGCCCGTTTCAACATCCTGATGACAGTGGACGTAAACTATCTCGTCCAGCCGCACTTGTAGTGCATAGTCCCAGTATATGCTAATAACAATTTTTTTTAACGTTAACACTCAAAATGTAATTTGAAAGCTATCTACCTTTTATCCTGAGACTCTTCGATGAAACCGTTCATTAACTGATTTGGAGTCCACTTGATTGTTAAACCATGTGCTGTCTGATGGAGACTCAAATACCTGCAAATTAAAGAAACAATAATAATAATCGCATACTGCGTATGCCCGATGTGACACATTGAAACGCACATCAGCTGTGTAAATTAGAAATACGAGCAGGCCCAGAATTGAACCTTGTGGAACACCCGAACATGCAGTTATACTTGATGAAATGCTGCCTATTCTAACTTTACGTATATGGCTATTTAAGTATGAGTAGTAGATGGTATGGCAAAACCATAAGGTAACCTCATGATCAATAGTATTGAATGCCTTAGAGACATCCAAATAAATAAATTGTAAGAATTTTTTTATTGAAAACTATCCATTATATATTACCCAGGCATAGGTTCCGAGACTCCCGCGTTCACCGGCAAAACCAAGACATTATTTTTACCAAAAAGCAGTGTTGCTCTAGAATTTTGATGAAGACTTTCCACATAGTCTTTGGCAATGTGCTGGGTCGATGAACGGTTGGCAATGGTATCCTCGGAGCTGGTATTCAAGGATCGTCGGAAATTGAGAATGGGCCGTCGTACGGATGGCGGCGTGGAGTGTCCACTTGATATCCTGTGCCTTTGTACCTAAAATAATGTTACATATCAAGTTGTATCCTATTATGAATTAGAAAATATACTTACTAATTCGTCGGCGGGTGGATCCGACCAAAAATGATCTTGGCTCTTTGTTCTGGAGTAATCGAGAGCACAGGGGCCAACCAACAACGAACTCAAAATACTGCCATAATCCGGATCCGCCACCAATGCGTCCTTGTCGTAGTACTTTCCAGCATTCGAAACTAGGTAGTCTATGATTTTGGCTAGTTGCTTCTCGAACAAGGCCAACCTAAAATATATATAATTTTATACAAGTTCTTGCTTCGACAATACTTCACATCTGACCTGATCCAGAGGTACTTCGGCAATGGATTGCAATTAGGCAGGGAGGCGTTTTTTTTCAAAGTAGGCTTGGTAAGGCTGTCGCTACTGCTGGAAGATCGCCGGTTGGGGTCTACATTTTCGAGTTCTTGTACTTTCTTTGATATATTCGCTGCTTCAGAGCTGTGCTTGGCAATTTTGTGGAGCAGGGCCGTCGTGGAGGAGGTCTTGAATAGGCCAAGGGCCCTTCTTCGTAAACCTAAAAAAAAATTGTTACAATTTTCCAAGTTGCATCCTTAAGATAAAAAAAAAGAATGTTTTGTCACGTGTAATATGTGTTACCAAGGATCACAATAAATCATAACTAGGTTACCTTGTGATAAACAGGCTTCCACGGCCCCACAAAGGGAAGTTACAGATCCACTCTCTTCGTGGACAAACTTTCTTGTCACGGATTCCTCCATAACCTGCTTGACTTCCTTCTTTACAGCTGCTATGAGCTTCTCTTTGTAATCTTTTTCTGTAAATTAAGGAAACAAAGGTATATTATGTCTACTAGATAACACAATAACTATATGGAAATATCCGCTCAAATTTCGAGATTTGTCCATAGAGCAACTATTTGAGAAAAATTGAAAATTTCACAAAATAGTCATTTCTGGACCCGTATTTATGAGCCCCCTGAAGGTGAGTAGGAGGGGCAGAAAGGTGTAACTTTAATGTATGTCATTTCTTATGATATCTAGAAGGCCTATGCCAATTTTTAGCGTTTTCCGTCGAGAACTTTCCATTTTATAGGTGCTTTGTGAAATTTTCAATTCTTGGTTAATTCTGAGTTTAAAATGGACTTGTAACTTTTTTTGCACCATGGAAAAATTGTAATTTTTTGTATATTGTCTCAAATACTTATATATAACAAATGTTGTTACGCAAGTAGAAGTGGTTATTCATTCGGTTGGATCATGATTAATTTTTAAATTTGTCGCGCTTTTTCCTGTACCAGCAAAAAATTGTAACTTTTTTTTATCAACTCAGAATTGTACAGACTATCGTATTGTATCGTATACCGTTAGCAGATATTCATTCGGTTTAAAAATATTTATTATTCCATGGCCCCGGACCCAAAATTAAACCACTCTGTGGACTTTTGACCTGGCCTATGGTGATTAGTATATTTTCCTCAGTATACTACAATTGCTAGCCAGGTATTCAAAATAAGTGGATTTTGTACACTGGCTCTTATAAGCTATTATAATTTCAGAAATTATGTGCATTTTGTGTTACCATGAAAAAAATCGGTAAAGGTATTTACACAGAACTTCCTTCGTTATTTGTGCATGGCGGTCACTCTGAAAAATTATTAATTACGAAATAACATTGAGAATAATAATCGGAATATAGTTATTGCCATTATTACAAAGAAAACCTGATAAATTTTGATCAAAAAAATTTACAGAGTGCTCATCCAACAGCAAAAGTTCAATACTAAATAACAGGTGCCAAATATGGAAGGCTTGTGCAAATACCTTTACAAATGTCCACCATGACTGAATTATTTCTTGGGATGACCACCCTGTACATTTTTCAATAAAAGTATAATAGGTGCATATGCCAAATATTATTGCCATCTGACACATTTTGAATCCTACATTCACGTAATGGAGTGGAAGTAGTGGTGGTTACAAAATCTCATTTTTTTTTAAATTTTTCAAAAATGTTGGTAAAAGAATTTTCAAAATTTTTTTCTTCTAAGTTTAGAATGTCATGAAACGTAGAAATTGTAAATTTGAGCAAAAAGGGCAGTTTCCTTCTATTCTATAGTAGTGGTAAAAAAAAGTTTACAAATTTAAAAATTATATTTTTATTAAATAGGTTTAGAATGCCATGAAACGTGAAAATTTTAAATTTGAGCAAATAAAAAAAAAATCCATCTATTTTAGTGGTAAAAAATTTTGAAAAATGTTTTAAATTTTTTTTTTCTGAAATGGGTTTAGAATGTCATGAAAAAATTAAATTTGAGCAAAAAAAATTTTTCGTCTATTCTGTAGTAGTGATAAATAGATTAAAAATGTTTTCAAATTGTTTTTAAAATTTTTCAAAAACATTTTTAAATTCGTTTGAATAGTTTTAGAATGCCATGGAAACGTGGAAATTTTAAATCTTAACAAAAAGAAAAATTTCCATCCATTTTAATGGTAAAATTTTTTAAAAAATATTTTTAAAATTCCATTTTTTTTTTTTAAACGGATTTAGAACGCTATTAAACGTGGAAATTTTAAATTTGAAGAAAGAAAAAATATTTTTCCATCTATTTTAGTGGTAAAAAATTTGTCAAAAATGTTGGTATAAAAAATTTATTTATTTTTTATTTTTTGAAATAGGTTTAGAATGTCATGAAACGTGGAAATTTTAAATTTGAACAAAGAAAAAAAATGTTTCATCCATTTTAGTGGTAAATTTTTCAAAAATGTTGGTGAAAAAAATTTTCAAATTTTTTTTTCTGAAATAGGTTTAGTGTGCCATGAAACGTGAAAATTTTAAATTTGAGCAAAAAAAAATTTTTCCACTATTTATTCCAGTGAAAGTTTAACAATTTCTTCGCTGACAGTAGGGTCAACTACCTACCAAATTTGACTGCTCTCCGTCAAGTAGTTTTTTTTAGTTAATGCACCAACGGACAGAGAGACTGACGGAATTGAAAAAACTATATTTTCGTAATCTACGTGATCTGAAACGTCAGAATCCGAAAAAATCTCGGAGGGTGTTTTTTTCTCGAATACAGTACTTCCCTTTAGTATGCGAGGTAAGTAAAAAAATCGGTAAAGGTATTTACACAGAACTTCCCTCGTTATTTGTCCAAGGCGGTCACTCTAAAAAATTATTAATTACGAAATGACATTGAGAATAGTAATTGGAATATAGTTATTGCTATTATTACAAAAAAACCTGATAAAAAAAATCCATCTATTCTAGTGTTAAATATTTTTCCAAAATGGTGAATTTGAATTTTTTTTCCGAAATAGGTTTGGAATGTCATGAAACGTGGAAATTTTAAATTTAAGCAAAAAAATATATATATTTCGTCTATTCTATAGTAGTGATAAACAGACTACCTAAACATGTTTTCAAGATTTTTTAAAAAATTTTCAAACACATTTCTAAATTTGTTAGAATAATTTTAGAATGCCATGGAAACGTGGAAATTTTAAATCTGAACAAAGAAAAAAAATTCATCTATTTTAGTGGTAAAAATTTTTTCCAATTTTTTTTTTCTTTTAAATAGGTTTAGAATGCCATGAAACGTGGAAATTTTAAATTTGAACAAAGAAAAAAATTTTTTTAGTGGTGAAAAATTTTTCAAAAATGGTGAAAAAATTTTCAAATTTTTTTTTTTCAGAAATAGCTTTAGCGTGTCATGAAACGTGGAAATTTTAAATTTGAGCAAAACATTTTTTTTTTCACTATTTATTCCGTTTAGACGGTCCACCCTGTATATTTTCCAGTGAAAGTTTAACCATTTCTTCGCTGACAGTAGGGTCAACTACCTACCAAATTTGACTGCTCTCCGTCAAGTAGTTTTTTTGTTAATGCACCGATAGACAGACAGACAGATAGATAGACAGACAGACTGACGGAATTGAAAAACTATATTTTCGTAATCTACGTGATCTGAAACGTCAGAATCCCAAAAAATCTCGGAGGGTGATTTTTTCTCGAATACAATACTTCCCTTCGGTATGCGAGGGGAGTAAAAATCGGTAAAGGTATTTTCACAGAACTTCCCTCGTTATTTGTGCATGGCGGTCACTAAAAAATTACTAATTACGAAATGACATTGAGAATAATAACCGGAATATAGTTATTGCTATTATTACAAAGAAAACCTGATAACTTTTGGTCAAAAAAATATACAGAGTGCTCAACCAACAGCAAAAGTTCAATACTAAATACCAGGTGCCAAATATGGAAGGCTTGCGCAAATACCTTTACAAATCTCCACCATGACTGGATTATTTCTTGGGATGATCACCCTCCCTGGTACATTTTTCAATAAAAGTAAAATAGGTGCATATGCTAAATATTATTGCCATCTGTCACATTTTCAATCCCACATTCACGTAATGGAGTGGTGGTTAAAAAATTTAGTTTTTTTTTTGAAATTTTTCAAAAATGTTGGAAAAAAAATTTTCAAATTTTTTTTCTTCTGAAATAGGTTTAGAATATCATCAAACGTGAAAATTTTAAATTTGCGCAAAAAAAATTTTTCTCCATCTATTCTGGTTAATTTTTTTTTAAATGGTAAAAAAATGTTGCAATTTTTTTTCCGAAATGGGTTTGGAATGTCATGAAACGTGGACATTTTAAATTTGAGCCAAAAAAATTTTTTTCGTCTATTCTATAGTGCGGTGATAAATAGATTAAAATTGTTTTCAAATATTTTTTTTTTCAAAAACATTTTTAAATTTGTTTGAATAGTTTTGGAATGCCATGGAAACGTGGAAATTTTAAATCTGAACAAAGAAGAAAATTCCATCTATTTTAGTGGTAAAATTTTTTCAAAAATGGTAAAAAAAAATTTTGATTTTTTTTAATAGATTTAGAACGCTATAAAACGTGGAAATTTTAAATTTGAAGAAGGAAAAAAAGTTTCTATCTATTTTAGTGGTAAAATTTTTTTCAAAAATGGAAAAAAAAAATAAAAAATTTTTTTTTTAAATAGGTTTAGAATGTCATAAAACGTGAAAATTTTAAATTTGAGCAAAAAAATTTTTTTCCATCTATTCTAGTATTAAATTTTTTTCTAAAATGGTAAAAAAAAGTTGTCATTTTTTTTTCCGAAATAGGTTTGGAATGTCATGAAACGTGGAAATTTGAGCAAAAATTTTTTGTTTATCTATTCTATAGTAGTGATAAATAGATTAAAATTGTTTTCATTTTTTTTTATTTTTCAAAAACATTTAAAAATTTGTTTGAATAGTTTTAGAATGCCATGGAAACGTGGAAATTTTAAATTTGAACAGAGAAAAAAATTCCATCTATTTTAGTGGTAAAATTTTTTCAAAAATGGTAAAAAAAAATTCTATTTTTTTTTAAAATAAATTTAGAACGCTATGAAACGGAAATTTTAAATTTGAAGGAAAAATATTTTTCTATTTTAGTGGTAAAATTTTTTTCAAAAATGGAAATAAAAATGTTCAAAAAAATGTTTTTGTTGAAATAGGTTTAGAATGCCATAAAACGTGGAAATTTTAAATTTGAACTAAGACAGACAGACTGACGGAATTAAAAAACCTATATTTTCGTAATCTACGTGAACTGAAACGTCAGAATCCGAAAAAATCTCGGAGGGTGATTTTTTCTCGAATACAATGCTTCCCTTCGGTATGCGAGGGAAGTAAAATTTAGGTACATTTTTTATCATGAAAAACTGTTGAAAACTTGGAAAATATGCATGTTACAAAAAAATAGCAGAGACCTAAACTTTAAAGAATATATTAACCTATATGTCTGATTTTTTCCAGATTTTTAAGTTTCATATAGTTTAAGAGATTTTTTCATTTTCCGATAAGGGTCTTTTTCCGTGTTTCTCCGGAAGAACTTGGACAGAATGCACTTTAGAAAAAAGTTATAGAGGAAAAAAGTCTTATATTTTAATAATATAAGTTCGCCAGAAATTTTCTCGTCACTTTATAATTCCCCTCCCTCGCTTTTTGGAAAAATTCGAAAATGACCTCGAAAATTACGCATTTTTTCGAAAATTTGGCAGGAGAAAAAAGTTTATATTTTTCGTCAAATTATCTAAAAATAAATTTTGTTTTTTTAATTTACCTCAATTTTGCTAGATAACAAAATAGCAACAAAATCATTATTTAAAACAATTGCGGGGCAACTGCGGCAATTTTTTTCCTGGAGTTTGATCTAGACATCAATACGAACACAATCCATAAAGTTTCATGAAAATCCATTCATTTGGTAAACTTTTCCAAGTTTAGGTCGATTTTCGTCTAATTTGCCTACACCATTAACAAGCATTTTAAAAGAAGTATCATCAAAATCGGTTGTTCGGGTGGATTGCGAAAAACCTTCATTGATTCGACTATATCGCTAATATTTACGAAAAATATTGTTTTTCCCCATAACAAATACATGGGAAACTTATTGGTTTTAGAGGCGCAACCGATTTTTCTTTAATCTGGAGACTGTTTTTTGAGATTTCAGACAAATTTGGGGGGCGAGACAAAAAAATCGAAATTTATTTTTCACAAGTAGATAGGTCTAAATCTGTGCCGCCCTAGTACACCCGCCAAAAAAAAAAAGATTCGCCGGGTGCCTCTACTTACGCAAACACACACATTTTCACATAAAAAAACAATTGTTCACTTACCGTTTGGCGACATTTTTCTTACATTCCCTGCTAAAACTAATTCAACACTCGCGTATCCAGATAACAAAGCGGAAACTGATCGATAATGGGTCGGCTGCCTATAAATCTCACCATTAAAATTAATTAAAACAGATTAAATATTGTGGGGAACGTCGAGCCGCGTCCATTATGTTTTTTTTCTATAAATTTGTCTACCTTGAAATAAAATCGATCGCGAGGCATGCCTGCGCAGAGCTAGGTGCGGGTCTTTATCGGATTAATGCACCTGCTCTAAGCAACATTGCACGCCACTGAAACGACGACGCCTACTTGGATATCGATTTTCCGATTCCCGTTACAGAATTCTCTTTTGCGTAGCGATTTGCAGTGGAGTAAAACTAACATTTCTAGGAAACTGTCTCACTGTAGCATTTTTAGCTGAAATTCAGCACATACCCCATACCGTCATCTGGGGAATAATGCATTGGGATATATGGAATGATTTTAAGCATTTTCTTTGAATAACTTTTGATATACATTTTTTACTTCCCTCGCATACCGAAAGGAAGTATTGTATTCGAGAAAAAATCACCCTCCGAGATTTTTTCGGATTTTGACGTTTCAGAACACGTAAATTACGAAAATATAGGTTTTTCAATTTCGTCAGTCTGTCTGTCGGTGTTGGTGCATTTAATAAAAAACTACTTGACGGAGAACAGTCAAATTTGGTAGGTAGTTGACCCTACTGTCAGCGAAGAAATGGTCAAACTTTCACTGGAAAATATACAGGTTGGACCGTCTAAACGGAATAAATAGTGAAAAAAATTTTTTTTGCTCAAATTTAAAATTTCCACGTTTCATGACACGCTAAATCTATTTCAGAAAAAAAAAATTGAAAACTTTTTTACCACTAAAATAGATGAAGAAAAAAAATTTGTTTGTTCAAATTTAAAATTTCCACGTTTCCACGCATTCTAAACCTATTAAAAAAAAAAAAATTGAAATTTTTGTTTACCAACATTTTTGAAAAATTTTTTACCACTAAAATAGATGGAGTTTTTTTTCCTTGTTCAAATTTAAAATTTCCACGTTTCCATGGTACTCTAACCGTATTAAAAAAATTTAAAAATTTTTCTGATTTTATTTTTTTTTTTATCACTAATAAGTAGGTATAGTTACTATAGAATAGATGAAATTATTTTTTTTGCTCAAATTTAACATTTCCACGCTTCATGACATTCCAAACCTATTTAGGAAGAAAAAATTTTGTAACATTTTTTTACCATTTTGGAAAAAAATACCACTAGAACAGATGGAAATTTTTTTTTTGCTCGAATTTAAAATTTACACGTTTCATGACATTCTAAACCTAATTCAGAAGAAACAAATTTTGAAAATTTTTTAACCATTTTCGAAAAATTTAAAAAAAAATGAATTTCTTTTTCTTTGTTCAAATTTAAAATTTCCACGTTTCCATGGCATTCTAAACCTATTCAAACAAATTTTTTTAAAAAATTTAAAAAATCTTTAATCTATTTCACTACTTTCTATAGAATAGATGAAACATTTTAAGCTATTAAAAATTTAAATTTTCCACAGCTTAAATTGAAAATTTAAAAATTTAAAATGTCCACGTTTCATGACATTCCAAACCTATTTCGGAAAAAAATTTGAATTTTCTTTTTTACCATTTTGGAAAATAATTTTACCACTAGAATAGACGGAAATTTTTTTTTGCTGAAATTTTAAATTTTCACGTTTCATAACATTCTAAACCTGTTTCAGAAGAAAAAAAGATTTTGAAAATTTTTAACCAACATTTTGAAAAATGTTTAAAAAAAATTGGTAAAGGTATTTACACAGAACTTCCCTCGTTATTTGTGCATGGCGGTCATTCTAAAAAATTGTTAAATACGAAATGACATTGATAATAATAATTGAAATATAGTTATTGTAATTATTACAAAGAAATCCTGATAACTTTTGGTCAAAAAAATATACAGAGTACTCATCCAACAACAAAAGTTCAATACTAAATAACAGGTGCCAAATATGGAGGGCTGGCGAAATACCTCTACAAATGTCCACCATGACTGAATTATTTCTTGGGATGCCATTATTCAATAAAGGTATACAATAGGTGCATAAATTTTTTTCCAAAATGGTGAAAGGATGTAGCAAATTTTTTTTTCCGAAATAGGTTTTAAATGTCATGAAACGTGGAAATTTTAAATTTGAGCCAAAAAAATATTTCGTCTATTCTATAATAGTGATAAATAGATTACTTAAACATGTTTTCAAATTTTTTTAAAAAATTTTCAAAAACATTTTTGAATTTGTTTGAATAATTTTAGAATGCCATGGAAACGTGGAAATTTTAAATCTGAACAAAGAAAAAAAATTCCATCTATTTTAGTGGTAAAAAGTTTTTCAAAAATGGTCAAAAATTTTCAAACATTTTTTTCTTTTAAATAGGTTTAGAATGCCATGAAACGTGGAAATTTTAAATTTGAACAAAGAAAAAAATTTTTTTTAGTGGAAAAATTTTTTTCAAAAATGGTGAAAAAAAATTTCAAATTTTTTTTTTCAGAAATAGGTTTAGCGTGTCATGAAACGTGGAAATTTTAAATTTGAACTAAAAAAAATTTTTTTCATCTTGGTAAAAATTTTTTCAAAAATGTTGGTGAAAAAAATTTTCAAAATTTTTTTTTCCCGAAATAGGATTAGCGCGTCATGAAACGTGGAAAATTTAAATTTGAGCGAAAAAAATTTTTTTTCACTATTTATTCCGTTTAGACGGTCCACCCTGTATATTTTTCAGTGAAATTTCTACCATTTCTGTGCTGACAGTAGCGTCAACTACCTACCAAATTTGACTACTCTCCGTCAAGTAGTTTTTTAGTAAATGCACCAACAGACAGACAGACAGACAGACAGACAGACAGACAGACCGACAGACAGACAGACAGACAGACTGACGGAATTGAAAAACCTATATTTTCGTAATCTCCGTGATCTGAAACGTCAGAATCCGAAAAAATCTCGGAGGGTGATTTTTTCTCGAATACAATACTTCCCTTCGGTATGCGAGGGAAGTAATATGAAATTTTTTAACCACCATTAAACTTCCACTCCATTACGTGAATGTGGGATTGAAAATGTGACAGATGGCAATAATATCTGGTATATGCACCTATTATCCTTTTATTGAAAAATGTACAGGGTGGTCATCGCAAGAAATAATTCAGTCATGGTGGACATTTGTAAAGGTATTTGCGCAAGCCTTCCATATTTGACACCTGTTATTTAGTATTGAACTTTTGCTGTTGGATGAGCATTCTGTATATTTTTTTGACAAAAAGCTATCAGGTTTTCTTTGTAATAATAGCAAATAACTATATTCCGATTATTCCCAATGTCATTTCGTAATTAATAATTTCTTAGAGTGACCGTCATGCACAAATAACGAGGGAAGTTCTGTGTAAATACCTTTACCGATTTTTTTATTAGGGGAAAATGTCAGACTTACCTTTCTGGCCTTAGATTTCCCTTTGTGTATGTGTAAGTGAGAGCGGCGAGAGAGTAGAGAGGGTAGAGGCTACGCCTACTCTCCCGCCGCTGCAGCTGCTGATTCAGAAGAAATAGCGTAGCGCAAGTTACTGCCCGATCGAATTGATTTTTTTTTCATAAAAAGGGAAATTTGTTCTCTTTAAAATGAGCCCTGGCAGAAGTGCGTAGGACTTTCCTTTACCCTTAATTCTGCAGGGCTTGAGCTTCGCCCTGCCTGTCGTAATAAAGGAATTCGAAAAATTCTTTTTTCATTTTAAAAGGGGATTAGAATCCCCGTCTTTTAGGAGCAGTTTATCCCTGCCACTCACCCCCTTCATAAAAAATCGTTTTGAAAAAAAAAATTTTTCTTTTGCCCCATTTTCGGCGAAAATTATTTCCTACCTATCCAACATTATAGCTGCTCAAAAAAAGAAGAAATCCCATTTTGATTTTTTTAAATCGCCCTATTAGAACCGGAGATATAGACGTTTTCCCTTTTTGCACGTTCCGCCCTCCCTCTTCTTCCCTAATTGCCCTAGAAAGCTCCCCCGCGGCCTCGACCTCTTCCTATAACCACCCACAACAGAAAAAAAAATTACCATCCTAACCCCATCCCTTATCTCTTAAACACCCCTCATACCTCCGGTCCGATCCCTTTTCCTACCCTGAAACTCCCTTTCCCTTCAAACGGCCATATCTCCGGCCCTAATTGGCCGATTTTAAAAAACCAAAAACCAGTTTACGTGCCTCGGGGAGACGTTTCTTTTTGACCTGAAACATTTTTTGTCCGTCTCCCAGTCGCGCGCAAACTGAGAAAAACCGATTTTCCATATGTTTAACAGCTCCCCCTCCCCCCGCACCACCTAGATCTCGGATGTGAAAGTGTCAGGGAAGTGGGAGAAGTCGTCCTCTATAAGATGGAAAAAAAAATTGTTCGAAAAAAGGCACTTGTTTTTCACCCCCTTTTTTCTGCCAGATCTACTCCACTAAAAGCAAAACATTTTATTAAACTTTATATTAGCCGATTTTTGGTTTATTTAACCGTAAAAAAATACATATTTGTAAAAATAGTTAAATGTTTTATTGTGGTTATAGAGCTTAGGAGCCAGTGTGCAAAATCAACTAATTTAAATAGCTGCTAACAATGGTGGTATACTAAGGAATATATTATAGGTACTAATCACCGTAGGTAGGGGCGGGTCACAAGCCTCCAAAGTGGATGACTTTGGGCCAGGGGTCATGGAACAATCAAGATTTTTGAACCGAATGAATACCTGCTAACAACTGCGGTATACGATAATCTGTATAATTCTGAGTTGATAAAAAAAAATTTACAATTTTCCCATGGTCCAAACAAAAGTTACAAGGCTATTTTAGACTCAGAATTAAGCAAAAATTGAAAATATCACAAAACACCTGTAAAATGGAAAGTTCTCAAAGGTTAAAAATTGGCACAGGTCTTCGGGATATCCTAAGAAATGACATAAATAAAATTTACACTTTTCCTGCCCCCCCCACCTGCCTCAGGGGACCCATTAAATACGGTCCAAAAATTAGTAATTTTTGGGCCCGTATTTATGGGCCTCCTTAAGCCATGTAGAGGGGGACAGGGTGTAAACTCATATATAGAGAGTTAATTCCCTTGGTTAAACACTGAAAATTCCGTTTTTCTTAAATACCTACCTATCTCGAGAAATATTAACAGGAGAGTCAAATTAGAATTTCACTTCAGAAAAATTCCTCGATCTATGATTTTTGTAGAAAGGGGTTCAGAAGGGTGTGGAAAAAAAATATCAAAATGCGGTCGACCGTCGGCTCACGCCGGAATAAGCTTGTGGGAGCGCGAGCGCGCGCTATACCTGAGGGACTATAATAATTCCTGATTGGCAAAAGCAAATTATATAAAACAAGTTGAACATTAAAAGGTAACATTTTGTCGAAGTATTACGCGTGTTGCAATAATACTAGTCAATTTACATTGAAACGTTTTGTTACTGTCGTCACAATACTGAAATTCACGTAATTTTCAATTTTTTAATATTTAGTTCATTAAAAACAATAAAAGTAAAAACAAAACTGAGGTGCAGTTTTGAAGATTAATACCCTAAGCTTCCACCTTAAAAAAGCTGGAATTGTCAAACAAATTTTGCTTTTAAAATTATTTAAGTTTGTTCACACTTGAATTTTCCGGTTTATTCGTTGCAAAATTAAAACATCGTCTTGTTAGACAAAAACAAGCATGGAAACTTATAAATATCGCAAAATAAACTTAAGCCGTTTAGAAGATAAATCGGGTTGTCCACTTATATGCGACTCGGCTCATCTATCGATAATTCTTACTATTCAGAGCCCCTAGAAAAATGAAAATAACACAAAATGTAGAGAAAAGTCTCAGCTTTAATGTGGAACTAATCACAAAATTCATTAAAAAATTTATCAAAGAGAAAAAATGTCAGAAGATGGCTTAGTAAACTTTGAACAGTTGATCCACAGATTTATTCATATCTTTGCCGGGAGTCGTTAGAATGATAATTAATTTTGCTCGTATATTCTTATACAATGATATATTAATCAAATTAACATTTGATTGCAATTACTTTTGTTGGAAAAATATGCCTTGCGATCAAAGCAGAGGGTATATTTCGCATCGATCAATCACCTCCAAATTTTGGAGTTGAATTCGCTATATCTTAATTAATAATAATAGCACAGTCTTAATTTTTGGATTATACATATAGGTACAATAGAACATATTCTTTATATAGGACCATATTCATATTGGTCCTATATGGATTATATATTGGTCCAATATGTTGTGCTACTAGGGATACAGTAAAACATATACAACTTATTTGTTTCTCAACATTCTTCCATGAAATTTTCACAAAATATAGGCTAAAGCGCGTGGAATCGAATCCATGTAGTGAAAAAGCACCCATTGTTGCGGGAAAAATAGACAAGATGCATAAAACTCAAAGATATGAATAAATCATAATAAAGTTTACTAAGCCATCTTCTAACACTTTTTTCTCTATGATAAAATGTTTTATGAATTTTGTGATTAGTTCCACATTAAAGCTGAGACTTTTCTCTATATTTTATGTTGTTTCCATTTTTTAGCGGCTCTGAATAGTAAGAATTATCGATCGATGTGTCAGGTCGTACGAAACTCCGAGAGAATTCTCATTTTCCGCGCCTTTCTGAGCGGCTCAAAACTATTAGTGGAAAACTGGATTTATCTCCTAAACGGCTTATGTAAGACAAAAATTTGTAAGGACCTTTTTTGTAGAGAAAGAGACGAGCTACATATTTTGTTGAAAACTTTTTTCTGTAGTTTCATTATTTTAGACGCTAGACCGAAAATCATAAAGTTTTTCCAAATTTTTTTGAATTTTCCCGGAACTTGGAAGTGCAAAGAACGCATCATTTCATTCTACAGGTTATTACCTACTTAAATCCCGGAGATGATCATTTTATTAATTTTTGTGAGGTTTTTATAAAATGCTGCCTTCATTGCCTATTTTTTCAAAACTTTAATATCAACGATCAAAGTTAGATACACATAGCGAAAAACTGCTTTTTCGAATATTGACAAACTTTGAAGGCCCGGATTTTGTGAAATAAATTTTTCTATTTTTTTTACTAGACATATTTTAGATAATCGCTTAAAATATGCTACTCAAGTATTTATTTTTTCTTCTTCAATAAATTATTCCCATTTCGATGACTTTTAGGAAATAATCGAGAATACATGCAATGTTCCACTTGAAAATTATATATGTGATAATTACTTAAGTACTCAAAAAATAAATGCAACACACGTAATACTTCGATAAAATGTTACTTTTCAATCTGCAATTGGTTTTATATCATTTGCTTTTGCCAATCAAAAGTTATAGCCACTTACAGACCTAGCTCCCATGACAAAAAAGGTGCCCCATCGAACACATCAAATTTAAAAGGTGAAAATGATTGCAAAATATGTAAATATCATTTTTCGCCCGCCAGACCATTAAAATTTTGTTAATTGTTATTTTTTATGAATTTTTGAATTTAGCTAAAAAAAAAAAGATTTTACATTTCAAAATACCTGCTTGAAAGAGTGTAGCCGGATAAACATGGGTTAGCTGGCCCCGCTATTAACACTAAAACACACTATTGTATACGACAAAACACTGAGGAGAGACGAACAATGTAAAATTCGAAAACAAATTAAAAGTTTAGAGGAAAACAGAGTTTATAAATACATGTTAATTTGTTGAATAGACTTAACGTTATATATAAAAATAAATTCTGATACAGAATAGTCAATTTAAGTTCAAATTCAAATGTATTTATTCTTAAAGACAAATATGCAGGGTGTAATTTGTTTCATGTCATTAAAAAAACTGGTGGTAGGGAACGACAAGACAAACAAAAAAAACCTTATATAACATGGGGTCTAAAGCTCATAGTTTTGGAGAAAAAAATAAACAAAAATTTCGCAAATTTTCAATAAAATTTTTTGAGAACTGCTGGAATATTGAGGTAAGTTTAGATTTAGATCTGATCTGAAGAAAACTATACTCTAACTCTCCCTTGTGCAATATTTTAGTTACTGTCGGTGTTTCGTTATGTACACACGTCCGCCGTACGCCGTTCGTTGTTTTTGTTATTTCTGAATTTCGCGTCATTGTGTATTTATAGTTAAGATTTATTTTATTGACTTCAAGTTGTCAAATTCTTGATTACGTACAGACACAACTTGTTCGTTCTTTTTGTATTCCTCTTTGGCTTTTGTACCGAGTTTTTATTTAATTTTTCTTTATTGATAACGTTAGTTGATAGTTTAGTGTTGAACAAAGTGCGTATGTACTTAATTCGACGTACCGAACTGTGTATTGATACAGATGCAGAGATTTTGAATCATTTAGGTAGGTCCCTGATAACACCAAACGTCCCCAGGACGTTCACTTAGGTCCTCGTTTGGTCTGAACGTCCCGGGTTTACATGGTACGTCCCAAGGACGTCCGTTTGCTATCGTCCCTAAAACGTTCTGAATGAAACGTTTTGAGGACATCCTGCTAGAGTCTAGTCAAGACAAACCTAAACACATTTGTGAAATAACCTCTAGGAGTGATGTTTTTTTTGAGCAGATGAGGATATGATTAAAAAATGAAATTAAAAACTGTAAAAATGAAATTACAATCCTTAAAAAGTTTTACTAACAAAATTTCTTTTGATAACAAAATATTTTCATATATCATGGTCCATTTAAATTTTGTCAATTTGATTTTTCTGATTTCAGAAATCTTATATTCGTTTCAACTATTTTTTTCATGAGTTTCGGTTATATTACAGCCATTTTCACCGCAATATTTAAGCAGAGCTTATGTAATGTTACTCAGTTGCTGTCAAACTGGGAAATTCAATTTGGCAGGCATTGCATCATTTTTACAAAGAATTTATATAAATTCTTTGCATTTTTATTTCTTCCGCACACTTGCACTAGTCACTTTTAACGGCTACAAAAGAAAGTACCAAAAACAGGTAAGTCTATTTAATTGATTTATTAATATATAAGTATTTAGATCGATATTTTATTCTAGATAAATTTGGTGCGGCTTATTTGTAGGTTATAATAAATATACTACCACCCACCTTATTTTTTGGCTCTGTTAAAATTCTATGGGAGATCACCTGTGAACCTGAGTATGTAGTTTTTAGTTGTTTATCATGGAGCGAACTTATTCACTTAAAAGAAGATTGTTGGTTAAACATTATAAATACAATACTTCCCTTCGGTATGCAAGGGAAGTAAAAATTGAAAAGAAGTACCTACTCATGCAGTGTGTTAAACGAAGTGTTATATATGGTTCGACATCTCTGATGAGTGATGAACAAGTGGAGGTGATGAAACTTTTAATAGGTAAGGTTTGATACATCGAGTAATAAAAACATTTGCCAGAAAACATCAACAAACTTGTAAAGTATATTTAGGGATTTCAGTAAATTAATATAAGGAAAAAACTAATAAAGGTACTTTTTGAGGAAAATTTACAAATTTGTAACTTATATTCCCTATTTGTTATATTTTTCTGAAATTATGCTGTACGTACGTACAAAAACTTTTATACATCATCAATGTTCAACCTAATCAACCTGCTTCTAACCGTAAATCCTAATGCATCTTAACCCATAGCCATTTTCTTTACTTGAATTCTGTAATAATATTGGCAAAAAATATAACGTTAAACTTATAATAATGTTATTAATCTGCGGTAGCATTAGTCACAACATATATTTCTGCTTCTCTCGGTCTTTGGTATTATTTGTAGAATCGATCATTCATACAAAGAGGTGTTCTTAAAATTTTTAAATGAACAAGGGAACCTTTCAAATGCAAAACTCAGTTAAACAAAAAAATGTTCACATTTAAACTGTGATTTTTTTTTAAATAGGACACCAAGAAAATTATAACAATTTATTTTAAATATAAGCTTGCCATCAAGTGGCATATATTAGTCTTAATGTTTTTTGCCAAGATTTCATCTGAAATGTTAATTTTTCTTTTATTTGCACAGGGGCTGCTGCAGTCGCTAACGCTTCAAAGTCTTGGAAGGACACCGAAATGGCTATTACATCGTGATTGAAGAGGGCAAAAGAAAGAACAGAGAGGGTGTCAAAAAGAGAGAATATTAGAAAATAATATAAACTAAGTTAATTATAAAAAGACGAAGTGTGCAAAACGTTAAGAGAAGGTGAGATATACATTTATCTTACGTTTTATTGCATACTTGGCTTATTTCTTATAATATTCAATATGACTTAATGTATATATAACTATATTATACTGTACTAGGTATTATAATATAATGTAATATAATACTTTTAAATCCCATAAAAATTGTATTTTTGACACTTGACTTTGTAGAGTAAGAAGTTAATTTAAAAAAAAATACAAATGCCATAACTTATTTTTCAATAGCACAATAGAAATAAAATGTTCGCATAAATTTGTCATTTGGTGTTGATAAATAAAAGTACTATATAAGTATTAAAATCAATCTAATTGAATAATTTTTCTACATGGTAATTATATATTGTCATTTTTTTATCTTTTTGGCTTCTTTAACCACATTTGTTCCCTTCGAAATAGAATCCAATCACTGGATTCTATTTCGAAAGAAATGCATGTGGTTAGAAAACCCAAAAAGGAACATAAATACCCTCTGCTGTGAATACACCTTAAAAGTGGTGGAGGGGGAGGTACCTATATGTTTTGCATAGTATGCAAACCTACATTCGTCCCACATAAGTCCTGGGTGGGACGTCCCTCGGGACACCCCGTTTTGCTGACACGGAACGTCCCTCAAACGTCCTCGGTACGTCTTACGTCGGTAGAGTACGTCCTCGGGACGTTTTCATGTCCTGTGAGTACGTTCTTGGGACGTTTTCGGGACGTCCATGTGCTATTAGGGATTACGCCAGCAATATATCGTGAAATTCGTTTCTGAGCAACAAATACGTCATGTAATAGGGTAGAGTCCCCCCAAAAGCAGATTCCATATCTTAATCGACTTTCTACCCGAGCATAGTACAATGTTATTAACTGGTCCTTTATAAAAATAGACTTTAGGTTTGTAAATAAAAAAC
Source organism: Stenurella melanura (assembly GCA_963583905.1). NCBI lineage: Eukaryota > Metazoa > Arthropoda > Insecta > Coleoptera > Cerambycidae > Stenurella > Stenurella melanura. The sequence continues at coordinate 117,666,592 of OY757315.1, forward strand.
AAATGGAAGATAATTTAGAAGATAAAAATTTACATTGTGTTTTCCAGTTCAAACAGGGTTCAATGTACAGTCCTAGAAATTTAAAGTTGTGTTCGTTAGCTTGAATGCAGAATATGTCTTTATTATTAATAGATAAATTGATGTTAGATGTCTTGTTTTGATATGAATGAAATCTGCTCAGTTGCGTTTTGTCTTTGTTAAAATATAGGGAAATACCTTTGAACCAGTTTATTAAGTGTTCAAGAGTGTCTTCGCATTTGTTTTTTAAGGTAATGTCGCATTTATCTGATACGATGATAGAGGTATCGTCTGTGTACAAAGTAAAGCATAGATCATTAGATAGTGTAACATTATTGTTGATATATAAAATTAAGAGAATAGGACCTATTACGGACCCTTGGACTACGCCCATGTTTATTTCTTTTAGATCTGAGGTGTAATTAGGTATTTCATTTTGATTTACGTGATTTATACTTACATATTGCTTACGTGAGTTTAGGAATGATGAAATCCAACTCAGTAATGGTCCTCGTATTCCACATGTGTCAATTTACTTATTAGAATATCGTGGTCGACGCAATCGAATGCCCTGCTGAGATCGCAGAAGATACCAACCGGACATTCACCTACGTCGATATATTTTATCAATATCTCATAGAAACTGTGAATTGCTGTAGTTGTAGATTTCCTGCGACGGAATCCATGTTGGTATTCCGTAAGGGTATTAAATTTATTAATAAAAGAGAGTAGTCTATCTAGAAAGGCATATTCTAAAATTTTTGAGAAACCACTGGGGACGGTAATTGGTCGATAATTGCCTAACAAATGCGGATCTTTTTTTTTAATACTGGGGTGACTTTTCCTGTTTTTAGATGAGACGGAAAAGTTCCTGATGAAAAAGAAAGATTTACTAAATATGTTAGCGGATCGAGTATTGGTTGTAAATTGTTTTTAATAATAAACATAGGGATGTCATCGGGCCCTGAAGATCTTTTATTTTTTAATTTAGCAGTTAAGAGGATCCACAATTCAGTAGGGTGAATGGATTTAAAAATAAAGTATTCACATATTTAATGATTACGTCAGTTAGAATCTTCTGTTGTGGAATTTGATTTTTTATCTCTAACGGAGTATTTATGAGGAAATTATTGAAAATGGATGCTAGTTTATCCGGTATTTTAATTCTTTCCTCATTGTGTATAATCGTAATATTATTTTTACAGTTTTTACTTGAATTTGAGTTTGTTAATTCTGATAGAATATTCCAAGAAGTTTTTGTAGGATTACACAATAAAATTTGAACGAAAAACAAAATTCCTTGGATCAGTGATCGACAATCAGTTGACTTGGGAACCACAGATTACCTTTTTAGCAAACAAACTAAATAAAGCATACTACGCTATTAATCAGCTAAACAATAAATTAAACCAGGACGCTCTATTGCCAGCTTATTATGCTCTGTGTTACTCAGCCATAAGCTACAATACTGTAGTCTGGGGTCAGTCTGTTCATGATAAAAGAATCTTTATCCTACTCATACCGTGCAGAGATACTTTTAAAAATTAAGGGATTTTACCTCTAGCATCTATCTACATATTAAAAACATTATTATTCTGTCATGAAAATAATGTACATAGTTATGATACGAGACACAAAAATAATTATTACTCAAATCAACACTGTCTCACTTGCTACGAGAAATCTCCTTTCTATAGTGGATCTCATTTGTACAACCTACTACCAACAAACCTTAAAGATTTACCTGTCCATGCTTTTAAAAAAACCATAAAAAATTTCCTAACCTCCATTGTACACATCATTGTAGCCACAAACATCAATAAATGTATCTATCTATCTATCTAAGCATCTCTTACATCTACTTGCTCAACTTAGTAGAGGGTCCACACCTTCGAAAGCCGTCTAAATCGCCAAGTAACCCATTCCAGCAAGGTAAATAAATTTTGACCTCGCATATCGAAAGAGGGTCCTAATGGGCATCCGAAATGGCTTGTTGGACTTTTTTTGGCGCTTGCACAACTTCTCCACAAGAAAAAAAGATGGCGGAACGTTATTTCAGGAATGTGTGTTTTTAAACATATACCTCTCGCTAGAAAATTAACTACGTACGATATTGATGTGATTTTTCTATATTTGTATACTACTGACATGAGCGCATATATCTATACTGTTAGAATTTCAAAATCACTTACGATTTTTTTCTAAATAAATCCTAAATCACAGGGAAGCAAATTTGTGTGTTTGAATTTTCGACGTGCGATCAACTATATTAAATGTTTAATTTTTTTATGTATTATATGCGAATCAAATATAGTCTAAAGATCAAAAAAGTTTTTGCAAAAAAAATTAGCTCCATATCTTTTACAATTTTTGAGTTACACACTTTTCAAATTAAACCATAATTTAGGCCCGTGATACTCCTATTACCATGCGGCTATTATCTCACGTACTGCTATGTGGTTAACTGTAATGCATCAAGATAGTAAGCCAATACATTTTTGATATTGTGTTATTATTATTTATAATTTTACAAAAATATTAATACTGTGACGAGCTTTCTCCCGGTTGTCTAGCGCATAAACAAGCGGAAGCGTCACTTTAGCGCTGAGCTGTGTTTCGGTTAAATACGGTTATCTCGAGCGCCACCTTTGCAATTTTTAAGTGGGGCAAAGGTCCCACATTAGCCTCCTAAACGCAGCCTGTTGCAGTAGGGCTGGGATAGCTACAGTGGAGACACGGTATGTCCAGGGGTCTGGACGGCAGATTAGATTTTCATTCACACACAACAGTAAAACGCACATTTTAGAAAATAACAACATTTATTAAAATATATTAAATATTCAACAACAAACAATAATTATGAAAATAAATAAACGGTCAGGTACCAAAATACTCTTATAGAGTTCATAAAAAAAATAATATCAAACTTAAGATATGCCATGTTATGAAAATTTTACAAGTAAAACTTAAGGTATTTCATTTCGGTTTATTTACAATTGAAACTATGAAAGCAAGTGAAACTATGAAAAACAAATGATGCTACGAAGACAAGGAACCAGGCGGTGAGAAGATATTAAACTACTGATTTTAATATTTTCTTATTAATTCGGTTATCAACAAAAACCAAGCAAATAATGTACAAAGAGATAGTAGGCTTGGCGGTAAAGCGGTAAAACGGTAATAAGCGGTACGGTCGGTTATAACAGCAAGCAAGCAAGCAGTGGATGTTAAGACAGAACAAGTCAGCAGTAAGCAGAAAGCAATTAAATTTTTTTAGCAAAAGCAAGCAACTATTTGTCGGACAGAATTTATCATATCTGCATACATGTTAGATATGAGTCGGCAGCATGTGGTGTAAAGAACTTGGTGAAATTGTGGAAAACTGATACCGAATAAAGTGGTAATCGGATTCGGTATCAGCTCCCTTGGTAAAGATCATTCTGCCTGGACGGACAGCCAGAATTAATCTCCACGGTGTCGGTTCGGTTCGGATAGATTCGCCAAGCGCCTCAAACCACATAGTTGAGTATCTCTAATTGCATTCGGATCGGAATTAAGACTCGCCACGTGTTTCTTCCCAGATGTACAGTGAAAAGGTGTATGTATCAAAATATAAATATAATTTATTCATTCAGAGTATCTCCTAGATTTTCCCCTGAACTCTCGGACTATAACAAATTACTGAGAATCATTTAAAACAAAATGAAACTATAACAGAGCCGGAAAACGGAGTTCTACCAATCCGACAACATGTCGGATGTTGTCGGATATTATTTTAACCCAATAAATTATTAAACAACGGTTAAGTTAAAACAATAGGCTTTGGAACGGTTTTACACGGCAAAATTCGGTTTAATAAAAACAGAAATTTATGGACGGCGGGTTTCTATCATCCCAACCAACTTGGCGGATATTATTTTGACTAAACAGTTTGAGACAAAATAATAATTCTCTCGAAATATCTTCTATGTCCATTTTCCCTTGGAAATTATTTGGGACATAGCTATCTGGATTAAATCTTGAGAATCTAAGAGAGTCCCGATTGGACAAACATTAACAAGGAGAAATTTGTTAGGTCTATGATGTGCATCGGTATTTCGGAAAAGTATATTTACACTCTGATACATCAAATTTGAAATCGTTTTATAGTGTTATTGCTAAACCACGCGTTTCAATGTTTTATTTCTTATCTGGTAATAGCGGATAAAAACGTCGGGCAAGAAACAGTTTCTTATCTCGGATCAGATAATTTATAATTGTACACTTCTCTAATATAGGCAAATCGGACCATGAATATTTAACAGAGATTTGCTAGCTTATCATGAAAATATTACTTATGAAGTGTATCAAATAAAATAAATTGTGAATTTACACTGCTGATATACGGGGCACAGTTAAGTAAACTCCCACGTGTTGGTCTACGGCGGGCGGTCGGTCGGTGCGGTATTTTAGAACCCCCACGTGTTAATTCATTTAACTGTTAAGATGAAATTTAATTTTGAAATTTACGGAAATATCAAGAAATGTTTTAAAACTTACATTGCTATTATATTTTGCGGCGATGGCAAAGACTATCGGATTACACACGTGGTGATCTTCAGGTGAGCGGTACGGTACGGTATATTAGATCCTCACGTGGTAACCCTTTAGGCTCGCAGAAATCAACTCTCGTTTCGGTGTGTGTCTGACTAGCTGGTTCCCCCAGAAAGTAAAATCCCCTCCAACTTGGTGTTGAATACCAAGTGGGGAATAATTTAACTGCGATTAACGCCATCGGGGATAATTTATCGGAATTAATTAAAATGTTATTTTAGAAAACTTCTCAACGCTATGGAACCTTACATTATTTTACTACAGAAAACTACATGTCGCGGGCTAAATAGAACAAATTCTAATCTTTCGGCCGTAAGATGGGAAAAGTGGCGAAGTTTATGATTAAATTAAATAAAATTTTTGTCTGCAAAAATTCACTTCGTCACAATACTTATGTAAAATGAAACTCATTTGGCATAGTATTTATTAAATCTATAGGTTATGAAGGTGTTGTATGTATATGGAGATATTTATTATATATACCATCATTATACAATATAGAAATAAAATATAAACACGTACACAAAACGTGTAATTTATAAGTAATAATAATAATAATAACAATAATGCATAATTATACACAGCTCAGTAAGCATCGACAAAGCACTACTAGACTAGTAAGAATTACTGTCTGTTAAACACTGCTCTGTATTATTTCTGCCCTTAAAACAATTGTAGGAAAGGCCACATGCACATGCAACAGAACATCAACATTTTTAGTCACACTCTACTTTACAATTCCACTTTTTGTTCTTTTTTTAACCACTTGTGGTTTTTTGTCATCATTTGTGGGTTTATTTGGTTATTCCCTATCAGATATCCAAATTTTCTGGAAGAGTGTGATGTGTTTTCTTAACCGTTCTTCAAGTCACCGAGGTAATTTGTTTAAAATCCAGAATTTTGTGTTAGTTAAGGAAAGTATAGGTGAATCTAAACCACTTCTTGTGAATAATTTTTACAATTAAAATTATTTTGCAGTAAGCAGGGTTTGACCCTGCTTCGCTAAGTACTTCAGTTGCAAGCTAAGCTAAGCATACCAAACTACTGGACTTAATGACCGTTTCAAATGCAGTAAGTAAGCTCTCTTGTAGGACTTAGCGAAAGTATGTCTAATAACTTTATGAAAAATAAATGCTACCTTGGTGAATCTAATTAAACTCACTATGACCATACAGATTCACATAGGTCTTACGACCATCTTCAATGACACGATCACCAATTGCATCGCAGTTATCTCCAAGATTAGTCAAACTGTTTAGATGGCCTGTTTGATTTAAAGCAACTGTAACTGCTCATTTTTTCCCCTTCGGAAAGAATAACTGACAGGTCACACAATACATAGACTGCCAATAAACAATATTTACAATATTTTCTTCTTCGTGTTTTTCACCTAATTATTTATTGGTTTCGTGAATACTATAAAATACCCTTTGTTGTCGTATACCCACAAAACTTTTGTAGTTTTTCTATTTTTAAAAAATTAAACATATCTTTCGTAAATATTATTGCGTTCGTTTGTTCATGGCTGCACTTCAAATTTTATGCTAGGCGTGAGGAATCCAAGTTCACATTGTTGGGCAACATTTGTCCTTATTTACACCAATATTCTGGGCTTGTTTTCTTAAGTCATATCGTACTCTATTTGCAAGTCTAGATATACTGTCCTAAACCAAAATGACGTAACTTAAAATTTCCGAAGCAAATTGGACGTACTTCAAAGTTTCCTTGTTAAATGACCGGCTGTTTTCAATAATCAATTTTTGCATCTGCCTCATAGAATTAAATTCAAAAATAGAATGAAACTATTTAAAAAAATAAGATGTGCTGAGATTATCGGCATAAAATGTCAAATATCTCAAGAAGAGCGTATAATGAAGTACGTCATTTTGGCTTAGGACGGCAGTATATTACATGTAACAAATTACATCATAATTTAAAACCACGTATTTATTGCACCGAAATAATTGTTTACTAATTTTCAGACAATGAGTGATCTAATGATCAAGAATAATATAACACCTAAATCAAATTAGGTATTAGATTAATATATGATCTATCCACAATTGCACAGAACGAGCCCTGCCGTAGCTGTCACGTTGCGCGCTAATAACAAGACATTATTACGGTCGAATTTAAAAATCCGTATCTCGAAAACTGTATAAGATATCGAGCTAATTTTTTTTGCAAAAACTTTTTTGATCTTTAGGCCATATTTCATTCGTATGTAATAGATACAAAATTCGAATATTTAATATAGTTGTCCGCACGTCGAAATTTCAAACACACAAAATTCGTTCATGTGATTTTGGATTTATTTAGAAAAAAACCGTAAGTGATTTTGAAGGTCTATTAGTACAGATAGATGCGCTCGTGTTTGTAGTATATAGATATAAAAAATCAGATAGATATCGCAAGTAGTTAATTTTTTAGGAAGAGGTAAACGTTTAAAAACACAAATTCTTGAAATAACATTCGGCCATGTTTTTTTCTTGTGGAGAAGTTGCGCAAGCGCCAACAAAAGTCCAACAAGCCATTTCTGATGCCCCTGAGGACCCTCTTCCTGAATTCGTTTCCAAAAATCATTTACCTTGTTGGAATGGGTCATTTCAATTTTTAAAGCTTTGGACCCCTTACTAACTATACCAAATAAATATTTCTCCAAATTTCTAACAATAAACTATTTATTTATCATTTTATGAAATTTATGCCATATTTTTTATTTCTTACAACATATTTACTTGCTTATGTTAATCATAAGATTCTCGATTCAAAACATATTTATCTGTGTGTGAAGACCGTCTCTGGCATAACTACTTTTGCACCGGAGTCTGGTTATAAGACGTTCTATTTTTTTGGTAACAACAGTATTATCAGCCACAGAAATATCGGGAGACAATTTTCGACCACTTTGTACATCTGAATTTTACTTTTAATGACACTTTAAACGATATGTAATTTGATGATTCTGTGATGGGTTGGCGATAGGAGAATTTGTGACAAAAATAGGTCAACTTAGCAAGCTCACTGTGAGGTAAAGGTGCAGGCGAGGGCTAGATTTCTCTTTTATACCGGCATGTGATCGTTATAAGATTTTTTAGACTGAGAATATATGTATTTATTTAAATATTTTCAACATAGTAAAATATTCCCAGAAAGAACCTCCTGTCAGGTAAGTAGAAAGAAAACTGTCCAGATTTCTATTAGAATTTTAAACTAACCGTTACAAGTTCTTTCTCTTTTTAAAACTTAAATATATGCTCCCTTAACAACGAAATAACCTTTCTAGAAAGTTATGGTTATAAACAAAAGTACTAGATACGCTTAACTTTAGAAGTTATCATTTTCCACTAAGTTGAGTTTCTACCGCATCTGACACATTGTGTCATTATTAAAAGGTCTTTGTTATTTTTAATAATTTGTTATGTTCCTGGAACAAATAAATATGCATCTCAAGACTAAGTTCCCATCGGAATAATTTCTACAAGTATTCAAAAACAAGGAAATGTACGATTTTCCAAAAAAGCCACCAAACTCCCAGACTATTGCATGACTACTACATACGATTCACTGAAGGGAAGAGGATATTCTTTCTTTTGGGATCTATAATTCAAAGATCAGTGAATGAAGAAATAATTTATTTAAGCAATATAAGTGTATAAATCCTATAAAAATGGTTGATCCTTTTGTGCAAATGTATTTGACATTTTAGACAACAAACTATTTATTATTATTATTATTATAATAAATTGCGCCATGCACATTAATCACTAGGTCAAAGAGGAAATCAGTAATCATCTTACAGTGGATTTTTAATGTCCCTAAATAACTTAACAGTAACCTTAACATAAAAGATATTGTAACTAAGATAGATTAACACATATTTAATTTGTCAGATATATTCGTAATTTTACTTGAAAATAAGGATTTATTATATATTGGTTGTATAATGTATATAAAGAATATAACATGCTCATCTTAGTTTAACAGCTGTCTTAACTTAAATTCACTAAATAGTCAGGAATCGGAAGCCACAAATTCATTGCACTCAAGATTTTTTTATTTTTTTTAAAATATGTACAGTATCTTGCGCATTTAAATATATAGAGCGAAATTTTGTCCACACTTGCAAAATGCATAAAAAAGAAATCCGAAAATTACTGAACATTGATAAATTTTACGTCTACACCACGTTTACAAACTTATTGTTGACATTTCTTAAGGATTTTCAAACCAAAGGAAAGCTTATTCTTGACAGATTTAGGTGCTGCTAAATTATTCTCGATATTATCGTTAATAAAAATTATTTAAACAGAAATCCAGAAAACTGTAGGATGAATTTTAGCATCAATTTTAAAAAACTATTTCAGATAAATGCAAATTTCTATAGGTGCATACAGACACTTCGAGGCTGCCGCACGAAGCAGCCGCGCGTGACACACTTTGCAATGTCTATATCTACCTCAATCGAGCCGTAGACTTATGTAGTTTATGATAGAAAATGGAGCAATCTTTAGAGAAATAATTTCCTGCATTGTAATGTAGTGTTCCACTCTCTCTGTTACGGTTTTAAGTTTATATGTAAGTATACTTATGCCTCACAAAATATTTACAAGCATTCTTATCACCACAACAAAGCTGGTACTAGAACATTTGCCATTTATCCATATTTCGCAAACCTGAAATACATCAGTCATATAATAATAGAAGCGACAGATGCAGATATTTTTGTATTCTTCATTATTTTGTATGTACATTAACTACTGCATGAATTATGTTTCACAGATTTGGGTAATTTATTTTTGTGCACTTTCTATTCTATTCTTTGACTGGCTGTGATATAGTTAGTTTTCTGTTCGAGAAAGGAAAACCCAAGTTGCAAAAAAATGTTTAATGCATGTAGGAGACAAAGAGCTGGATGCCTGCATTACCACCAAAATGGAATTAATGGTCTAATTCCTTTTCAAAATTCGACTTGTTATTTTGGCACAGTTTTGTATGATCGATCATCATTTGCAGGAGATGAGGGCCCCGTATATTCCTTATATAAAGTGGCCCTAGGTTAAATCGGCTAAAAATTTCATATGTTGTAGTTTACAACAGGCCCGAACATTGCTAATGTTTTCTTCTGCAGCTATTTGAAATATTCATCAGATTTCGTTATCGCACGATCTTAGAAAAAAATACTATTCATATTCAATGGAGAAGATCGCAAAAACTAATCGAGAGTTTTTGGAATAGACGGACAAACGATATAAAGACCACATAATAAACTGAATAGTGATGGTAAACATGTTTACTTAATTTTTCTTATTTACTGCTTTTTTATATTTGTCTTTTATCCATATTTTTCATATATAAAGTACTTTTATTATTATTATTATCTTTACCTATATATAATATTTAATATAAATAAACATGATTCACTAGTTTATTGTTAAATTATAACGATCAAAGATATTTAGTCCAGGTAAATTGTCGATTTTCATCACTGTGCGACGTAGGATGGCTGAAAGGGGTATCGTATCGAAATATGAGGTCTAAAACAATAAATAACGTGTTATCATTGCAAGAAATAAACAATAAGGATAGTTAAAAACTTTGTAGTATTAATATACTAAATCATACTAGTGTAGTAGTACCAAAACTGAAGAAATCTTTGACTGCATCTTATAATTATTGCGGGTCAAATATGCGTTATAGTTTAATTGTAAGCAGACCAACGCAATACACATGGGGATGTACTCAGCTGCGGCTCTAGGGCAGTGCGAACGCCCCGGACGCCTTCAAAGGGCGGGGCGCCAAAATGCAATGAAAGATCGTCTGCACAAAACATAAAACCCAAGCACCTTAATACCACTTAACTCTATCCACCAAAATAAGTAGAATTATATATTTTATTTCGGATGAACTGAAAAATCATACTTTTACTAAATTTATAATAGCATCATTATTGAGACATTTCATATCCTCTATTGACCGTCAGCATACTTGTTTTAGCAATTATAAGTTGGTGCTTAGTCAGTAGCTTACTTATGAGGACATCCTAAGCATACACTTTCTGGCGAGTAAAAGAAGTTACTTGTCAAGGTATTACCGCCACGTTTCAAAAGTAAAAACTTATAGTGTGAAATTCGCACTTAACGCAGAAAAAATATTAATAGGTTGAGACCAATATGTATACATTTATAACTGTCCTACAGTACATAAGTAAAGATTACATTATTGTTACCGACCAAGGCGAGTCAAATAGAATTGCCAGCCTACAGTAATTTCAGCATTTTCACCAGGAGTTATTCGAGTCAACACGGAGAAAAGGAGGCAGCTCTGAGGAGACGGAAAAGTATCACTGCTCTTGACGGTGCTTCGAAGCACTGCTACAGTAGTAGTTTAAATAAACCTTTTCAATCAAATATTGTTTCTTTTCTCACCCATGCTACTACTATACTAATCTTTCGGAAGTTTGAGTTATTAGTATATAAAGATGTAAAAAAATATGTTATCTTCAGTCTCTACATATAGCTTAATCACGAATAAGCCATAATATATTAGGAGGAGATGGATGCCACAATGAAATATTGCACCACCTGAAATAATGACTAGGGCCACTCCTGGTCTAAAGGAATTGTTTCATGAGTCTGATACCACATGTTGCAGTGTGGTCTATGGATAATATGTTTATTATTATTATTATCTAACATAGGCGCAGACCCACACCATTCACATCGGGGAAGTACTCTATAATCTACAGACCTAAATTTAGCTGTCTTATACCTATCGTTGCAGAAATCGTCACTGCCTCTTATTTTATACACTTTGTTTAAACAATTTCTGTTTGAACAACAAATTCGAGAATACTTTGGCAGCACCTCATTCTAGGAATATTTAGCTTTCCATTGGTTTGAAAATCATTAAAATATGTTAGGAATAAGCCTGTAAAAGCGAAATGCGATGTAAGAACTAGCACTTATGAGTGCATATTATAATAAATGAGAAGAGGCTGTTAAATGTTCACAAAATCTACAATTACTTTAAGTCGCATGACATTTTAAATACGTATCCAGGTTTGACTTTTTTTAATTGAAACGTAGTAACATTTTTCCCAACCTCTAAAGTCTTTTCAATTATCTTTTTATAATAACCAGCAGAAACATCCAAAAAATCTACTTGATATTTATAATGAGATGGCATTACTACATCAACCCGTTTAATGGTGATGATGAGTGTCACATTTCCATCATATTCTATAGAAACATAAAACATTTCATAATAACTATGAATATGCCAGAAGAGGCTTTGATTCTCACATTCAAATTCGAATTCATTACAATCCCGAATAGGATTTATGTGCCAATGCCTCTTCAGCTTACCAAAGTCACCCTCGAATTCACAATCTACATCCGGACACTTGTATTGCCTCATCTTGCAGTTTCGTTTATGTATCATATAATTAAAAATATCTGGGGAACTGTTGCAGCCATTCCACTCGCATTGCAAGGATATATTAAGTTTTGATCTAATACTCCATATGCAAAATGTGTCACATTTAAGGCATTTACTATTCGAGCACACATCACATGCCATGTGATATTTTGGGCAGAAATAAATAACAGTCGTGATATATTTTTTACAGTTAACACAATACTGCAATAATTGTAACTCAGTATTTACAAATTTTCTAAGATCTGAACCGGACATTTTTAAAACATGATTAATATCAAAATTATTTTCATTAACCGTTTTTTTTAAGTCATCGCTAGGTAATGCCATATCAATACTTTTTTTTACCTTTTCCAAGTAATTTGTAAGCAATTTTTTATCCTCCATATCAGAATTACAAATGTCGATTAGATCAATTCTGCACAGACACCATTCGGAGGGAAACCACTCGCAAAACCAAGTAAGGTCTAATAAAAAAGAGTTTATTTGATTCGACATCTCGTTAGAAATGGTGCTACCCTCGATACTCTTTGGCAAAGTACTGATCAATGGGAAATTTTTCAAGTCATGCTCAATTTGAATGGGCCGAGTAATATATTCTATGTCTCTGCCCGATTTAAAGAATCTCAGGTTAAAATGCTTGGGCACCAAGTGGGCCGGCGATACCAGTAAATTAAAAAATTCTATGAAGTTATCTCTTATGGTAAAGCTCAAGCAAAAAATGTAATTTTTTTTAACAAATATTAGATTTCTTGAACATGTTTCTTTTACAATTACCTTAAAGGTATCTCCTTTCACCACATACTCTGAATGTTTGTGATCAAAGTGCTGGACTAACTGGCATCCGTTACCTTCGTAATCACAAAAGGGGCATTTTAACTTCTCTGCCTTGCAATGTTTCTCATGCTCTACTGCTTCATTAAAATTAAGAAGTTCTTCGCATCCTCCGTAGTAATTAACACATCTGAATACCAGTTTTTCAGCAACCAGATTGTATATAGAATGTTCCAAAACTTTCAACTCGGATCTTTTGTTGGAGCTGCATCGTCCACATATTATTTTTCCCTCGCAGGACACTATAACTGGGCCTATGGAAAGGTAGTTCAGACAATCAGTGCAAATTTGCTGGTTAAGGACATTATCTGATAAAATTAAGTTGTCCATTTCTTGTTTTTGGTTATTCTAAAATGGAAATGAAAAATGTAAGTTTGTAAGATACAATAGAATTTTAGTATTTTATAACTTACTATGCTTTTGCACGGGTGGTAATCACAGCAATTATTTTCTGTGCTGAATAGTAATCGTAACCATTCGTTATTTTTGTATTTTGTAAACAGTTTACTCGCTGCGGGACTTGAAGTCGATCGTGCATTGAGAAAATGGCTTTACTAACGATTACTACTGATTACTAAATATTAGAGAATATGAGGTATTAATGTATTAAAGAATACCAAATTCCAATATTCCAAATAACTGATGATAAGCGATAAAGCGATAACCATCAGAGACATTAGTCCATAGATAAAATACAAAATCTAGTCCATCTACTGCCATCTAGAAACGAATCTGAAAAACAGAAGTAGGTCAGAGGCACAGTAGAGAAATATGAACTATGCTGTGACGGTGACCAACATTAGGTGCATTCAGCCGACTCAACTGTTGAGATAGCACAGATAACCGTTCATTTGGAGCGACGTGGAACCCACTGAATAGCAAATAGGTATATTACCGCTAAAGTAGCATCTGTTTGGAGCTCTCATCATTTAGTTATTTTCTAACCTATATCAAATAAAAAAAATATATCGATTGGTTATTTTTATTTATTATACACTTTGAATCGAAATGGATGATCTTAATATCTTTTTGCTTGTTGAAGCTGAAGGGTTCGATTTTAATTTTATCATAAATGTAGCTGAAGAGTTAGGTCAGCCTTTAGAGGTGGTGAATAATGTTGATATAAGACGACTGGTTACAAGGAATGAGGACCATGTTGAGGTTGTCGTGCCACAGTATTTTAATGATCAATTTAAAGATCATTTTCGCATGTCTAGAGGAACATTTGATATAAGTATTAAAGTAGGTATTCGGTACTCATAGATTTTACAAATGTCATTCTAAACTGCACGAGTTTTTATCATTTGTTATCCAAAAATATATTCATAATCCGCGGTATAACATGCCATTTTCAAACACTAAATTACGTTCTCTCAACAAGTGAGCGCTCTTGAAAACCGCTACAAAAAATGGCTACCGCTACTTCCGCTACCACTCAACAGTTGAGTAACCGGCTGGTAGCAGTGGTATTCAGTCGATCGCTACTCAACAGTTGCGCAACTGTTGAGTCGGCTGAATGCACCCATTGCCACCTGTACCCAGTGTTGCCGATTGGCGGATAATTATCCGATTTGCGGATAATTTAGGAAGGTGGAGGATAATTTTCTCACCCTGTTAAAAATCGGATAATTTCAATCCAGCTACAGAGCCTTCATTAATGACCGTAAGACACGTGACCAGTTAATTTGAATTTTATCTTTGTCATGTTTATGTCAGGTTTTCTAGGGATTTATCATGAATTTGTTGAATCCTACGTAGATCGCTCATTGCATCTTTACAGAGCCTAAGAAGCAAGCAGCGTCGCCCGATTTGACAATTCTCGAGCAGTCTCTAAAATATTAATCTGTGACATGACATAGACTAGTTATTTTCTAGGGCATATACGTACGCACGGAAAGTGTTTATTTCGTTATTTCCAGTCCTTTTTCATTTCCAAGTGTCTTTAATTATTTATACTATTGTAATTTGCGTATTTGTCAGTTCTTTTCAGAACTACCTAATATACATTTGCTATTTTTGGTGGTAAGTAATAATAAAGAGAATGATAATTGATAATTTTAGGTTAAGTATATTTCTAATGTTTCAGACGTGTGCAATTTGCAATGGCTTTTACGCCGGAACAAGATGCCTTTATTTTAATGGCCCATTTTCGAAGTGGATCTCGCAACGCAGATGGATCGTGGATATATTCATTTCAATCGTGCATTGATCAATTTAGGGAAGAATTTCCTAATGCAAATATTCTAATTGGCCCATCGTAAGCACATAGTCCTTAAACGTTTTGCAGAAAAACACTGCATTTGCAAGGAAAAGCCAACTGGGAGGAAAACTATTTTAACTGAGGTGGTTATGAATGACGTTCAGGAAAGAATGGATCAAAGCCCAACAAAGTCTGTATCAAAGTTATCTGCTCAAACAGGTAATTTATCTCTGACTTCTTTATCAATTTGATTACCTACATTAAGTTACTGATAGCTAAAACTTTTGCTTTACACATGAAATCGTAGTTTGAATAAAAATAAATTAGTGGGATTCTCTCAATAGTCGAAGAGCTCACAGTATTTTCCCAATGTCATTTCAGCATAGGTAAGGACAATTCGGAATTTTTACTGTTACATTAAAGTTGGCGATTGCATTTCACAGTTTGCCGATGAGGAATGCGAAACTTGCACATCTTTTTTATTGCATAAAAATATTCAAATATGTAAGAAAATTAAATATGTAAAATATGTGGCTTTAAATGTGAGTAAATAATTAAAGTGTTAAACTTCAGCAGGTCATTTAAAACAGTTCAGATGTGTGTGACGTTATACTGTACGTAGAAGGCAACGATATGAGGCCTATGCTGCAGTGTTAGTAATGCGATCTGATGTCATGGCCGTAGGTAGTGAGTAATTTTTTTATACAAATTCTTTATAGGGTACTGTATAATAAGGTCGCATTAAATAAATTTATTTTTATATAGGTAGTAAAAGGATTAAAATGATCTAGGAATCCATAAGAAACCAGAAAATAAATTAGTTTATTGCATAAATTTACGGAGTGCTCAACGTTTGAGGCTGGGGGCGGGGGATTATTTGTATGTACTGTAAACGACAACCCCATTGCATATATTTATTGTGTATAAAAGTGTACACTAGCTCTATACATATCGTATTAATGAGTTATCTATAGATGTTTTTTCGTTTTTTTTAGCATAAAAAATTTTTATACGAATACAAATTTCTGCTGTTTGATTTTTATTATTTTTAATACATCTAGGTATATAAAAAAAAAACAGCAGATATGTTTATTACATATTTTTCAATATATAACAAAAGTTGCAGTTTTGTGAAAATTCGGCCTTTCAAAGTGCTGCCACACTTACCCAAAACCACTTGCGTGTCTGCCAAACGTATTTTCCCATCCCTCTCATGAGCCCCACGATAGCTAACAAGGTTTTGAGCAGTTACCGGGACCTGTCGCCTCAATTCATGTAACAGTATCCGGCAAAATTCCAAAATGATGGTTTTTCGGACATATCTCTGAATCGCAACCACTTGCGAGCGTCAGACTTTGCAGGAGGTATGTTCAGAATCATATCTACTGATATATCAAAACGGCAGACAGTTACCGGACCTGTCATAAACCGACTGTACTTCAAAGCCCCCCACCACCCCGGTAAGGTGCCACGTAGAAATTTGAAAATCTTGACTAGGTGACTTGGGACACTACCAACAATTATATTTTATGGTCAGCAGACAGTCCCATTACCTGTCGCAAAAACATATAGGCAGCTCTCTGACTATCATACTCACACATAATCTTGCCTTATGTAATGATTTATTTTTGAATTAATCGTTTAATAAATAGAAATAGCTTCAAAAAGTTTAATAATTATTTTGTGCTGATGGCTTTAGGGATGAGCTGTTGTACCCTCTAATAAATAGTAAGTTGGCGGAAAAATTATAAATTATTTTTGCTCAATTGACATTGAAAAAAATATCGCTGGCTTTTCGACTATAAAATGACCTACTGCAAACAACAAATCAATGAATTTGAACTTTTTCAGGTCTTTCAG
The DNA here is from genome assembly GCA_963583905.1 of Stenurella melanura. Lineage (NCBI taxonomy): Eukaryota > Metazoa > Arthropoda > Insecta > Coleoptera > Cerambycidae > Stenurella > Stenurella melanura. The sequence goes on from OY757315.1 coordinate 117,683,534, forward strand.
TTGGTACAGCCCATAAAGCTTTAAAAAAGCTACATTTATACATCCCTACAAGGTAACAGTTGTGCAAGAACTACTACCCCTTGACTTTGGTAAACGAGAAAGATACTGTCGTTGGTTTAACGAAAATTTAAATAATGATGATGTGCTGGATTTGACCTTTTTCACTGACGAAGCATGGTTCCAGCTAAGTGGTTATATCAATAGCCAAAATTATAGGACATGGGCTACAGAAAACCCTCACTGTTATGTGGAAACAAGTTTACATCCGTTAAAAATAGGTGTATGGGTCGCAATATCCAGGAGAAGAATAATAGGCCCAATATTTTTTCAAGAGACCATAAATGGAAATCTAATTTTGGAACCCTTTCTGAATCAGCTACATGATGATGAATTGCAACTTGGTTACTTCCAACAGGATGGTGCTACTGCCCATACAGCAAGAGTTACTATGCAATTTTTAGAGGAATTCTATGATGATAGATTAATCAGCCAGGGACTTTGGCCTGCACGTTCTCCAGATTTGACACCACTTGATTATTTTTTATTTGAACACTTAAAGAGCAACGTTTTTCAAAATCGATTGCATGATCTTGACGAGCTACAACAAGCAGTGGAAAGAGAAATTCGCAGTATAACAGTTGACCAGTGGAAAAATGTATTTGATAATATGAAGCGAAGAGTGCATATATGTCTAAATGCTCAAGGCCATCATTTTGAACAATTATTGTAATTTTTTCATAATCGATCTGTATTAAAATTTGTTTATCGTCTTCTAAATTAGTACTTTTTGTACCGTACACTATAAAAAGGCAATAGAATTATCATGAAATATTTTTTTATCAAGTAACTGTTTTTACCTACTATCCGAGTTGTGTGATTCATATATTAAACCCATTGGTTGTTAACGTAGATTCAATACATGTAATTTTATGTACTTTATTATTGTTTTTGAACATGTTTTATTATTTCATAGTATTGATTAATCTTACTAAATATTATAATTTGATAAATAATACACTTATAGACGTTTCTGGAATTAAAGATTATTAATTTATTCTGAATTCTATATAATAAATTCATTCTTACGAGTAATTTTTTGTTGACATTTATACAGGTCTTGAAAGCCATTTGTTGACAAATCTGCAAATAATTTACTGTATCTTTTGTAGACTATGGCAAGTTTCAAAAAGTTGCATATTAATAGAATTATGAAACATACGACATAAGACTTATTCCCCTCTTTACGTTGTTTTTTTTTTTTTTCATTGACATAAAAGGCATCTACCATTCTACTTTATTATTGTCAAAAACTTATCGTTTGGTACAGAAGCCAGCATGCAATTACCCGACCATTTGTAACAACTAGAAACATGGTTATTCCTTAAAGCACGGCGGACAAGAAAAGCGATATAAGAATGTTTCTTATATTGTCTATAATTGTTTATTTGTGGAATATTCAGATTTTCTTACTTTTTGTTGGGTATTTCGCCACTGAAAATATTTGAAAATTTTAATGAAAAAACCTCCGCCAAACGGATCAGATAGAAGCTGTTTCTTGAGTACTTGTTTATCACAAAATGTCTCGCACCTAAAAATATATAAACTAGAACAATGTTATAAACTAAAAAAATGAATATGAAAGCTAGTCAGTTAACGTTTCGGAAGATTGTCTACATCCGTTCTCAAAACTTTTGGCTTAAAGGTTTGGTTTTTGATAAAACCGATTTTAGCATGGAGCCCGCTTGAAAAACCATTCGTACAGAAAACCTCTTCCCAACTTTTCGTAATTTATCCGATGAACCATGTATATATGGAATTGCTGCCATAGGCCTAAAGATCTCAGGTAAGTAAGAAAAAAGAAAAGAATGTTTCTTAGTGGTGCAAACTTAATTTATAAATAAAATTAATTATTTAACGAAAAATCAGCTTGATATTTACTAATCATGCATAAAAAGTAGACCCCTTGCTGGTTCAACATATCTCAGAACTCTACTAACTGCGTAAGTCAATCGTATGTTTGTAATTATTATGTGGTAATTAATCGACCACAAAGAAATTAGATCATATTTCTTTGTCACGCCTAGTGACATAGCTTGTAGGTCTGTTGCTGGACCTCCAGTAACCGGGATGTATGCCAGTTGTATTTTGTGTTCACTAAGTGGCAAGTAATCGATAAAAAAATATTTGCTTAAAACAAATACTTGCACCAATTGGAAAAGACATTTCGAGTTATTTACTGAAGTTTCTACCATTAAGAAAATGTATCGTATCACTTTTGTTGTCTGCTAAACTCTAACAAACAAGATTAATGTCTTTAGCGGTTACAAATGTATTCTCATATTTTTAATGTTTTTATTTACATTTTTAGATTAGAACCAGTGTAACATTAACAAACTCTTTCAGTTAAAATTCATATCATTTTTCAATATTGTTGAATATTGATTCTAACTCAATGTTGAAAACAGACCGCTAATTATAGGTTAGATTTCCAACTTGTAAATATGAGTACTTACATCTTTAAAATTCAATAAGATTAATAAATTATTTGTATTTATCTAAGAGAGTTTATTAATGTTACACTGGTTCCAATTTAGCAATGAGAATAAAGTTACAAAAACGTAAATATTGGGTTTAATTAAATTTATCCAACAGTAAACTTTCAAGTCGACGCCACTGGATTTAGGGATTTTTGTTAAACAGGCGCGCCAACAGTGTTTAGTGGGTTGCATACATTTTGCGGTCACGTGTCTTACGGTCATTAATGAAGGCCCTGTATATGTTATATATGTATTGCAGTGTTGCCGATTGGCGGACTTTTTCGGGCTATTTTAATATTAAACGTGGAAATGAAGATTTGTTTTAAAAATTTTTTGTAGAGAAATCGCCCCACCGCTCTCCAAACTTAGAAATCTACCCCCCGCTCTTCAAAATTTGTAAGCCGGAAAGGTTACGGCACCACCGAATCGGACATTTTTGGACATTTTCGGATATTTTCATGTCAGGCGGCGGATAATCACAGCTAATATTATCGGCAACACTGCCTGTACCATAACTGTGATACGGAGCAAACTGTTCCACCGTACTTGTTACATTAGCTACTTTCGTTCAACAGAGTGATTCGTAATCATAATAAACAGGATTTCAATGAACAGTAGTCATATGATACAAAATTGCATGGTAGGGACAGAGACAACACATGAAACAGGTACCTTATGATTACGAATCACTCTGCTTAACGAAAGCACATATTTAATGATGCCTAACTTTGGTTCAAGAAAAAGTCAGCTTGTACCGTGACAGAATAACAGGCACAGCATTTCACAGCCAACCCTACCTATAATATATTATTTGCCCTACCAGTAATCTATCCTATACATATAAATGGAATGCCAATGTCCATACCTATTTGTGTGTCAAATTGAATCTCGCGCAAGTATGACGACCCCCGGTAGGAGCGCAATCGCAGTGTGTAGAACGCGAGGGCCGTCTCTATTTTTATTGCAAGTGTTTTTAATTTGTCCTTTTTTCCGAAATCATCAAAAATATGCTTTTATAGATTGACATTTTTTATATAGTTAACATTTGTCTTAATTTTTATTAAAGGACATAACGGTTGTTATGTCCAACACATAATTATTTAATTTTCAATTTCAACGAGCGATAAAAACGAGAGAATTACTTGACGCCGGCTCTGAAATTCTGCACTAATCCAAGACCTCCCGCCACGGGAGACAAAACAAAGAAAAATTGCGACTGCGCATAACGTCCTCCAGAAGAATTCTGACTCAAGCACCAACATACTTTTAAAGCTAGATTTCTACTGCGGCGACGTAAATCCCGGGGACCTTTAAAGTATTTTGTTCACGCGCATATATTTGTATCGGTCTTCCACTTTATCTATGGTCTTCCATTTATTATGAATAGTTCAGTGGTTTATTCATGTTTATATAAGTGTAGTTTATCTATGTGTTTATATGTATCTGTGATCGCAAGAGGAGCTGTGATGCCCATGCCTGTGATGCTGTGAGCACAGTATAAAACAAACAACTATACTGTGCTGTGAGCCTGTGAAGAGGAGAGAGAATCGAACATACGGAATACGAAGGTGGATTGTTGTTTTTGTTTAGTGTTTCTGTGTGATACTGACAAGGAGAACAAAATTTGTACCAAACGTTGTTAGGAAGAGGATGTCCGAAGTGACTAAGAACGCTGAAAATATTCTAAAGGGCTTTCAAATGTAAGTATGTTTTACGGTGTTTACTTGATTTTCTAGGTTAGAAACAATTAATTTTGTTGACTGATGGTTTAAATGAACTTTTATAGAATTATTCATGCATCATTGATCGTATTTATTGCTGTAATTTTCGCAAAATCCATTATAGTACATTTCCCAAAGAATAAAATTCATCAAAACCTGGATTAATAGCTAACCAAAATATTTTTTTGTTTCCAACTAGTATGAAGGGTATGTAATAAAATTTAAAACAGTTTACCTTTCAGTAAAATGTTGTGGGTATTTGTGAAGTAATTTAAACCTAAAAGGGTTGTCATCTTCTCTGAGTAATACATAAAATTCCATTTCTTAGGATCATTTTTAATTCGATTTTGATTTTTAAAAACCCATTTTGGTATACCCCCATTTTAAATCTGTATTGTTTCAGGTCAAATCTCTATTGTATATTATTACAAAATATATAGGGTGCTATTTAAATTAACCATATTAAATGATTTAAAAATCACAAACTCAATCCAGCTAGCTAAGTCAGTATGTCATATATCCAATATTTGTATCTCTGAGGGTTGCTTTCTAAACGTGTAAAAAAAATGTCTAAAGCCTCTTTTACATTAATGCAATATTGCAGGTGGCATGCAAATTTTTATTGTGAAGATGCGTACATCGAGTTATTTCAATCAGCTGATGGCAATATTTTTCATTGCATTGAATTAGGGCGTGTTCTAATTTGATTGCATTGCAGATGCAATATACTTATACTCCGTTCGCCCAAGAGATGTAGTAAGGCCACTCCCCATTTTGCTTAGACCATTGAGGGCAACAACCAGCTTCACACGTTAAAATTTCATATTATTAACTTTTTCCATTCTCAAGATATAAAACGTTGAAATTAGTAATAGTTGCAAAAACAGTGCACCTGTTTGTGATGTCACTATACGCAACTTTGAACTCAGTAATCTATCGCGATCACTAACAGCAGTTCAGTAGTAAGTAAATACGTGGAGTTGAAGGCCGTTTTAGGTGTCTATGGAAAAAGAAAGAGTGGGGTTTTGTTCTTATACCAAAGTGAAGGGGCAAAATCGAAAATCCGGATTGGCACAGGCGAAAGAAAGATGGTTTTTCTGCTAAGAATTGAAAACATCGAATTTAAAAAAATTATAACTAAGTAAATACGTGGAATGGAAGTCCGTTTTAGGTCTCTATGGAAAGAACAAGATTGGTCCTTTCTCCTAAATTCAGATATTCGACTCTGCAAGAGCGAGCAAATAATGCCTTCTTTAGAAGTATTAAAACGTATCCTAAGAAAATCAAAAACATCAAATCTTTAAATGCTCATATATGCTATATAAGTTAATACTTGTAGTGAAGGATCGATATTGATCTCTATGTAAAAAGTAAGATTGGCATTTTCTTAAAAATCGAAAATTCGGCCATCATATTTTGACATTTTTTAACGTTTGACCAAATCACATGTTCCTCTACAATCTCTCGACTGCCTGTTCCTAAATTTTCGAGGCGAGAGAGAACTTTTGCGAGTTAATTACTCAAAAATCATTCAAAAGAACGCCTACGAATTTATCCTAAACAAGGTAGAATTAATTCCCGAATTGAGTGGTACCGGCCGCTTCCCGAAAAACCGCCCCCCCACGAAAATCCTTTGATTATTATTATTATTAAAATTTGCAGTGCGATAACTCAGTTATTAATTGAAATATGGATCTAAAATGTTTATAGGATATTTAAGGATAGTGTACTTTTAAAACAATGCACATTTTATTTCTAGCAATTGGATTTGCCTGCGAGACGCGGACGGTGGCAAGATCTTCTGGCAAGGCTCCGAGGACCTGAGTTTCCCCGACGTCGAACATGAAGCTAGAGTACCTAAAAACATCCTCAAATGTCGTGCAGTATCTCGAGAGTTTAATTTTAGTTCCAAAGAGCAGATTGAGAAATTCAGGCTGGAACAGAAAGTTCTTTTTAAAGGACGATGTCTTGAGGAATGGTACTTTGAATTTGGTTTTGTTATGCCAGATTCGACAAACACATGGCAATCTATTATGGAGGCCGCGCCGGAGTCGCAAATGATGCCGGCATCAGTGCTCAAGTAAGTATCAGATTTTATTATACAGGGTGTCCCATATCCATATCCTTACCAAGGTACTATCGCGAGCAAAAAAAATAGGACTATTTTTTTTTATGTAAGTCTGTCTCTATTTCCATAGGTAATGAGTAGCCGAAATAAAACAGTTTTCACTTTTATTATATTTTTTATCGTAATGCTGTAGTTATTGTTAAAGCAGAAGATGGATTGTCAGTGAGACATATTGCACTGCATTATAACATTACCAAAAATTCTGCGTTTAACATTTTAAAAAATCGGTAAAGGTATTTACACAGAACTTCCCTCTTTATTTGTGCATGGCGGGTCATCCTAAAAAATTATTAATTTCGAAATGACATTGATAATAATAATCGGAATATAGTTATCACTATTATTACAAAGAAAACCTGATAACTTTTGGTAAAAAAAATATAAAGTGCTCATCCAACAGCAAAAATTTATTACTAAATGCCTAATATGGAAGGCTTGCGCAAATACCTTTACAAATGTCCACCATGGTTGAATTATTTCTTGGGATTTATGATAATTGTATATGCCAAATATTATTGCCATCTGTCACATTTTCAATTCCACATTCACGTAGTGGAGTGAAAGTAAAATTTTTAAACATTTCAAAAAAATTTTTAAATTTGTTTGAATAGGTTTAGAATGCCATGAAAATGTGGAAATTTTAAATTTGAACAAAGAGAAAAAATGTTCCATCTATTTTAGTGGTAACATTTTTTCAAAAATGGTAAGAAAATTTTCTAATTTTTTTTTTTTGTAAATAGGTTTAGAATGCCTTGAAACGCGAAAATTTAAAATTTGAACAAAGAAAAAAAAATTTCCATCTATTTTGGTGGTAAACATTTTTCAAAAATGTTAGTAAAAAGAAATAAAAAAAAAAAAATGTTTTCAATAGGTTTAGAATGCCTTGAAACGTGGGAATTTTAAATTTGAACAAAGAAAAAAAAATTCTCATCTATTTTAGTGGTAAAATTTTTTTCAAAAACTCAGATTTTTTTTTAAATAGGTTAGAATGCCATGAAACGTAGAAATTTTAAATTTGAACAAAGAAAAAAAATTTTTTTTCTATTATAGTGGTAAAATTTTTTTCAAAAAAAATTTCAAAAATGTTGGTAAAAAAAAAATTTAATTTTTTTTTTGTGAAATAGGTTTAGCATGTCATGAAACGTGGAAATTTTAAATTAGAGCAAAAAAAATTTTTTTCATTATTTATTCCCTTTAGACGGTCCACCCTGTACATTTTCCAGTGAAAGTTTAACCATTTCTTCGCTGACAGTAGCGTCAACTACCTACCAAATTTCACTGCTCTCCGTCAAGTAGTTTTTTAGTTAATGCACCAACAGACAGACTGACGGATTTAAAAAACCTATATTTTCGTACGTGATCTGAAACGTCAAAATCCGAAAAAATCTCGGAGGGTGATTTTTTCTCGAATACAATACTTCCCTTCGGTATGCGAGGGAAGTAAAAAAGTGGAGAATAAATGGTACGATTAGTAGAAATCCTGGATCGGGGCAACAAAGGATATCAAACGAACTATTAACATTTTGTTATTGCACCATTTCTATTTATAACTTCTATAAGTCTATTTGGCATAGAATTAAATAAACTTATACAATAATCATTAGTAATAATATTTTCCCATGCATTATTTACTACTTTCAATAATTCTTGGGTATTCCATAGTCTCATATTTCGTTTTTGGATACTTCTTACGAGTAGTCCCCATACATCTTCCACTGGGTTAAGATCTGAACTATGACTATGCCAGTTAGGAACATTAATGTTGTCAATTTGAAACCAGTTAATCACAGTATGAGCAGTATGAACTGAACAATTATCTTGTTGAAATATAAATTCATTATTAGGAAATAATTGTGAGACAGAAGGGAGCATAATATTGTCTATAATCCTAATATACATTTCACTATTAAATCGTTCCTCAATATGCCACAATACACCAGGACCACGTGCCAATATCCAAACCTACATGTTAACGGAAAATCTACCACTTTTGTCTTTGTTAGATATATACTTCTGATCGAATCGAGTATTCGGAGGTCGGTAAACATGAATTCGATGACTGTATGTAGACTGGAAAGTTTTTTCATCTGTAAAGATTACATTGTTCCAAGAATTTACATCATGCATTAAAAATTTAAGTGCAAATCCCAGTCGAGCTTCTTTATGTTCAGCTTTAAGTAGGTATGTCTGTGCTGCTAAATGACAGCGTAGCTCCGATTCTCCTATTCTTCGGCGACCAGTACTACTTGTTTCAGCTGCCCAATAACGAGTGTTCTCTGTCGACACAACCCCATTAGTTGAAAATGTGGCTTCGTCAGTGAAGATGATCATTCAAATATTCCCCTTGTAACCACAAACAATATTCTAGCCTTCTTTCCTCATCACCATCTTTTAGAGTGTGTAAAAATTTCGGCTTGAAAGCTTTTATTCTGTCTCTCCTTAGACAATGTCAAACTTTATTTTTACTAAAGTTTAAAATGCGAGCAACTGAGCGAATACTAGATCTTGGGTCACTTCTGAATACCGCTATGATTCATGGATCGTCAGCGTATCTATCATTTAATATTTGATGTTTTTTTTGTCTGTGCTTCTTAATACAACCAGTCTCATTAAAAAGTGTTAGGTTAGGTTAGGTTAGGTTGACATGTGAGTGGGCTCTTGTCAGACCCTCCACTGCGACCATCAGGTCTATTGTGGCTCACTCCTAGTTATAGTTCACCCAACAGATTCAGCTTTTTTATAAAGCCGATAATCTTGTTGGGTGAGAAACTGTCCAGGTCCTCTGGCGCCAGTAGCCTATTTAACTCTAATAGTTTTTTAGTTCTTGACTTCAAGGGGTATGTGATAAACTCCTTTGAGTGAACTAAACCTGGTAGTTCCTGCCAGTGTTGAATTGTTTTCAATTCAGCCCAGGTCAGGATGGCAGCCTTGGCAGAGTTAGCAGATATGCCAAGTGCCGGTTCTGGACCTATAAATTTGGTTGCCGCGCCTTCTCTGGCCAGGGAATCAGCAACTTCGTTGCCCTCCATGCCAGAGTGGCCAGGTATCCAGATCAGAGTCAGTTTGTTGTTTCTGCCCAATCAGGCAAGAGCTTCCTGGCAATTCCATACTGCTTTAGAATTACAACGGTAGGATCCAAGGGCTTTAAGAGCCGCTTGACTGTCTGAAAATATTTTTATTGATTTGTGTCTCGGCTGCATCTTTTCGAGCCTCCGTACATACAGCTCAATGGCATGGATTTCTGCCTGAAAAATAGTCGCATTATCACCAAGGCTTGAAATTATCTTTACCTTTGGTTTGCGACTATATACACCAGCTACAGTTCCCTCAGGGGTTTTGGAGCCGTCTGTGAACCAACAGCTGTCTGCCCTTTGTAGGTCGGTTTTGCTCCGATCCCATTCGTCTCTTCCAGGAAACAGGACTTTAAAGGACAGTTCATGGTTGATCAAGGTAGGCATCACTGAGGGCATTCCCAGGATGCTGTGACAGTTTAAGTCGTCCAACAGCCTGTTGTGCTCCATGATGCTAAGTCTGTTAATACTACATACAATTTTTGCTGCTACGGGATTTCTTAGATCTGGATGTCTTTGCATTGAAAATTCTGGCTGCTCTCCTGTATGAAATTATATTTTCACCCACTATCCGAATTAATTCGACTTTATCAGCTACAGAGAGATATTCCATTTTAAATAAGAAACTAAGTAATAATTTAAACAACAAATAATGACACAAGTAAACTACTAAGGCTGCCATTACTGTCAAGTTAATAATTTTGTTTACGATTTCAAAGGTAACTAGATTTAAAACAAGTAAATTGTATAGGGCCCGTGAAAAGTGGGACACACTGTATATTGTTGGCGAATCGTGATAATGAATACTATTGTGTGAATTGAATTGAATTGCTGGTGAAATAATTCCAAATAATCAGAAAGCTTCCTGGGAACGTTATGCTCCGACGCAATTGTACTTTGATTTGTTTCCCATAATCGGAGGTCTTGTATTAGTGCAGAATTTCAGAGCCGGTGTCGAGCAATTCTCTCATTTTTATCGGTTATTTTATGTAGTATTTTGTGACGACAGTTTGTGATAGGATAATAAAACAATATGGTCATGTCTTGTATGGTACTGTTTTGCAGAAGTCGGGGCAAAGTCTGCGGTTTGTTATATTTTAAGTAAGTACCTATTCAATTTCTGTCTGTTCTCTAAAATATTCTATTATTTAAATATCGGCAACAACTCCGAATTTTAAAATCCATTCCTTTAACGTGAGTACTTTTGCCTGCTACATAAGGATTTTGCCTGAAAAATGTTCGTAAGGCTAGACTTTGTGAGATATCAGGATACAAAACACTCTAACCTAAAAATTTTTTCAAAATTTTCTTTGTGATTTTTTAAGTTTATTACTATTTGTGAATTATTATCTACTTAAATAATCTTAGGCAATCCAACATGGTTGAGTTACTGATATTGACTTGACAATCTATTTAAAAATATGTTACATTACCATACTTTTATAAATATTCTAACTTTGTCGAATAAGTGCAAATTGTAAAATGTGAGATAGTCGACAAACTTCAAAAAGTTAGCGTATTAGTGAATCGATTTTAATGGGATTTCTTTTAGAATAGAATAGAAATAGATTTATTTCGTCATATACATATATACGACAGAGATTGTATAACATATTTGAAGAGACACGTCACAACAAGCATTAAAATATACTTCGCAAGAAAAAGTAGAATTGTAATAAACCTAGCAACTAACAATATAAATATATATGTGGATACAATGTAAAGGACTATGTGGAGAAAAAATCATTAAGTAACAATTTTTTTCTATTAAGTGTTTTTTGAGAGATCTTTTGAAAACATATTGATTTGCGGATTCCTTAATTTCTGGAGGTAGAAAATTGAATAGTCTGCAGTCATTGTATATAATGCTCCTTTGATATAAGGAGGTTGAATGAGCGTCAGGTTGAAGTTCAAACTTATGACGAGTATCATGGTCATGGGGAGTTATATTTTGAGTGGACATAGCTCTGTTTTTGAAAACAGAGCAGCAGACTTCATAGATGTAGGTACCAATAACTGTTAGTATACCAAATTGTAGATAAAAATTAAAATCATTTGCAAAAATTAGAAACAACGTAGGGCCTAGGATTGATCCCTGGGGGACACCAGTTAATATATTTCGACTTGAACTTGTTTTGCCATGTGGTAGGCAATCTTTCTGAGTGCGTTCCTAAAGGTATGTTTTAAACAACTGTAGGTTTACGCCCCTAATGCCATACCTAAAGAGTTTTGCTAATAATAGTTCATGGTCTACATTATCAAATGCCTTACTGAAATCTATAAAGAGCCCTAGAACCGGAATCTTATTGTCAATTGCTCTAGAGATTTCCGAGACAAAATTTTTCAGATATAGACTATCAAAACTTTTTATATAAAAAATTTAGAGATTAATTTTAATCTTCAAGGTTTTATAACAATGTCTAGAATTGAGGAAATTTACAGGTCATAAGGACTAATCTGATTTTATAATTTATTGGGGAATTCTTAATACTTTACCTGTTATAAGTGTGTTTAAGAAGTTTTGTTGCTCATTTGTTTTTAAGGGATTTTTTAATTTCTAATTGTTCGAGAAGATTTAAACTCGTAATAAGGTTCTACATGAATTAGATTTATTTATATTTCTGGCGCGAGCAGTGGCGGCTCGGCAGGGGAGGCTGAGGCTCCCTTGGAAGAACCACCATATCTTCAAAAGTAATATCTTAAGAAATTTCAATTAGGTATATCTCAATTTTCAATATTTTTTATTGTTTATAATTCATTAATTAATTTTTAGTGTATATATAAAAGTTTTGCATTTCCTTTCCACAAACATACCTATAGCGTTACAGTCCGGATAGTCTTTGTATGCATATTTCCCGGTCGGCAGGTCTTTTACAAAATGAACACTGCGGTTCGCTGGAGGCTAATACGAAATAACTTCCAACTTTAACGCATTTACTTATAACATGAATGACCTTGAATTTCTTTGCGCTGTGTAAAATAGCAGCACTTCGAATAGCCAAAGGAAGCTAGCCTCAGATCTCAGTTCTTTATAGCGCATGTGCACAAGTCGTTTAGGTGATTCACAAAGAAAACGAACTGTCAGTTGATCAACTTGACGTAAAAATACATAAAATATTTGATAGGCGGGCTAAAAATGAGTGCTCTAGGTGAAAATATTCCCAACAACATGTCTTGTTGTCCAGACGTGGTGGATTATTTGTTATTAAATGGATTTACTATTCTTACTTATGACGAAAAGGTAAGAATTAAAAGAAATGCCAGGCCTACACCAGCAATGCCTTCGTTAGTTTTTAAAAGTGGTAAACAAAACAGAGGGTTTTGTGATAACAATTATAAAAAAGTCTAGTGGTTAACGACATCAACAGTTAGAAACAAATTATATTGTTGGAGATGTTTATTATTTACTAATGATCAATCCTCAATTTGGGGCAGGGCCGGGTTTAATAATTTGCAAAATTTGGCGCGAGGTTTAGAAAGGCACGAAAAATCCCAGGAGCACATTTCATCTTGCATTAAATTCGAAATGTTTGGTAAACAAAATATTGCAAATTTCTTGGATTTTGCACATAAGAGAGAAATAGAAAATTTTAACGAAAAGGTCCGTGAAAATAGGGAAATATTAAAGAGGTTAATAGATGCCGTTATATATTTATCTTCACAAGAAAACTCTTTCCGAGGACATGACGAAAAACGAGAATCGTGCAATAAAGGAAATTTCAAAGAGCTGATAGATTTTTTAAAAATGTACGACCCAAAATTAGAGAACTTTTTGAATAACGCCACTGTTTTTTCTGGAACGTCTAAATCAATTCCAATGATCTAATTGAGAGCGTTAGCTCGATTATTAAAGGCAAAATTTATGAAGAACTATATAATTGCAAATTTTTCTCGTGGCAAATTGACGAAACGACGTTACTTGTAAATCTCAACTTTCCGTAATTTTTAGATATGTAATGCAGGGAGAAGTTATTGAAAGTTTTGTTGGTTTTCTTGATGTGAGTAGTGGAAGAAACGCGGAGAGTTTATTTAAATTATTAATCGATGAATTTGGTAAATTTGATTTGAAAAATAAATAGCACAAACTTATGACGGCGCTGCAGTTATGTCAGGGCATCTTAATGGACTCCAAACAAAAATAAAAGATATTGCTCATCAAGCTTACTTCATTCACTGTTACGCACACCAATTAAATTTAGTTCTGAGTAAAGCATGTAACGGAATTAAACAAGTTAGAATATTTTTTTCAAAACTGGTTTTTCGTCATTTTTTTCAAAATCTACCAAAAGAACTGATGTTTTAAATAGAATTAATATGAAACATAGAATTCCGACAAACGCTCCCATTCGTTGGAATTTTTCATCTAGAGTTGTTTTCACTGTTGACAAATACAGGAAAGAACTTATTGACGTTTTTAATTTTATTTCGGAAAGTGAAGATTTTTTAAATGATGATCAGACTTTACGAGCAGCTTACGGATTAAAATCGTTATTGTTGGATAAAAACTTCATATTTTTTCTAAAGGCTTTTAAAATGATTTTTGAGCAAACTGATGTTGTTTTCCAAATTTTACAGAATAAACTAACTGATATAACATATTCTAAATAGACTTAATTCACTTATATCTAAATTAAAAGAATTTCGCAATACCGCAATACTTTATACAACATTTTTTTAGAAAATGTTGAAAAAGTAGACGATGATGATGAGCCAGAGCCACAATGTAAAAAAAGAAAGACAACATGTAACTTTGACAGGGCAGATATACATTACAAACAAATTTTTATAGAAATTTTGGACACCATTATAGTCCAAATTGAAATGAGATTTTCTGATTTAAATTCTTTGCAATGTTTCGATTTAGTAAATCCCAATAATTGTACAACGTTTTCTAAATCATTTCCTACTAGTCTAATGGAGAAATTGATGGACCATTATCCTTTTTTTGACCGTATTTCGTTAAGAAATGAACTATGCATGTTGTATTCTGACCAGTAACTTTTAGCAAATTCAAAATCATCTCAAGAAATGCTTTCTTTTATATATAATAACAATTTAAAAAGCTGTCTCCCCGAACTTTTGTCATTAGTGATTAGTGTCAACAATTCCGGTAACCTCAGCTTCTGTAGAATGATAATTTTCAGCACTTAAACGCATAAAAACATTTACTAGAAACAAAATGAGTCAAGACCGCCTCTCAAATGTATCGCTTATTTCAATAGAAAAACGTTTTTTGTCAGAATTAAAGAAACACGATTCATTTTATGATGAAGTAATCCACCATTTTGCCAGTTCCGAAAATCGCAGGTTACCACTCATTTATAAAAATACTTAGGCTTTAAAGCAGAGATTAATATAGGTAGTTGTTATTTTAGAAAAAATATTTATTTGTGTTATTTGTTTTTTAGGAAATATTTTTTAATTCTCCATAATATAGAGTTTCGCGGTTGTATTTTTTTGTATAACTTCTTTCTCAAAACTATTTTAATTTTTATTAAAAGTTATAATTTTACACTCCTGGCAGTGATAATGAATACATTTTTTTTTACCAAAAATGTTTTTATTTTTATTAAAAGTTGCATAATTTAATTACAAGTGGGACAGTAGGGCTCCTTTGGATACCGATACTCGAGTCGTAGGAACGAGAATTTCATGAGAATGATTTTTTCATCTCATCATATTTTCTATTTCCTTTTCATTCTATTCTTTTATTAGTTCTATTCTCTCAAGTCATGATTAGGTATCCTGGTGAACAACCCACGGCAAAAAAATGTAACGTGCCGTTGTACTACCTCAGGGGTGATGGGGACATGTACAAATTGTAGCCATATTGCACATCAGTTGTTTTGCAGAATATCAAGCCTCCTCTGCAGACAATATCACGAGCCGCCATTGGGCCCGAGATTGGGTAAAACGGACCAGGCTATCTTATTCAGCTCTTCAAATTCTTCAAAAACCAATAGTAACAATAAAAAACCCAACTATAGATGGCGCAAACATTTTATTTCTGAGTTTAGCAAGAAAACTAGAATTTTTGTGGTCAGCGTATATACAATAAATCGTGCCTAAATAGCTAATTCTATAGGGTTTTGACGTGCCGAACACAATGCCGTTACCCATTTTACTCTATGTTAGGATTTTGAGAAAACAACCTCAAAATGGATAAAATTATATTTTTATAATATTATAGAAAATATTGTTTCATCCAGTTTGAAGTTATGTTTTCTCAAAATGCTGACCTTATAAAATTTAACTAAATGACTCCATTGACAAAATATAGACTTGTACATATTGGATAAAATTATCACAATATGAGCCCAATATCATTGATATATTGGATATATTGGACCTATATGGACTGTCCAATGTTTTGTACTGTTGGTGTGGACTTTCAATGGTTGTCTCCATCCGTGTAACGCATTTCTTCTTTATTTCTTCTAATGTGAAATTATTGTTTTCAGTGGCAACATAGTCATCGAAACCAAATTTTTTGACGAAGACATGCTGATCACCACCTCTAAAGTTCGACTGTTCTACGTGTAACCTACACCTGCGACAAAATGGGACCATGTACTTTCATAGTTTCTCAGTTTGTAGCTACAAGGCCTAATATAATAATAAGTACAATAAGCAATTAACAAATACGAAAATAACAACATGGTAATATTTTTAACAGTTTTTTTTTTATTACAGTGGAAAAAATGTTCTCGCCTCATAGCGCACTTTAATGATTCTCTGCCGAATTATTTTAAATATATATGTTTCTGTGACCGCTATTAAAGGCGTTTATCATATATAAATTGTGAATAACTCAAAAACCGATAAGGAACGTTTTACGGTGGTTGCCACCATCAGAAATTCAGTTTCCTTGTCCGATTTTGGCAAAATATCGTTTACTTTCAAATCATTAAATTGATGTCTGTGTAAAACGGCAGCTTTAATCCAATCTGTACTGATTTAGATCGAATCTTCCTTTCATTCCAGTACACGAGTGTCCACCAAACGTGTGCCTTAATTATTGGACTTGTCGAAAATTATCCGGTTCGAAGGACCACAGGTCCTAAAAAATTTTAATTGTATCGTTAAGGCTGATAAATTAAGGTTGACTAGTCCAATTCTGGGGCACTTTTATTTTTTATGAAGCTCAAACTTGCTTTAATATTTCTATAAAACAAAAACACCAATTTTTAAATTCATGTTAGATAGAAGATAAAATAAATTTATTTTTAAGTTATCTTATAAGTTCAATATGTTTGGTACTAGTTTATTTTTAGATAGATTACTGTGATTAGCAGATAAAATTGAATCTGTTTTTTTATGAAGTAGGTATCATCTAAAAATAATGAAGTACCTATTAGGTCGGGCAAATAAAGGTTTCGACGTATATAAATTAGTAGCCGCAATGTTTTAGGAGAAGTAATGGGAAAGGTTTCTCATTTTGTAGATCAAGAAATTTCATTTGCATCATCGTTTTTTATCAACAGTTGGAGCGGAAAATCAGTTTTCTTAATATACCAGAAAAACTGTCGGTCATAGAGGAAAGCGATGAATAGGTGATTTGTGCGAAATTAAAATCCCTACATTATGAAATATAAAAAAAATTATTCCAAAAGCACCTGCAATGTGTAAAAATTAAATTTGATTAGCTCTTAAAATATTTCAGTTGTCAGAGACATAAATTGATAAAAAATGGTCTCTAAATGTTATATGGCTGAGTTTTTCAGAATAAGTATTTTTGTTGGTGTAGAATACGATAAAAAAAAGATTACGCGTTTTAAACCAGAGTAATATAGACTGCTAAACTTTTTTTTTCCTTCTTCAATTCTTTGGTACTTCCTGCCACATGTATGTTTTCTTTTTAAGCGGTGCTCGGGGAATCTACAAAATATCACAATTAACCAGTATGTTAGTGGTAAATAACCTCTACGCCTGTGACTTTTACTTCAAAGGATCAGTTAAAGGTTGCTTTTTTTAAATAAACAGCACAAATAAGTATAAAAACTTGATATTAAATATTTCACCGACGTTTTGGAAATC
Source organism: Stenurella melanura (assembly GCA_963583905.1). NCBI lineage: Eukaryota > Metazoa > Arthropoda > Insecta > Coleoptera > Cerambycidae > Stenurella > Stenurella melanura. Next base: position 117,701,028 of record OY757315.1, read on the forward strand.
TATTGTTTCCCTTTTCAAGGCTTTTTTTGAAAAATCTTTCTTGCTGTGTATGATAAATGCACAGCTCTAAGAATGTTTGTTATATTCAATATCCATAGATACTTACTATTTACATAGAACTGTTGATATAGTTAACAGTTTTTTAGTTTTTATACAATGTTAAGTTTGTGAAGTTCTTCTTTTAACATTGGCAACCAAGTTGTACAGACATCTACGGAACGATTCGACACACATCTATCTCCATTCAATAATATTATCGCGGATTCTTTAATTTTTCTTTTTTTGCTATCTGCCTCTTTTGTTAAAATTTTTTCGAAGTCCCAGTTTATTCTATGTCCATTCTCCCAAGAGTGTTCGCAGGTCTTGGACCTCTGAATTTCATTTTTGATGTTCACCCAATATTACACTAAAAGGTCTGGATGACTCACCCACGTATTGTTTGTTACACTCACAAGGAATACTATAAATGCAGTCTTTTGAATTTTGCTCGTGGTTCTTCGGTTTCGTCTTTGTCAGAATAGGTCTTAAAGTGTTGTTTGTTTGAAATACCGTCCTAATATCAAATCTATCACCGATGCGGCGCAACTTTTCGGATAATCCGCATACATAAGGAATTAACGCTGTGTAACGTTTTTCAGGTTTTTGTCGTACCTGATTGTTATTTTCAATATTTATAAAGGTTTTATCGACAAAACTCCCAGGGTAATGGTTATTTATTAGAACATCCTTTATAAACCGCTTCTCATTGTTTAGTATTTCATCATTAGAAGAAATGATTTTGGCCCTATCATACAAACATTTTACAACACCCCTCTTAACGTGCATCGACTGATTGAGTTGAAATTTAAATATCTGTTGGTATGTGTTGGTTTTCTATAAACACTTGTTTCAATTGTACCATTTACTCTTTTAATTCTTGTCTCAAAATCCTCCATAAATATACTATTATTATTATTATTATTATACGGCAGAGCCATTTTCATTTTACAATTCAATAAATAGGAACATAATTAAAATAGTATGGAATAATGAATAAAACAAGACAAATAAAATTTTTGTAAATACAATAAAATCAATATTATGCTACACCATGTCTTAGACAAGCTTTAATTACTTATACAAGATTTAACTTGGTTTTTAAATGTATATAGTGACGAGCCAAAGAGTTCAATATTTTTATGGAAAGAGTTTGCTGTACGGAGTAATCTGCATATGGGCTCATTTTGACCATAATTTGTAACATGAAAAGGTACTTTAAAGAGTTCTGAATTTCTAGTTCTGTGATCGTTTAAGTTGAAGCTGATCAACTGAAGTAACTCTGGACAGTTTATATTACAATTAATCAATTTATGCAAAAAGCATAAATCGAGTTGCACTCTTCTACACTCAAGTGATAGAAGGTTGAGTTCGTGTAAGATATCCATGTAGGAATATTCGCCTATTGGATGACCCATCTTGAATGCACATTGTCTAAGGAATCTAGATTGGACATTCTCAATGGATTGTTTATCGACAACATATGCTGTATTCCATATCACACAGCCATATTCTAGCAGACTCCTTATCAGAGAAGAGTAGAGCAATTTCTATATGTCAATAGAAAAAAAGGTAGAGTCTCTATTATAATAATAATAATAATAAATTTATTGATCTTTAGAAAATATACATTTTATAGATACGTCCAGATGGATAGTGAATCTCCATTTCGAATAAAACTTATGAACTAAAGTTAGGGTGTATCACATGTAAAAAGCAACATACAGAATATGGACAAACTTCTAAGTTAACAAACAATACAATAAACACATATTCATAAATACATCAATAATTTATTTCAGGGTACTGTATTTCCAACTATAAAATTGCTTCCATTTTCATTCACAACCTGGTAAAATTCTTCAGTGTTGTATAAACAATTCTCAGTTAGTATCTTTTTTAATCTTTTTTTAAACACATGCAGTGGCAGATTACGAAATGTCATTGGTAAAACATTTAGCATTCTAACTCCGATGTTATTGCTTATCTGCAGTCTGTTTTGAGGTGTTACTAAGTTGCTCTTATTTCTGGTATCATGTTGATGCAACCTAACACTTTCAGTGTTTGTGCTGTGATATTTGATATATGAGGTTTGAACGTCATCCTTGAATCGAATATTACACCAAGATCTTTTATGGAATTTGCCCTGTTTAAAGTAGCATTATTTAGATAGTAGTCGATTATTACAGGATTATTGCCTCTTGTGAAAGAAATTTGATTGCACTTGGCAGGGTTAAGTTTTAATAGATTGATGTCACACCAACGAACTAAATTATCGAGATCACTTTGCAAAAGAGAGGCATCGTAAGAGTTGTCAACGATTCTAAACAGCTTCAAATCGTCAGCAAACATTAAATAATTACTGTTAATAAGTTCCTCGCTAATATCATTAACAAATAAGTTAAATAATAATGGACCAATATGCGATCCTTGAGGAACGCCGGAAGTAACTTTAATAGAAGATGATAAGGCTCCTGAGCATCTGACAAACTGTGTTCGGTTATATAAATAACTATGAATCCATTCAAGCATGCAACCCTCAACACCCAATGCCTTGAGTTTGGCTATGAGTAATACGTGATCAACACGATCAAATGCCTTCGTGAAGTCAGTGTAAATTGACTTCACGAAGTCCACCAACAAACAACGGGCCCATGGACACTTATCCAGCCCCATACATTTACAGAGAAACGTCCAGATCTAAAAGCAACAGAGCTAGTGTACCGTATATTGCTTAAAATCGGTGACAATGGAAAACCCATTGCCATATCGAAATCCTGCTGATAGAAATCATTTTCCAATTGAAAATAAGTTATTTTTATACACATAGTTAAGATTGGGCGAACATCAAAATTACATAAGAAAAAATGAAATTCAGAGGTCCAAGATCTGCGAACACGCTTGGGAAAATGGACACAGAATAAACTGGGACTCGACAAAAATTTTAACAAAAGAGGTAGATAGCAAAAAAAGAAAAATTAAAGAATCCGCGATTATATTATTGAATGGGGATAGATGTGTGTCGAATTGTTCCGTAGATGTCTGTAGAACTTGGTTGCCAATGTTAAAAGAAGAACTTCATAAACTTAACATTGTATGAAAACTAAAAAACTGTTAACTATATCAACAGCTCTATGTAAATAGTAAGTATCTATGGATATTGAATATAACAAACATTCTTAGAGCTGTGTATTTATCATACACAGCAAAAAAGATTTTTTCAAAAAAAAATCCTTGAAAAAGGAAACAATAAATTTCCGAAACGTCGGCGAAATATTTAATTTCAAGTTTTTATACTTAGTTGTGTTGTTTATTTAAAAAAAGCAACCTTTAACTGATCCTTTGACGTAAGAATCATGGGCGTAGAGGTTATTTACCAGTAACATACTGGTTAATTGTGATATTTTGTAGATTCCCCGAGCACCGCTTAAAAAGAAAACATACATGTGGCAGGAAATCCCAAAGAATTGAAGAAGGAAAAAAAAATTAAGATAATGCCACAAATAACATTTAGACAATCTGTTGTTAAACTTAATTATATATATCAAATGTTATCACTTTCTCAAGATTTTGAAATTTTGGAAGTGTACAATTCTATTTATAAAAAAAGTGTACAAGTATTAGAATGAGAGGCGAGCTTTATCATTTTTGTGTAAAGCTGGCTTGTCACATGTCATAGGTTGTCAGAAATTAAATCATTGGCGTCGGGCATCAGTGAAATAATTAAGAAAAATTGAAATATGTATATTGAATTATATTTAAATGTACCAGTTTTATAAAAATTCCAACATAACAAAAAACAATAACAAGAATATTTAAAATGAAATCTAATATTTGCTCATATAATCATCTTCTATTACTTGACCCAATCTATTCGGCATTGATTTAATCATATTACATATAATGTTTGGACCAAGCTCCTCCCAGCACTTGTGGATTATTTCCCATAATTCGTTTGAATTTTGTGGTCTAAAATTTCTTTTATATATTTTTTTTGCAATTAAACCCCAAACATTTTCTATCGGATTAATTTCGGGACTATAACTGGGAGATGGCAGCCATTCCACATTATGAGTTTGAAGCCACTCCATTACAGCATTGGTGGTGTAGACTGGACAATTATTTTGTTGAAATTATTGGGATACATTTGATCAGTAGATGGGATCATTACGTTTTCTAAAATGTTTATATAGTTCAAAGCATTAAACAAGCACCGGGCCCATGGACACTTATCCAGCCCCATACATTTACAGAGAAATGTCCAGGTCTAAAAGCAACAGAGCTAGTGTACCGTTCTTCAAACCTTGTATTGTCTGGGCCATAAACATGAATTTGGTCGTTATAAGTCGACTGGAATGTCTTTTCATCCGTAGAAACGACCATGTTCCAAAATTGAGGGTCGCGGTATACATAGTTCGTTGCAAAAATGACCCGTGACTGCCGCCGTTCTACAGTGAGTAACATTTTTTTCGCTGCTGGACAATTTTTTAACTCAGATTCCTTGACCCTTCTACTGGAGGTAGGTTGAGAGCCAAGAAATTCAGTATCAATCACAGCATCCCTCTCTGTGGCAAATGGATTCTCTCTTTAGTATCACAAAAAAGCAGGGTTGGAAATTTTGGGATGACCTGAACTAACTTTTCTCTTTAAGGAATCTTCTTGCTCCCAGCGTTGTTTAATTCTTAATATAGTTTTCTTGTTTCTATTATACAACTGTGCTAGTATAGTATTATTATGAGAAGATGTTCGGGGTGGAGCTAACGTGCGCGAATATTTTTACCAGTGATAGCATCATCTGGGATAGAATAATATATAAAAATTGTAATCAAATTTTCCAGGTCGAGGAGCTGTGTAATGTAGAATATTAAAACTCGTTACACTCTGGTGTTTACGATGAAGACATTCTTCACTGAAAGTAAGGTTACATCACCTAATTCAGTCAGAAACGGTGAACACAACAAGTATACTGCAGCTCAGATCCTGTGACTGCAGGTTGACGGTACCACTGGGTTTGACGTCAAATATGACGCAATTCGCTCTCATTGGCTTAGAACAATGGAGGCACACAAACTTGTTTCTGCGCATTATTTTTTGCAAGCGAAAGCCTCTGCAAAAACATTGCGACTACTAATTTATCGAAAAATTCTGTCTGTTTTCTCTTCATTTGCCTGGCCTATATGTACAATCTTTTTGTATACATTTAATTTGTATATTGTATATATGTAATGTAATAAAGTAACATTGTTGATAAGTATATTTTTTGTTGTTTCTTCATTTCTATCGGACCACAAATTGATCTGTCGTTAGGTTAGAGTCATATATCATTAAATATTGTATCTTGGGGCAAGGGAGCTAATATTAATAGAGTATTTATATGACCAAATAGTCTTATATGGCTATTTCACTTGAAACCAACAGTCATGTAGGAATGTTGTCAGTTTGTTTACAGTTTCTTGTACAGGTACTTATTCTGTGATGGAAACCACATAATTACCTTCACATCCACGTAGTGGAATGGATGTATAGTAATCGTAAAAAAAATTCAAAAATTTTTCTTATGAGATAGGTTTAGAATGTCATGAAATGTTTAGATTTTAAATTTGAGTGAAAAAGAATGTCTGCCTATAACTTTTTTTGTGCACACATTTTTTCTGGAACGGTTTAAGGTATTGATTTGAAATTTTATACAAGAATGCATGTATTATAACGAGATCTGGAACTGGAATGTTTTTTGAACTTATCTGGTGAAGGGTTGGGGATGTAACGCTCACGTTTTGAGGCACACTATAATTTAATTTGTAAATCTCAATTATGTGTGCTAAAGCGATAAAGCGCGCGATAATTCCTTTTACTATTTAAATTTAAATTATAAAATATTGATCTTAGCATTATACGCGTTTAAATTTTATCGGCTAGTCATGATAAATGCTTGACCACTAGCGTGGTAGCTTGTACGACCAAGTTTAGCCAATAGTAAGCGGGCATATTCCTACGCCAAGTCAAAATCAAAATCAGTAAAGTAGTTATTTTAGTTTATATGTTTTGTGTTATAGTGTAACATTGCCCATAGTTACAGCAAGGCTTTGTGTTAAATTGTGCATCAGAGTAATGTGTAAATCACAAAGTGCAAATATTTAATAGTCAATTAAATGACAGCATGAATCTGTATTAAATAGCAGCAGATTGCATGATTAATCTGAATTAGTTGCTTTGATGATAAGTATTAATTTAAACAGCACTCAAAATATTAACATTAGGAATAATTTTATGTATAGAAAATTAAATGATGATATATTTAATAGTATCAATCTGGAACTTATTTCTTGTAATTGGCTTTATGGTAGCAATGATGTTAACGCAATATATAAAAACATGGTAGATCAGTGTAAAATAGTATTAGATAATGTAGCACCAATAATGGAAATATCATGTAAAACCAATCAGGTGCCATGGTATGATATTGAAGTAAAGAATAAAGCTCGTGCCAGAGATGTAGCATATTCAAATTTTATAAAAGGTAATGCTGAAAATAAGGATAGGTTTTGGACAATATATAAAAACAAAAGGAATCAGTTTGTCAACTTACTTAAAATAAAAAAAAGAAACTATTATGAAAATAAAATTAATACCAATCTAAATGATCCAAAGTCGATGTGGAAAACGCTTAAATCTCTCATTAAAGGGAAAAATCATCAAATTAATTATAAAAACATTAAATTTCAGATAAATGGTACAAATCACTTTGCAAAAACGGAGCAAGAAGCAACCAATAAATTCAACAATTACTTTGTGAATAGCATAGTCGAAATTTCTAATAATATTGTCTCAGTAAGCAATTGGTCTGATCAAAATCTTAATACCATACATTCTGCTTTCAATGAATTTAGATTAGTAGGTTTACATGATTTGAAAAGAATGGTAACCAATATTAAAACAAAAAATAATATTAATGAAGTTCTAACGTCTAATTTCATTAAAAACACATTTGATACAATGGGATATGCCTATCTTAATTTTATCAATGCTTCCCTAGAATATGGAAATTTCCCCGAGGAGTTAAAAACTAGTATAGTTACACCAATTGAAAAAATTGAAAAAGCTGTTGTAGAGGGTGACTTCCGACCCATTAATACCCTACCTGATATTGAGAAACTGCTGGAACTATCAGTGTATGAACAGTTGCTTGAATATTTTAATTACAATAATTTATTTATGGGATATCAGTCTGGTTTTAGGCAGAACCACTCATGTGAGACAGCAGTTCAGCTGACAGTCAATAAATGGCAGCTCAGTATTGATGAAAATAAATTTGTTGTTGCTGTTTTTCTCGACTTTAAGAGGGCATTTGAGACTATTAACAGACAAATATTGTTAGATAAACTAAAGTATTATGGTATCAAAGGTAATGTCCATAAATGGTTTCAACAGTATCTCAGTAACAGATTGCAAGTAACAAAGATTGGTAAATCAACATCAGACCCTATAGCAAATAATATTGGGGTACCACAGGGAAGTATTCTTGGACCACTACTGTTCATAATTTACCTAAATGATATAAATAATATTGAATGTGATTTTATGAATTTATTTGCAGACGATACGTTAATATCATGTAGTGGAACAGATCTTACTGAAACAGTAACTAGAATGAATGAGATATTAGATAAACTAAATACATATTTAAATATAAATAAATTAAAACTGAATGTTAAGAAAACTAAGGCTATGGTCTTGAATACACCATATAAACTGAATATAAGTAACGTAGATGCACTCCAACTAAAGATTAATAACGAGGAAATCCAATGGGTAAAAGAAATTAAATACTTAGGGGTTATAATTGACAATACGTTAAAATTCAAAAATCACTTTGAATATATCAAAAAGAAGATTTTAAAAAAACTGTTCTTTTTCTCAAGAGTTTCCTCATTTCTTTCAATGTATGCAAGAATTACAGTTTATAGAACAATTATTCAACCACACGTTGATTATTGTTCCACAATTTTGTACCTATTGGATAAAAACCAACTTCAATGTTTGCAAAAATTACAAAATAGAGGAATGAGGATAATTTTGAGATGCGATAAATATACATCTATAAATTAGACGCTTCAAACGTTACACTGGTTTTCTGTTGAACAAAGGATATTTTATATGTGTATGACTTTTGTTTTTAAACTTTCAAAAAATATGTTACCAAATTACTTTACTGATTTTACAATAAGAAACAATTTTATACATCAACATCAAACAAGAACAAGAAATAATTTCCACATAAATAGAACTAGACATAAGAAGTCGATGAAGTCATTATTTTTTAGGGGTCTGAATGAATTTAATAAATTACCTGATAATATTAAAAATTGTAATACCTTGAACAGTTTTAAACAAAAAATTATTTCATATATAACTACAAATGTAAATTAATGTTCAATTTTTTTTTTTTAACAAATGGTAATTTTCAATGTTCACTGCAAATATAATAATACTGTTATTTATATTTAGCTTATAGTTATCGGTAAATTTGCTTATCTTTTTTTATGTAAGTATATGTATAATTATTGATTAGGAAATGTTTGTATATTAGGGTTTCTTCCTACTTGAATAAATATTATTATTATTATTATTATCCATGATTATTGGTGATTTTCAGTACCTGGTTTGCAGTTTGTACGTTCATTTTTGTTGAGTGCCTTACGTCCATTGACCTTCATGTGTCCAGGAATGAAATTGTAAGTTTTATATTTTATGTACTAGTTGTGGTAGCTCAAGGCTAAGCGTGTGGAGAAACAATATTTTTAGTGCCGTTCAGGAACTGGTTTCGTGATTTATTTTTCCTTCCCGAGTGAGATCGGTAGACAATTTGATCACTTTCATATTAGTCATAGACATTGGCCACATTGACGTGATTTGTTGACAATTTCGATGCCACAAGAGGCATACATAGTGTGTACTCGCTAGCAACATTTAAGGTTGTCCAGACAATAGAATAACCGTTACGTGCCGAAGGCTTTTTGTATGTCTCCCCAATTTGGGTATTCGGTTGTCAAGCTGTTTGACGGTTAAAATTTGGAGTGCCATGTCAATTTATGTACCTAATTAGTTTAACTGGTTAATCCTTGTTAAAATGCTATTTATTGTACAGTTCCTAGTAATTTTAGTAAGTTATAAGTTTTCTTAGAACGGTCATTGAGCTCAGGCCAGGCGATCCAAAATATTGTATCGATTCATCTCTGTGATACTATTTTGTTTGTTTTTTGTAATTCCGAATGTTAATAGATTATTTGTTTTAGTAGTTGTTTAATTTCATTAAGCTAGCACTCATTTAAACTGGGATAGCTTGGTGTTTCCTTATTTTCTCGGGCCAATTTATAGTTTAAAGTGAGCAGAGATTGTGTATTATTTTGTTATTGTGTAACTAAAAATAAGCTGGCGCCCAACTATCGTTTTTTTGTTGAGCCTTGAAGAGCTGTGTATTTATTTTTTGGTTATTTGCCAAAGTACATGATAACCAATATTAAGCCCAGCTATCAAGGATAATCTGCACCCTGAGGTCTTATGCTTTATTTTGAATTATAATTATGATTGCGGATTTAATATAACTAGACGACGATGTTATGGGGATAAATAGGGGAAAATAAGTAAAGCTGGTAAGAGTACAAAAATTTGGGATTTGATGTATATACTAAAGGCTAAGGCCTCAGATTTTGTTATAATATTTTCCATCCCAACCACCCCCATGTCATTAATAAAGGGGTTGATAAAATAAAATTGAGATATTCACTTGAAAATTGGTACGCTTATATGTTGTAACAACACCTGGAACTAGATTATATTTTGAAATGATTCTGTTGAAGGGTTGGAGATTAAATAGGGGTAAATAGGAAAAAATAAGTAAAGTAAGCTGGTAAGATAGGCCAGTTGCATGAGGTTTTAAGTTGAAATTAATTGTTACCTCGCTAATTGTTTCATGAAAGGGTAGTTTTTTGCTAGTAGAAAGTTACTCAAAAAAGTTTACAAAAACTTACCCCTGCCAATCCTTATAAAAAACCCTCTGAAATAGAAAAATTCAGTTTTTTGCTAATATCTCGAAAAATAATGGAAAAAAAAAACAGATAGCACCATGTGAAAGATGTCACATCAAAAACGTATATGAAATTTTTTTGTACGATCAAAAATGTAGGCTCCAGATTTTTTTGTTTAACGCACGAGAATGGAACGTGGCGACACATAATAGTAATAATAATAATAGCAGTCACGGACGTGCTACACTAAATTTGTTGTAACTTTTGAACCAATTATTGAAATTGAGCTCAACAAAGCTAAATGAAACAAGAAGCATGTGGCTATTCGATTATCACATTTTCAAATATAAAAATGAATGTATGTAGGAATAGTACATATATAAAGTCGGAACATGTAGAGATTTTCGATGAAATCGGTAAAAGCCAACCATTTCTACAATTTTTAAGATAAAAATCTGAAACTTTTACATATTACTCTTTAAGTAATGTATAAAAAGATCCGAAGAGTGAGAAAATCTCACTAATTTATTTTTGAAGATGTACACTTCCAAAATTTCAAAATCTTGAGAAAGTGATAAAGTTTGATATGTATAACTAACTTTAAGCACCTATTACTCTGGTTTAAATCACGGTATTAGATTTCTGTAGGTGCGATTTTTAAGGCTTGAAATGTGTACTTTAAGATGTTCTAAGCGTGTATACCTTAAAAATTGAATTAACCTTCTTTATTTTACGAAAATAAAAGAAAAAATTTTCTTTGGTCCGAAATTCGTGGATCTAGGGGTAAAATAAACACTGAACTGAACTTATTGTGGTAGGTACCTTGTGAAACATCTTGAAAATAATTGTTAATTATAAACTAAACACTACTTTTAGATGAATCAATCAATATATTATAAATACTCTACATATGTTTCGGCTTATTAGGCCTTTATCAAGAGTATTACAAAGTGAATACTAAAGTTTCCGACGTGCTTATTCAATTTATACCTAAAAGTATTTATGTCTTAATCTATTTATGACTTAAGCTATTTAAGACTTAATTTAACATCTTTAATTATTGAATGTTTGGAGTGGACCTAAGCTGATTATATAAATCAAAGGATATTTCTTAACAATTGGTTCATTATAGGGGTATTTAAGAAATTTTGCTGGTCATTTGTGGTACAAGGGTTGTACTTGAAAGATTTTTTGATTTCTAGTTGTTCTAGCAGATCTAAACGTTTACCTTTTCTTTCTGAATGAAGTAAATTTATGTTATCCGTATCTATGAAATAGTTGTTTTCAATACAGTGTGTTGGCATTCCTGAATTTTTATTGTTATTTAAGATTGATTTTTTGTGTTCTTTTACCTGGTTGACAACGCTTCTACCACTCTGACCAATATAGACAGCATCGCAATCCTTACAATTAATTTTATATACACCAGATTTATCAATTTTATTTAGTTTTTCTTTGTTATTAACCAAAATGTTTCCTATATTTGTTTTGTTCGCACTTATTGTAGAGATACCCAAATTATTTAATTGAAAACAAATTTTGTTACTATATTTCGGAACATAATTAATAAAACTATATTTTGTAGGTTTGTTAGACACAGTGAAAAATTCTTTTTGAAGCATTTTGCGTTTTGTTTTTGACCATGTTATCTGTTAGTGACTCTTTGTATCTGTTATTTCTTGCAATTTGTTTAATTATATTTAATTCTCTATCAAAATCACTTTGATCTAAAGGAAAATTCGTCAGCCTATGTATTAGACTATGAAAGGGTGAAATCTTAATTTGCCATGATTGCTGCGAATTATAATGTATTACTGTATCTGTAGTAGTTGGTTTGCGGTAGATGCTAAATTTCAACTGATTGTTATGTTTTTTGATAATCATATCTAGAAAGTTTAATTGACTATTTTGCTCAGATTCCATTGTGAACTGAATTTTACTATTAAAAGAATTTAAGAAATTAAGGTCATTACTTAGGTTCTTTTCTGTACCGGTCCATATACAAAAAATATCGTCTACATATCGAGTCCAATAAAATATGTGTATTTAAACTGTTATTGCTATTAAAAATTAAATTTTCTAGGTTTGGCATAAATATTTCAGCTAACAATGGAGAAATTGGTGAACCCATTGGTAGCCCGTCTTTTTGTCTAAAGAATTCACCATTAAACTGAAAATAGTTTTGTTCAATACAAACTCTCGAAAGATTTTTTAACTCTGTTTTTTCGGTTTCGCTGATTTGTGAATTATCTATTAAATTATTTAATATTAATTTTAGTTCTGTGAGCGGAACTGAGGTGAGCAGACTTTTAACGTCAAAGGAGAATAATTTTGCGTTATTTGGTATTATTAAATTTTTTGTATTTTCAATAAATTCAAAAGAATTTTTTATGGAATATTTAGATTTAAAATTTATTAATTTTGGTAAAATATAATTTAGTTTTTTACATAATTTATAAGATGGAGCATTGGTGTAAGACACTATATGGGGCGTATAGGGTTATCTACTTTGTAAAATAAACGTTAATAACTTTTACTACAAAAATTATTTGGCATACCTGTCCATCGGATCATTCTTTACTAGCAAAAAACTAGCCTTTCATGAAACAATTAGCGAGGTATCAATTAATTCTAACTTTTAATTAAATAATCTTGAGATATTCATTTGAAATTTGATACACGTATATATTATAACATTTAGAACTAGGGAAAAATATATAAAGCAAGCTAATAAGAGTTCAGAAACTTAATTTTTAAAAGCTTTAATTTGTCTTGTTTAGTTAGTATGTTCTGGTCAAATCTTGCAATTAAAATGAATCCTGGAGGGCAGTGTTCCATAGTGGATTCGGCAGCGCCCGAATACAAAATCGACAGCTTCCGGGAGTTACCCTGCTATTCGGCAGGTCACCTTGGTGCTTGGCAGCACTTGAATATATCCATTCTTGGACTCGAAGGTTTACTCATTCAAAAGTTTTCCTGTTTGGAATAACTCTATTAGGAAAGTGTTCCCCATAAAGTCTGGCTTCCGAACCATTACCGGCGGCAAGTCCGTGCATAAAGTTGCATATCGGCATATTCACTAGATGAAAAATTTGCCATGTCAATAAACTACTATCACAGAACTACTTACTTATCTAAATAAAACGATGTAGCTGTTTTTTAAATATTTAAAATTATTATTAACACATGCAATATGCTACGAAAGCACCCTGGTGTCAACATTACTTTTGTTTTTTAAAAGTCAAAATATTGACATTTTTCTCAATATATTGACATTTATCTCAATATATTGACATTTTTCTCAATATATTGACATTTATCTCAATATATTGACATTTTTCTCAATATATTGAGAATCGTTAGATTTTATTTTTTAAAGCATGAGACAAATTAAACGTCATATTTCGATTGGTATATTATTATACTCTTCGTTGATATAAAACGAAAAGTATATTTCATTCGATCGGCACATTTCTAAATCCGGTAATATCGCTCGTATAGGGGAAAAATCATGTCACTGTGTTGGTGATCGAATTCTAAACAATTTTCAAAATGTTAGTGATATGATAGCTTAAGAACCAAAAGTCGGTTTGTAATAAAATTTGGACAGTAAGTTAGCTTTAGGTAGAGGAAGAACCCCTATTGTTTTGAACAAAATCGATCAATAAATAAAAAGTGATTAACTATTTAAATTCCTTAAATTTATATATTTATATTATATAATATTGTTACATTGCAAAGCCGGTAATAGTCCCTATTCATATATCATATATCAATCTAATAGCAATAAATTATGCCAAAAATAAGATAAGATTATGGACCAAGCTTGATGGCTTTCATTCACCTCGCAATTAGACAAGGCTGTCACTCGTTAAAAATACAAACTAACATTATTATATTTTACGCAAATATTTCTTTATTAGCGAAAAACTGTATCCTATAGAATGTGCAACAATTATTTAAAAAGTGCAGTAATTCGACGAAGAGTATAATAATTGGCTTGGTATACAATTCAACTAATTAGTAAAATACATAAGTAATTAAATTAATAAATACACATTGATACGAAATAATGTTTTATAAAATTTCTATTCAATTACGAAATATAGAAATTAAGTTTAAAAATGAATTATTGTTTGTTTGTTTGTAATTGTAATGTAATTTTAACTGAATCTTCATGGCCGTAGGGGGTTATGTGGATACTGGTTTGCTCTGCATAGCCGTAGGGGACTATGTGGAAACCAGTTTTAGAATGAGAATTATCAAATAAGAAAGACAAATTCATTTTATGATTTTAATTGCTAGCATAACCAGAATTCAGGTTATCGAAAAAATGCAAAGATTGCATATCAATAATTTTAAATACAGTTTTTCTTTTAGTTCTCGAGATAATTTTTTCTGCTGTTTGCAAAATCCTATAAAGAATATGCTTAAATACAATCACAATTGCAATATTGGCAACTTTATTGCTATTAGGTTAATATATGATATATGAATAGGGACTATTGCCGGCTTTGCAATGTAACAATATTATATAAGTATATAAATTTAAAGTAAATAATTAATAATTTTTTATTTATTGACCGATTTTGTTCAAAACAACAGGGGCTTTTTAATCTAGCTAACTGTCCAAAATTCACTACAAACCGACTTTTCGTTCTTAAGCTATCATGCTTACAAGAAACGTGCCGGTCGGACAAACGAACAAGCAGACAGATAGACAGGCAGGCAGACTGATGGACGGACGGGCGGACAGACATACAGACGGGCGGATTAACATTTTGAAAGTTGTTTAGAATTAGATCACCAACACAGTGACATGATTTTTTCCCCTACGAATGAAATATACTCTTTGTTTTGTATTTGCGAAGAGTATAATAATATACCAGTCGAGATATGGCATTTAATTTGTCTCATGCTTTAAAAAATAAAATCTAGCGATTCTCAATATATTGAGAAAAATGTCAATATATTGAGATAAATGTCAATATATTGAGAAAAATGTCATTATATTGATAAAAATGTCAATATATTGACTTTTAAAAAATAAAAGTAATGTTGACACCAGGGTGCTTTCGTAATACGCGGATCCCAGAAACTTGCATTGGGTTTCAGCATGTGCGGCACCATTTTTTGTCGTTTTTTTTTTCAAATAATCGACGGGAAGGTCACACATAATATGACAAAGTAAAAATTACTATTATTTGTGCGATTGAAAATCGCAATTTCATCGTTAAGTGCATTTATCTCGAAAACGGTTCATATTACCGACATCAAACAATAGTATACGTTTTTTACGTAAAAAGGGCTCAAAAAGTTGAAAATAAAACAAAATAGGCTGAAAATTGTTTTACAACTTATTAAGGCAATGGGTGCTCTGCCCCCGAGCCCCCAAGAATGTTATCCACCCAGTAAACACGGAGAGGTAACATATACGTATAAAATACATAACTGCTGTTCCTTCGAATATATCAGTTATGTAACAGGTAATATACATTCTCATAAGATATTATGTCTCTATGTCAGCAACATCATGTATCACTTATGTATACAATACATCTGTTCGTAACTTGTCTGATATATTACGACTATGTAGTTCTTACATCTCATGTAATGTATCAGATATACTTAAAATATGTACATGCCACATATATATTATATGATATATGTATGTATCATTCTCGTGATTTCTTTGGGTGTTTTACGCCACTATTTCTATAAAATATTAAAATGATTAACAAATAAACTTCTGCACCAAAAGGAGTCAGAAGTTGTTTATGAGTAAAATCTCCGATTCTGCCTATCAAAAAAAAATTGATTTTAATCAAGACAACTTCTGACTGTATCCTTTTGGTGTAGAAGTTTATTTATTAATCATTTTAATACTTTATAGAAATAGTGCATAATATCCCATCAGAAGTCAAGAAAATAATAAAGGCCACAAATAAATCATTCATTACAAATAATATGTATGTATTATAAATACATACTGCACACAGGGTAAATTATAACTCTTTTTCAGCTTTTATTTATTTACATTCAAATTATGATTTTGAAAATGCAATTGAGCCAAGGAACGTACTGAAGAAAAATTGCTTTTTCTGAAAAAAGAAAATACTTTGTGGACTTGTTAAAATTATATAAGGAATTGTTGAATTAACCAATTTTTCTGCCAGTTATTTTATTTCCAATTTACAAAAATGACTCAGAAATATTTATATTTAAAGAGACGCATAATTAGAGAATATAAAAATAAATATATTTATATAGGTTATATATAATGATAACAAAAGATACATTAAAAAAAACTTTCTCCTATACTAACTGAAATATTTCAATTCTTTTAGTTAGGTTAACATTTATTTATTTCACTTCATTTTTTTCTATTTAGTCGAAGTTTAGCTAAACGGAACCATTCACTAGCGGTTGTTACAAATGTGTTTTCTTACATCTGAAAGGAAAAAGACCAAAAATCAGTTTTTATACAATTTTATATAAAATTTTATTATACTAGAAATTATTTAAATCGAGTTGAACATATTCTACTTGAAATATCTGAGTGAATTTTGATATTATTTATTCAATTTAAATATCACTATCATCATACCTTTTATAATTTCCATACTCTTTATATTGCAAAATATAAAATTTCCTCTCAGGCCTAGCCAAGAGCATTTTATCGCCATCTTATTCAAATAAACCTTCCTTGAGAGGCGATGCATATGTTCTTTGGGATTGTTGCCGTCGATATTACTTGTGGATACTGAAAATAAATTATATCCATTTTCAATAATTTATGCCAATTTTAATCATATGCTGGGAGCCCACAACGAGATTCTCATGCCATAAGGTACTGTACTGCGGCAGAACATTACAATAATTATAGGATTTCTAAAGGCGTTAGCCATATGCAAGTTTGGGGGTGAAATTTCCGAAATCCCTCTCATTGCCCAATAAGTTAATAACTAAAAAAAATTGGACAAACATGTAGCAAATGGCTTTCACTAAAAAAGTAAATTTGGATAAATTAATAAAAACTTACTTGTCAAAGCGTAGCTACATAGGTATCCCTTACAGGTTATGTCAACTTTATACTGTTTTCTTTTCCATTTTTCATCAAAACTGACGCAACACACCAAAAATCACGCACACTGAACACTTCAAATTGCGCCAACAATTTATACTGAATATTTTGAAATTTAGAAATTAAATCAATACAAAATAGCAACACGATTCGCATACGTTCGCCATTTTGGTATTGTTTCAAGTTTGAACTAATATCTGCGGTTATATAACATAAAATATATGTCTATTAGTGGGCATGGACATGTATTTATAACATATCATATCTATCTGTGGCAAGTATATAATACATTCTATATACATATCTACGATACATAAATGTAATATTTGAAATAAGTGGGTATGTTATGGATCATTTACACATAAAGTGGTTACATAACGAACAAAATATCGTTGAGCTTCCTATGCTACATATCATATATGTGTGTGTTTACTGGGGCAAGATTCTAATATTATATACACTGACCTAATAACTGGATTGAAATAATATGATACTGACCTAAAAATGATTAAAATCGATTGAACTTCAAGAGCGAATGTCTTCGTAGGGATACCTCGGGGGAAAGAAAAATATACGAACTTGTAACCTTATTTGTACTAGTTCTACCCAAATCCGAGAGATTGCCCACCATTTTCGGGACACCCCGTATATAGTTCTCTAAGTTGGGTAAATATACATTTTTGATAAATGTAAGACTCGTGATCTATTATAAGTTATAACATAACAACTTATAACTTAAAATATTTAAAAATGTATTTCCCCTTCGAATTCTATAATAAAAAGCCGAGGTAAACGCCCTCATCATAAAAAATTAAATATTAATCTTTTAAAAGTATTGATTACGTCTACAATTTAATCAGCTAAATGTAAATAGGTAAATACACAATAAAGCAAGGCAATTTACTTTGCCTTTTATATTTTTAATTCGCGCAAATTACCGCAGTGCTCCCAAGTAGTTAATATGCAAAGTAGGTCAAATACGACACATGCGCAGGTCGTGTGTGGGGAAGGGCAAACGAGAACGAAACTAATGGCTGACAGCTAAACGTCAAAGTTGAGGTTCGGATTTTTTAGAGTTCCACTTTTCAGTGAGTTTTCGGTATTATCTACTTTGTTAGGTAATTTAGTTAATTAAGAAGTGCCAGGAATAGGCGTCCTTGTAATCTGTCTTGGATTTTAGTGCGTGCAGTGTTGAAATGGAGCCGCCAGGGATGGAAACCGCCTTGGATTTTCCAAAAAATCCGCTGTTGTGCCCCATTTGTCACGATTATTTTACGGAACCTTGCATTTTGAGTTGCTACCACACTTTTTGTGCCAGATGCCTAAGAGGCAGGGAGCAGGATCGGCGTTTGATATGCCCCTTTTGCAGGTAAGGCCTTTGTTATTTATTGATATTTGATACAATGGCCAATGAAAACTGTAATGTGAAACTAATTGAAATTACATTGTAAGCATTTAAACGCTTTAAACATCAATCCAATTACACACTACTTAATTAATCGTAATATACAGGGTTAACTTGAAAGCTCCACGCTCTTAACCCTTGGGTGCACCTGCGGGTACATCAAAACCTTATCTTTACATATTTACACGTATACAAAATACAAGTAAAACTATTATTGCTAACTTATTCTCAAATAAATATTGACGTAGATTTGCTTAACCCTCAAATTATTTACTGCAATGAGTATGTATCCTTCAGAAATCGAAAATAATTGCACATGCACTCTAAAAAGATTTTTTAATGAGCAACATGCATGAATTTTAGAAATGCAATAATTTATTATTTTTTCATTATATATGTTATATAAGTTGAGAAAGTAATGAAGAAAAGGTATTAAAAAAATGTGTAGCCTAAATAAACGACTTTGAAATTCAAAATTTTATGGGAACATATCCACGTGACTGAAAACACCACGCTATTGGTCTGACGTCATTCGGCATAATGTCTAATGGTCGTCTTGTCGTCTATCTGCCAAGGGGTTAAATCGTAAATTGTTTTGTGTTTTGTAAATGTGTATTTATATTTTCATAAAAGAAATCACTCATTTATATATTTCTTTTAATTATTAAGTGGTAAAAATGACGGACAGTGGGTTTTTACGGGGCCAGAGTGACAATTTGCCCGTTGTTGATGTGTTTATGATGACAAACTTTTTTGCTACTAATACTGATTTTATTAGTGCAGAAATTGGAGGTACTAAAGCAACAAGGTATGTGTCATTCATTATTCTAAACATTAATTCAATTGTGCCCATTTTTATCCTTTTACTGTAGTTAAATATAATAAATTATTTATGTATCTAACCTCAAAATAGGTAAACAAGACAATGTTTTAATGTTATACCTATTAATTAATATTTTTCATCTTAGGATGCTTTACTTTTTTATGTAATAAATACCTCCCGTCACTTACTAAGTACGTACTTTTAGGTAGGTACTTAGGTACATTAATAGTAAAAATAACTGTTGACATACATAGGTATATATAAATATATAACTGGATAATATGTAGAACGTCGAGAAGTTACATTATTCCCACCGTTCTTATACATTTATACATTTTAATTCAAGGTTCCTATTAACAGAAGTTAGTAAACTTTTGTATTCCTATAACTAGGAAAGTGACCAAATTCACCATGATATGTAAACAAATTATCACAATAATATTAGGGTTAGGTAGGTACATATTTTCATAATATTATTATAAAATAATCAGTTTTAGTGGGTAAATTTACATCAAAATGATCCTGGCAGCAATATAATTTTGAGGATGACGATAATTCTGCATTTCGGTCGTCTTGTCTCATAGCTCTGCACCATATCTTCCTAACTTTATCGCGTCTGGGCACATTAAAAAATAACTTTTCTGGAGTTTTTATTGTAGTATTTGTACATTTGGGCACAATACAATATTTATAGCTACTTTTCTTTGTATTTTCCATAACACAACATAAATAATGTGTACACATTCGCAATCACAATACGTTTTCCGTTGGTGCAATGTGCCCGATGACGTCACACACAAGTAGCGTGAAAACTTCTCCATTTAAACGCAGTTAAATTGACAACTGCAGCAAATAATTTTTTTAACCTTTAATTAGAACATAAAACAAAAATAAAATACTGGAAAAATAATGGTTTTTAGTGATCTATTCATCTGTGATGTTTAAAAAAATTATGCATTTTGCTCATTGTGCAAACATCACTTGTCTTAAATTCTTATTATTTACAGAAACTTGGAATTTCTTAGCTGGTCAAGATGATGCTGAAGCTAAGTTTGAATCATTTCACAATATATTTTTGAACCTGATAGACAAAGCTTTCCCACTCGAAATGTGTAAAATCAAACACAATACTAAATCCAACCATCACTTACCTCATTTTTTTGTCTCCAATTACTACCAATGAAGTTATATTAATCATTAAATCTGTATCTTCCAAGAATTCTGCAGGGATGATGAAATACCTCGTTCACTGTTATTAAGTGTTGTAGATTATATAATTGAACCCTTAACTACCTTAATAAATGTCTTTCCAGTAAGGATTATGTCTAATTATCCATTTGCACAAGAAAAACGATAAATCACTGTTTTCTAATTATAGGGCTATTGCCCTACTGTCAATCTGTTCTGAATTATATGAGAAAGCATATCACAATTTTTTAACATGTCAAAAGATACTCACTGACAACCAGTTCATTTTTCAGAAAGGTGTGGCAACGCAAGATGCAGTACTTACTATCCCTATGCAATTTCATATTAAATAGTTTTGAAGATAAAATTAAAAGTGCATGTGTTTTCGTCTAACACGCATTTGACACGATCCAACAAGACTTGCTATTAGACAAACTTAGTAGGTACGGTGTTAGAGGGCCTGCTGTAACTTGGTTAAAAACTTATTTGATAGATCGGCAACAAAAAGTCATTTTGAGCCGAAATGGGAGTTTATAACGTTGATTCAACAAATTTAATCCCTGCCTTTCAAGACACATTAAATCAACTTTTACACAAACAAGAAATGTTTTCGTCGCAACTACATGCTATTGAATCTGAAATATCTTCAATAACTTCAACTCCTACAATTTCTGGTACTTTTCGCGATAATTGTAAATGTTACCTCGGTTCGAGAAATCAAGCTCGCTCGTGGCCCCATTCTTCTAGTCGAAATAATACCCACGTAAAATACTAACCCGTCTAATACCAAAGTTTGCTATTACCATCAACTTTATAGTCATAAAGCTTTTAAATGTGTCGGAGATTGGTGCATTTTCGCAAAAGACATCAAAGTTGACAATCAAAATTGATATGAGATTAATGAGGTTTTGACAACTGACGTTAATACCTTAAATAATAAACGTTGACTTTTTGTATTTGACAATTCCAACAAATTACGTTTTCTTATAGATACAGGTGCTGACTTGTCGGTAATACCACGGAAGCTCTTTACAGATGTTAAAAAGAACCCTGATATTGTACTGACAGCTGTTAATGGATCTATTATTAATACATTTGGGAAGAACTTTTTAAAAATCAATTTGAAATTACGTAGATTATTTCCTTTTGTGTTTAACATAGCAGATATTGATGCCCCTATCATAGGAGCTGATTTTTTAGCACATTTCGGTTTAATCGTTGATTTAAAAGATAAAGGTTTAATAAACAATATGACTAATTTATCAATATGTTTATTTTCTAATAATGGTCCATTCTCCTAAGTTATTTTCCTTACAATACGTTGCTTTTAGAATTCCCGAGCTTAGTAAGTTCACCAAATTACAATTTACCCGTTAAACATTCTATTGTCCATCATATTATAATGGAAGGTCATTTGCCTTTTTCCCGGCCATGTAGGTTAGATAACATTAAATTTAAAATAGCTCAGAATGAATTCGTTGTTTTACTGCCCTAAATCCTTGACGTTTACCTACTGTTATTCCATTTAAGGGCAGAATTTTCTAATTGACGGTAGTTATTGTTATTATATTGACGAAAGAAATTAAAAAATCTGTATTTTTCCAGGCAGCCGACCATGCTGAAAGATGGCACGATATTGCCCCCTCCCGATACCCTGATGCGTCAGCTGATCGACATCGCCAACAGCGAAAACCCCCCGTGTTCCAATTGTGATAAACGTGATAGGGCCAACATGTACTATTGCAATACCTGTGGTACTTTTCAAAATTTTCTTTACTTGTTCAACTTTTCAGTTTTTTAGGTTGGTGTTTTTTTAATTATTATTTCTTTTATTTATTTAGTGTTGACTAGTTAATTTTTTATATTGCATGAAGTTTTCTCTAGGTGTAAATATAATATGCCCGATGAACAATTCTCACCTGGATGGCTATTCTGCGTCGATGTGATGTGATATGAGAAATTGTACAGAGTATTCTTGAAAACCAAAATACCATATTCTCTAACTATAGGAGCATCCACGTCATGTCTGAAATTCAAAAACTAGCTTCTTTTGGTAAATTGTGAAGGAACTGGGCCGTTCTTGCGTGAGAGAATGAATGATAACCTCACTTTTAGGCGAAAGGTCTTTTCATTTGTGATATTTGTTTATTTGATCTAGTTTATTGTTTTTGGTCAAACGAGTGTTGTGCTATTTTAAGTATAAAAATTAAAGGACAATACATATTGCCGATTTACTTATTGCCAATGCGGTACTGGGACTTTCCATTTACCGAAAAAGATGATCAAAGAGAACGTCATCTTCACATGACCTTCTGTTCAACAGGTAAAACCTTTATAAAATGATATCGAGTGAAAAAAGACCTTCTGATCCATCCGTTTATGCAAGCCCATAAAGAAAATCTGGAATCACTGTAGAGCAAAAATTAATGTCCCAATTATTTAAATGTATGATAGAATTAAATAATGTACAATGAATCGTTTCACTTTCACAAAACTTCACACACTAATTTCACATAGCACATAATAGGAAGTGACATTTTTGACATGTCCCAGCGCCCATGACGTTGCGAATCTCCGCTCGATTGATACTTGAAAGTAAAACTTGACAACTTTAAAAATATCACATCACATCGTCGCGTGTTCACTGTAGTTACAGAATAGCGTTTTTGTTCCCCCTGGGACGTTACAGAATAGCCGTCCTAAACTAAGTCTTAAGCGTGGATTTTATATTTGCGGTTTATAAAATTAGTAAATCTCTGTGAAGTTCCATATATTGAATTAGATGACTGAAAGGTATTATGACGTTAGGTTTTATAAAATGGCAACAGAAACATTTTCATCACAGACTTACATTACTTTTAGTAACTGTTATTGCCGTTTGTACCATGTTACCAATAAGGTTGGCATCATGTGAGATAAATATTTGTTAATATATTTAAGTCAGTTTTGATTTTATTAGTAGTTTTTGCTTAAAGTTAATGCAAAATGCCAGCACAAAAGCAATAGGTGGGTTCGGTAATTTTCAATTTTTTCTTAAATCGATAGAAACTATAGAAAAAAACAACCATATGAAATTTAAAAATTAAATGTTCAAAAATAAAGGTTTTATTGGTACTTGAAAATCTTCCCATCGCCGCGAGGCTAGAAACGTACCTGGGCGTGAGGCTACTGCGGTGACGTCAGTGGCCCGACATCGCTGAGCGCTCTCCTTAATCTTCTCTTCCAGATCTGTAAAAAGTGGGTACGTATTTGCAATTATTCAAAGGGCTTTTGCAGCTCACACTATATAATATATAATATACCTACTGTTAGCAATTAATGCTTTTCACATAAGTTTAAAGTTTGAAATCGGTATAGTTTACCTCATATTTACTTGTCATAAAAAATTCCTCATCAATCGAGTCCCTGCGACGCCGGCGGTTCCATTAAATCTGCTTTGTACATGCGACGTTTTTTATTTTTATATCTAGTAAATACAAGGTAAACTTATAGATGTCGGAGAGTGAAAGCGTCGATGTATATTTGTCAGTTGCTTGTACCTTTGCGTATTTTCATTCTAACAAATATAAATAAATACATAAATAAATAAATAATAGTAATTTATTGTCAGGAAACAAAATAGTTTACAGACAAACGGTGAAAGTTACCTGTCTAGCAGATTGTTTGTTTTATATACGTATTCAAACGTTAGTTTGTTTAAACTTTACCGAAACTTCACTAAATAATAAATGCAAATACAATACAAATAAAAAATATGCCACAATCTGCACATATAAATGTGGTAAGTTTCGGGAATCGGCTTTCTGGTACCCCCGGTTGCATTGTACGACTAGCACTTTAAGAAACACCACCGATAAATGTCACAAAATTTTAATATTATAGTGATTCGCTGCTTGCGCTATGCGGGACACGTGTGCGTGTGGTGGAGCCGGAGCTTTTATCAGGCCACTGACGTCAATCCCGTTGTGGGCTCCACCATTATCACGGAATTTTAATTTGGAAATTGCAGGCGCTGCAATTTTTTTTTCTCATTTTTTTTGCACATACGTGTTTTGTTGACTACTTAACTTCACATCTGCCAATCTTTTATGACCGAACCCGCCTATTAGCTCATGCGCTAATTTTTTATTATTCATTATTTTGAAAAAGAGCCCTTGAAATAGTACTTGTCCAAAATTTTATTTCAGTGTTAAATCCATGAAATAAATTAAAATAATCACCGCGTGAATCTAAAGCATAACGTCATTGCTCGTGCTGTGGCTGGCGCCACCAGTCGCGCCCGTTAAGTTTGCATTCTCTTAAATTATGCTAGACATTAGGTAGTAGCAGATCCCTGATAATGATTAGTTAGCGTCTACTAATTTAAAAGTCAATTATTATAGGTATTTGACGAATCTTTAACGATTAATTAGCGTCTGTAAAGTGGTTTTTGTGAAACTTTGACCAAAATCAATCCAGCAGAAGCTAATCTGCAAACGATTTCGGCGTGCAGGAGATCCAAAAAATTAACTTAACTTGCAAGAAAAATGGACATTCGAGAACAATGAGTTCGCATCTGCGATTTAACTGAATTATAGTTAATAATATGAAAATTGTCAAAAATTACTTTGCAGACGAGTACGACATACACATGCGTTCGCGGCGATTTTTAGAAACTGTATTTGTACATACCATTGAACGATTAATTATTGTCTGCAATTTAAATCAGGGTTCGAAAAAATCATGATTTAATAAAAAATGAAAAAATAGTGATTTTTCTGATTTTTTTAATTTGTTTAATTGTGAATATTGTGGTATGGTCTATTTTTACATGCAAATAATAAAAAAATTGTATTTTCTTGTTTTGAGTTTTGACACTGTCTCGTATTAATTTATTTAATCAGACCTGTCTGAGAATTTCAGTTCCCCACAATCAGTATCAATATTACTTACAGACTAAATTTATTTTCAACTTGTTATAATTCGAATGTGAAATTTTAAATAACAGAAACTTAATACCATTTAATGTTAATGTCATCAAAATTATTTTATATCATACAATACACTTATTCAACTTAAAATATGAAATATATCAGTTATAAGTCATAACATAACATGTATGTTATATTTAACAACATAAATAATCCATAAAATCATAGGGCTTAATCCTGAATGTCTATATTTGGCTACTTTAGAAAATACCAAAATTTCATTTCAATATGTTCAACCGTATATTTCTGGTTCTTAGTTTCTTATTCTTAATATACTCTTTCGTATTATTGCCCGAATTTTCCTGTTAAATGCCGTAGAAAATTGTCTGCACAATATAATATAAACGGGTGGCCAATGAGCAACATGCATGAATTTTAGAAATGCAATAATTTCCTATTTTTTCGTTATATATGTTATATAATGAAGTAATGAAGAAAATGTATAAAAAAATGTGTAGCCTAAATAAACGACTTTGAAATTCAAAATTTTATGGGAACATATCCACGTGACTGAAAACACCACGCTATTGGTCTGACGTCATTCGGCATAATGTCTAATGGTCTTCTATCTGCCAAGGGATTAAATCGTAAATTGTTTTGTGTTTTGTAAATGTGTATTGATATTTTCGTAAAAGAAATCATTCATTTATTTATTTATTTTAATTATTAAGTGGTAAAAATGACGGACACTGGGTTTTTACGGGGCCAGAGTGACAATTTGCCCGTTGTTGATGTGTTTATGATGACAAACTTTTTTGCTACTAATACTGATTTTATTAGTGCAGAAAGTGGAGGTACTAAAGCAACAAGGTATGTGTCATTCATTATTCTAAACATTAATGCAATTGTCCCCATTTTTATCCTTTTGTTGTAGTTGAATATAACAAATTATTTATGTACCTAACCTCAAAATAGGTAAACAAGGCAATGTTTTAATGTTATATTAATTAATATTTTTCGTCTTAGAATGCTTTACTTTTTTATATAATAAATACCTCCCGTCACTTACTAAGTACGTGCTTTTATGCAGGTAGGTACATTGATAGTAAAAATAACTGTTGACCATACATAGGTATATATAAATATATAACTGGATTATATGTAGAACGTCGAGAAGTTACATTATTCCCACCGTTCTTATACATTTATACATTTTAATTCAAGGTTCCTATTAACAGAAGTTAGTAAACTTTTGTATTCCTATATATAGGAAAGTGACCAAATTCACCATGATATGTAAACAAATTATCACAATAATATTAGGGTTAGGTACATATTTTCATAATATTATTATAAAATAATTAGTTTTAATGGGTAAATTTACATCAAAATGATCCTGGCAGCAATATAATCTTGAGGATGACGATAATTCTGCATTTCGGTAGTCTCGTCTCATAGCTCTGCACCATTTCTTCCTAACATTATCGCATCTAGGCACATTAAAAAATAACTTTTCTGGAGTTTTTATTGTAGTATTTGTACATTTGGGCACAATACAATATTTATAGCTACTTTTCTTTGTATTTTCCATAACACAACATAAATAATGTGTACACATTCGCAATCACAATACGTTTTCCGTCTGTGCGATGTGCCCGATGACGTCACACACAAGTAGCGCGGAAACTTCTCCATTTAAACGCAGTTAAATTGACAGCTGCAGTAAATAATTTTTTTTAACCTTTAATTAGAACATAAAACAAAAATAAAATACTGGAAAAATAATGTTTTTTAGTGATCTATTCATCTGTGATGTTTAAAAAAATTATGCATTTTGCTTATTCATAAGCTGCTTCATTTGACAAATTATCTGTACTTGTGCTAGTCGTGCTCAAGTTAATTCAAATTGAAAGTGAACAAGTGAAGTCTAAAATAAAAATGAGTGGAAGGAAAAGAGACACAGTTTGGAATTATTTTATAGAAAAAAAAAAAAAATAGAAAAGGGAACGACTGGTAGTAGAGCGATTTGTAAAACTTGCAGAAAGGAAATGCAAGGACTTGTTCAAATATTAAAAAACCATCATCGAAAGTGTAAGACATTATACATAGATCTAGATATTGCTGGACCAAGTAATGAAGAAGTTGATTTAACAACAGCTGAAGGTATGTACACACTACACACTACATATAATAATAATAATAATAATAATAATAATAATAATAACCACTACAACCACTAACCCTGCGGGATGTGGGGAGTGGTTGTAGATAATTCGCTGGCGCTTCCCCTGTGAGAATATCGGAGACACGGGAGAACTGTCCAGCATCACTAATGCGAAAAAAAAAAAATAATAATAATAATAATAATTTAGTTTCGTTTCGAGATATCTATTTAATCTTATATTTTATGAGTAAGTATAATGGCATCAATAGAGGATGAAAATATACATTATTCCGGAATAATTTCGCGAAGAGTAACTTTTTGAATACATCTCTGAACCTGTCAGGAACAACTAAAAGTTACCCTTACCAACAATAGTCCATGAGCATCATTTGTTATTAAACAAATTAGTTGCAAACTAATTATGTCCGAAATTTTTCCGAAGTGAAAACTTCTATTGACTCCTCTAATATTTTATTTTATCATTTATCAACTTAAATATTTTCTCCTTTCCTTTTACTGTAAATGAAGAATCAGATAATGTAACCATTGCAAGCAGGATTTCAACGTCTTCGACCTCAACCATCAGTTTTCAAGGACGACTGCCAAGCTCAGCTTCATCAACGTCAGGTTTATCTGGTTTTGACTTGTCAATGCCATCAGCATCATCGTTACCATTTACTACTACTACTGATTCAGTCTCTAAAAAAAGAAAAAAAGGCACTCCTGCTAATCAGATGAACTTTGTCGTTTGAATATCTGCAGATAAAAAACAAGAAACAGATAAACAAATCGCAAAAGCTGTATTTGCAACTAATACTAGCATCAGGTGTTTAGACACTCCGCATGTGAGAAAGGCTATCGATATGTTAAGACCTGGTTATAAGCTCCCTTCCGAAAAAAACATTTCCACGACCTTTTTAGAACAAATATATAAGGAGGAAAAATCAAAATGATTTGGAAGTCTTTCTGGACAGAGTGTAAACATGTCTATTGATGGTTGGTCTAATGTCCCCAATGAGCCTGTTGTTTGTGCCACTATAACCACTGAAAATGGAGAATCTTTTTTATTTGAAACAATAGATACGTCTGGAAATCCCCACACAGGCGATTATTTAACTGAAATTGCTTGCAACTGAATTATGTCTTGTAAATCTAAATACACCTGTGATGTGAAATCTTTTGTACCGGATAATGCAGCGAACATGGCACTTATGAGAAAAACTATAACAGAAAAACTAGACTCTATAATCATAACTTATGGACGCTTAGCTCATCTTTTAAACATACTCTGCAAAGATTTAGAAATAAAAGTTATCAAACAACATGTTTTGCAAATTGTTAAATACTTCAAAAATAATCATCTGACTAGGGCAAAATATGTGCAGGCTGGTGGAAAACCATTAGCGCCTCCGAGTGACGTAAGATGGAATAGTATGTTAGATTGTATGTAAGCCAATGGGAGAAATTATTAAAAGTACGTGAGGAGAATAAAATGGAAGTTGATTCAACAATATGTCAAAAATTTCAAACATTGGTCTTAAACAATCAGCTGAAGAATACCTAAAAATCTTTTAAAGCCTATAGCTGTGCATGTGTGCAATTACAGGAAAAAAAAAATGTTTTTCTATCTGATGCAGTAGAAGTATGGAAGGAATTAGAAAGAATATTCCAGGAAGAATTAGACTTATCGTTGTCTCAAATACAAATTTTTGGAAAAGATATAAACAAGCACTTACGCCTTTTCATTTTGTGGATTATATTTTGGATATAACCAAATTTAAATTGACTAGTACAGAAAAAGATCAAGCATTAAATGCCGTACAAGAACTGTATGGAAATATTGGAAAGAGAGAATTAGGATTACTACCACTCATTATAAAACTTGAAGCCAAAATGGAACCATTTTCAGTACTTATATTTTCAGAAAAGGTAATAAGCAATGTTAAGTGGTGGGTTTCACAAAAGAACATGCCTGATATTGCTCGTGAAGCAATTTTTATGTGCTGTTTCTTCGTCAGCTTCAGTAGAAAGAGTATTTTCTACATTTGGACTTGTTCACTCCAATTTAAGAAATAGATTAGGAGTGGAAAAGGCAGGAAAATTGGTATTCCTGTGCAAATACTATAACGAAAACATTGAAAACCAGTAATATCAATGGTTAATGTAATAATAATAATACTGGTAGTGGGGTAGCTTTGTATTGTTAGTCTTACATAATTTAAATTTTTAAAAACTTTTCTGTTTCTCTGTTGTGTTTATTATCTGTCATTATTTATTAAGAATATAATTTTATTTCCATTTGTATTTTGACTATTATACAATAAAATAAATAAATGGTTTTTTGATATTAATCATTGATTAATTTTAAAAAATCACTTGATTAAAATCGTTGCTATAAATTGCGATTTAAATCAAATGATTTAAATATGTATATGATATTACATTAATATAACTAAAAAAAAAAAATTGCAGACGTTTGCAGAGGTGAACCATGTAAAGGTGATATAATTTGTTTGGTTTTGTGTCGTAGACTATGGTCAAACTGACGAGCTGACATATCCTAGAGGTCTGTTTTGTCCTGATTTATGAGCAGTAGAATTAATTAACTAATAGAAAATACTTGCAATGATGAATTTCCAAAAGAAATCATCTAGTTTCTATATTATTGAAGCTCCCAAAATTGCCAGAACTTCGCTCACTATAAAAATGAAGTAAACCAGATTATCTAATATTCACTCACTATGAATAAATGGAACAGCTTGTCTTTTCGGCTTAAATTCATTAAAAATTGATAATACATAACATAATATGTAAATGTGTTTATTTATTGTATTTTTCAATTATTATACTTGTTTTACCAATTATTTGTTTGTAATTATTCATTATAAACTGAAAATTACCATTCCTAGGCCAAGCATTGTGTTCACACTGCCGAGATAACACCCACAGAGCCAAAATGTTTTCCAGCCACGAAGTTGTTCACATGACGAAGTGTAATAAGGAACCAAAAAGGGTAAGTTGATTTCTTGCACATACCATCAGTTATAAATAAAACTAGGGCACTTAAAATTGTAATGCAGTCTTTTTAAAAAACTGAGAGGATAATGTTTATTTTTAAATAGGGAGTGAAGTGCTCCGTCAATGATGAAAATCAAACGCATATCTCAACACTCTTGTCGGGAGTGGCAAGGGAGGAGGGTGAGCAAGCCTTACCCTTGTGGGTCCCCGCCTCTTAGACTATAATCACTTTATTGATCAATTTACACACTTTAGTATTTGATAAGTAAGTTACAAAAGTACATATAAAATATAAATAAGAAAAGCAACTTTGATATAACTGTTAGACTAGTCCTAACATTATCAACTTGACAAGCACACACTAATACTTACAAAGAAAAACAACATTGACACAATACATTATCATATACAAATAATTAAAATCCAAAATATCATACTGGCTACAAGGAGATTCTTCAATTTGATTTTAAAAAATTTAAGAGGCAGTAGGCCGGCCGTTGTAAAGTCAAAATCATCGATTTCTTACAGGAAAAATTGTGCTGAACATGATGGTGACATTAAAAAAATTATAATTTATAATGAAAATGGTGCATTGGGCAAAAAAAAAATAAGATATGAAAAATGAAGATTTTATCAATACGCGTTGTTTGAGACTTGTAGCGACCTTTTATCTTTGACCATTCAATTGTTATAAATAAATTAAGAGTCCTAAATTATCCATTTTTTTTCTGTTCAACAAAAGGTCGTATGGATATTTTATTGTGGTCAAAATGTTGCATTTTGTTCATAGAATTTACAGTTTTTTTTTCTGTATCGATATTTCGCATATTTTGCAAATTTGTTTATTAAGGATTTGCGACTTTCCATGGCATTTTCTGCACTCTCCACCCCCGGCAATTGATAAATATTGATAACAACTACCATTTCTATTAGGTCTTGCCCCTTTTTGAGCCTAGACAGACCTCTATCTGTTAACTAACGCGCCAAAGAATATTTGATATTAAAATATGTGCAGCAAATTGTCAAATGTCAAATAAATTAATTGAGAATGTCAAAATTTTCTCTTCACATTTTTAATAACTTTTGATCTGTGGGAGACAGTTGAAAAAATTTTGTACTCGATTGCCAAATCCTTTTGCATTGATTGATTGATGAATTGATTCTTTATTCATCTAAAAATGATACACCTTGGTGTTTTGATACATCATATACTTTACAATTAAACAAAAAGAATAGGTACACAACATTTAAAATACACACACTTGAAACATCTTAAAATTCTCAAATGATTTTTTTTGCTCGCTACTTTCATTCTCGAATGCGAAAATGGCATTTCGCAACCTAGCATCGAAAATAACTATTTGTGTTCCGATTATTGTAAAGAAAATAGGTTTTTATTGCATAGTTTATACGAATACTTTATCATTTCGTTCAATATTATGTTGTTTATTGGGAATGGTTCCACATATGTTTTACGTTATATTATTATTTTTATGTAACAGTTGTGTCTGGAATTAAAATACGTATTTGAAATAGGATTTTTGGCAAATTTTGTTTATGAATAATGTTCTGGGAAATTTTTCAGTGTTTGCAACATGGTGAACATTACATCATGTTTTCTCCGATGCAAAATGCCATGTTGTGCGTTAACTGCTTCCGCGACTTACCCAACGACATTAGGGGTCAGTGCATCGACATCGATACAGCTCATGCACAAGCAGCCAAGCGATTGGAGAGAGGCCAGAACGCCATTATGGACCTGCAGGTAGGCATATATTTGGAAAGGTTGTTAAAACTAAATTCTCACCTTACTGAATTTTACTCTTCGACAATTTCTATTTTCGACAGTAGGTTTATATGAATCGTCACTTGGGTGTTAGTGACAATCTTTTTTTCGTATTTTGTTATATTCCTTTCCAGTTTCCAATTACATTAATTGTATCGTACATCTTTTTAGACTTCTGTTCGAGATGGGATAATAGCTTTGAAAGGACTGATGGACGAACTCCGTCGAAACATGGATAGTGAGAAGCATACCATCAATACATTTTGCCAAGGCATGCAAGAGGCCATGGCGAAAACTCACGCTACCATGATTATGGAGGTTCAACGGCAGTTCGAAAGCAAAGAGAGGATATACCGAAGTCAGCTGCTGGTCTTAGGCAAGTTTATTAATAAAGAAAAAGTGTATTTGTGTTGAAATTTTACAACTCCTATGTACATCAGGAAATTCGTACTACGATACGAAATAGATAGATAATATTAATTATTGTTATGTAAATAATGAAGAATTTGTTTGCAGGTACGGTTATGCCCGTTCTTCAACTGCATTTGGTTTTGTGTACCACTTTCACAGCTGCTGCTAATAAATACCAGTTTTTGGAACTGTGCCCTTCCCTAATTGACAGATTGTCTGCTGTCGGCAATTTGAGTCAGCCTGTTAGGTAGCAATTGTGGTATTTTAATATTTCTACTTCAATATCTCTTTTTTTTTCCTTGTAGATCGTTACAGTCATCTCAGATAAAAACCAACTACCGTAGTGAATTTGCTCAATGTCTCGAGCCTTGGATTGGACAGGCTGCTGTCAGTCAACACCAGACTGAATTAGCTGCAGGTATGTTTATCTTACAGTTCAGTCAGTGGAGGTTTTCACTTCGGAAAAATTCCGGGAAGCGGTAACTTTTGAGAATACATCTGTGAACTTGTTACGAACAACATACCAAAAGTTACTAACAATAGTCCTTGAGAAACAATTAATTAATATTATCGCAAAAGAACAAATTAGCAGTTGTTACAACATATCTTTACAAGATTCTCAATCTGAATGGTTCTTTATGTAAGAAAACGTCTATGCCTGCCTAAATTCTCGGTCACGGACTCAGCCGTCGAAAAGTATAAACAATTAACAGTCATAAATTAAAATTATATCAATATTATAGGAATAACCCGGCCGGCGTCTCTTATACATTGGGCTTATATTTCCTACAATTGTCAAATGTAGTTTATATCATTTCATATTGTTTTTTATCTGAAAAGTTTTTGTTTTATTGCCACTCTAACCAACAGCAGGTATAAACACTTGGACGAGTCAGGCAATTTTAAACTTAACTGATTTTTAAGTTTGATAGTGGATAGTATTGTGAAATTTCTAAATTTCTAAAGTGTGACAACTTGGTGACTTATTTGACGTGTCCCACACCATGTTACTGTATGGTCTTTTGGACAATAAATATTATTATTATTATTAAATCTGTGTTGGTTTATTTACTTATTTTAAAAATGGCAAATAAACCAGGATCATCTAGAAGAACTTGCATAAATAGTCCTGATTCCTTTTGTTACATCTGTGGCAATTACACGATGAAAAACCAGAGACGTAATATTACTTCGTTTGTGAAAAACGTTTACTACTCATATCTTAAAGTAAAATTTGGCGATCAGGACCGTTCATGGGCTCCACAGTCCACATATTGTATGCAAGACGTGCTTGGAGGGATTACGATACTGGCAACAAGGTAAACGCTATGCCATTTGGCATCCCGATGGTTTGGCGTGAGCCAAAAAATCACTACGATGATTGTTATTTCTGTTTATGCAGTGTAGTGGGTTACAGCAGAAAGAATAAGACAGGTATAAATTACCCAAATTTACCATCAGCTATAAGGCCAGTCCCTCATGGACCAGATATTCCCATTCCAATACCACCGGTGGTGTTGGAGAATGTTGAATCTTCAGTCAGTAGTACGTCATCAGATGCAGCTGTAAGTGAAGATGTAGATTTTTTACAAGACGATAAAGACACTGTCACAAAAAATTTGTTAGCACCTGGTACTACATTTTATTAGTACCGAAATCGCGAGAAAGAATTTCAGCCCTTCTTTACAAAGGAAGATCAGCTTGTATATTGTGTGAGCATCACTGATGTTATTAGTGAAGAAGCTTGAAGAGTGTGTTACTGCATAATGGAAATAAATATGCTTCAATTCCAATTGCACATTCAGTATATTTAAAAGAAAGTTACGAAAATTTGCGAAGTCTTTAAAAAAATTAAATGTAATGAACACAAGTGCGTTATGTGTGGAGATTTGAAAGTATCTGGGATGTTATTGGGCCAACAAGGAGGTTTTATCAAATTTCCATGTTTTTTGTGTGAATGGGATAGTAGATCTCGTGATAAACATTGGACAACAAAAGAGTGGCCTTCGAGAAAAGACTTGACACCAGAAGCCAAAAATATAGTACATATTAGCTTGACATTCAGAAAATTTTACTTCCACCTTTGCATATAAAACTTGAATTATGAAGCAATTCGTAAAAGCGCTTTCTAAGAACGGTGGTCCCTGTTTTCAATACCTCCTCAGTAAATTTCCAGCTTTATCTACCGCAAAAATAAAAGAAGGCATATTTGATGGGCCACAAATACGGAAACTAATGAAAGATACAGAGTTCAGTGATACCATGAATGTCGCGGAGTTGCAGGCATGGAATTCATTTAAAGAAGTTGCAACAAAGTTCCTTGAAAATTTTTAGAGATCCTACATATAAAACAATTGTAGAAAATATGTTGGAAAAGCTGCGGATACTTGGATGAAACATGAGCATAAAATTACACTACAGTGAAGAACAGGATGAAAGGTTTCACCAAGACATAAAAGAAATGGAGAGACGTTATCAAGGACGATGGGATGTAAACATGTTGGCCGATTACTGTTGGTCTCTAAAAAGAGAAACTCTTCAAGATCAAGATAAACGTAAATCAACTACACGCACATTTAAAACAAAGAGGAAACGTGTTAATCCTCAACCCGATCCCGCTGTATAATGTTTGTATATTCTTTGGTTTTCTATTTATCATTTTGAATTAGACATTTCATTACAGTTACGGTATACTTTTTATATTTTAATTCCCATTAATTTAAACATGGAGCTTTTGTAGCAAGTAGCAATAAATACATATTTCAAATTTAACTTGTGTCGTCATTGGTTCGAGATTCTTACGTGATACCGGAAATTCCATAGAAGATTTAGATTTAGCATTTGAAGGTTAGTAAAAATTACCTTACAAAGTTAAAACCGCAGAACAAAAAAATTTTTTCGCAGGCCTGTGATTGTATGTAGGAATAGTACTATGAAGTCAGAACATAGAGATATTTCCAATGAAATCGGTAAAAGCTTTACCATTTCTACAATTTTTAAGATAGAAACCTGGAACTTTCACATATTATTCTTGAAGAAATGTATAAAGAGATCTGATGAGTGAATTTTTATTTTTGAAGATGTGCACTTCCAGAATTTCAAAATTTTAATAAACTGATAAAATTTGATATGTATAACTTTTTAGCCACTGGTTTAAATCAAGTTATTAGATTTCTGTAGGTGAGATTTTTAAAGCTTGAAATGTGTACCTACTTATTAAATGAACCCTTTTTATTTTACTGAAATAAAAAGAAAAATTTTTTAGGCTCTCTAATTTCAATTTGAGAAATTAGGGGTAAAATAAATGTTAATAACTTTTATAAAAAATTTATTTAGCATGTGTTTTTAGTAGGACCTGAAAATAAGTAAATCTGATATTAAAAAAATATTTTGGAATATATAAAAAACCTACACTTTCACGAAATATTAAAAAACATTTTTCGGTAAATCAACCCAATGTTGATGTTTATTTATTATATTTTTATCCTGTTTAAAATATCGAAAACATATTCAAAATATCGACGTGGTACAGGACCATGAGTCAAATTATAATGCCTGAATAACAGAAAGAGATAGAAAGCAAAAGAACATCTGCGTGGCAAGCAGTACGCATATATCAGTATATTTCAGTATGTATGTTTTTAGTAAAAATCTTTTACTTAGTTTAAACTATGTTTACTTTTTATATCGAGATATATTGTTCAATGGGTTCAATGGGTTGTTTGCATGGTGTTGAGATAAATGCACATATCAAAAGATCGTGGAAAATAAAGTGACCCTTATTTTTTTATTACCTCCCTCGCATACCGAAGAGAAGTATTGTATTCGAGAAAAAATCAGCCTCCGAGATTTTTTCGGATTTTGACGTTTCAGATCATGTAGATTACGAAAATATAGGTTTTTCAATTCCGTCAGTCTGTCTGTCTGTCTGTTGGTGCATCAACTAAAAAACTACTTGAAGGAGATCAGTCAAATTTGGTAGGTAGTTGATGCTACCCTAGTAGTACAACATATTGGACCAATATATAATCCATATAGGACCAATATAGGACTAATATTCATATATGGATTATATATTGGTGCAATATTGGTGCTACTAGGGTACTGTCAGCGAAGAAATGGTTAAACTTTCACTGGATAATATACAAGGTCTAGAGGAAATAAATAATGATTTTTTTTTGCTCAAATTTAAAATTTCCACTTTAATGACATGCTAAACCTATTTCAGAAAAAAAAATTAACATTTTTTTCACCAACATTTAAAAAAAAAATTTACCACTAAAATAGATGGATTTTTTTTTTTTTTTTTCAAATTTAAAATTTCCACGTTTCATAGCGTTCTAAACCTATGTAAACGATGGAAGTAAAACAAATATTAGAAATTTTTTTTACCATTTTTTAAAAAATTTTACCACTAAAATAGATGAAAAAAATTTTTTTTCTTTGTTCTGATTTAAAATTTCCACGTTTCCATGGCATTCTAAACCTATTCAAACAAATTTAAAAATTTTCTTGAAAAATTTAAAATATTTGAAAACATTTTGAATCTATCACTAACTATAGAATAGATGAAAACTTTTTTTGCTCAGATTTAAAATTTCCAAGTTTCATGACATTCCAAACCTATTTCGGAACAAAAAATTTGCAATATTTTTTTACCATTTTGGAAAAAAAATTTACCACTAAAATAGATGGAAAATTTGTTTTTCTTTCTTCAAATTTAAAATTTCCACGTTTCATGGCATTCTAAACCCATTCAAAAAAATAAAAATTTGAAAAGTTTTTTTACCAACATTTAAAAAAAAAATTTACCACTAAAATAGATGGAAAACATTTTTTTCTTTGTTCAAATTTAAAATTTCCACGTTTCATAGCGTTCTAAACCTATTTAAACGAGGGAAGTAAAAAAAATAGAAATTTTTTTACCATTTTTGAAAAAATTTTACCACTGAAATAGATGGAATTTTTTTTTCTTTGTTCAAATTTAGAAATTTCCACGTTTCCATGGCATTCTGAACCTATTCAAACAAATTTAAAAATTTTCTCGAAAAATCTATTAATCAATAACTATAGAATAGATGAAAACATTTTTTTTTGCTCAAATTTAATATTTCCCCGTTTCATGACATTCCAAACCTATTTCGGAACAAAAAATTTGCAACATTTTTTTACCATTTTGGAAAAAAAATTTACCACTAAAATAGATGGAAATTTTTTTTCCTATGCTCAAATTTAAAATTTTCACGTTTCATGGCATTCTCAACCTATTAAAAAAAAGAAAAATTTACCACTACTATAGAATAGAAGGAAACTTTCCATTTTGCTCAGATTTAAAATTTCCACGTTTCATGACATTCTAAACCTATTTCAGAAGAAAAAAATGTTGAAAATTTTTTTACCAACATTTTTGAAAAATTTCAAAAAAAATTAAATTTTTTAACCACCGCTATACTTACTTCCACTCCACTACGTGAATGTGGAATTGAAAATGTGACAGATGGCAATAATATTTGGCATATGCACCTATTATACTTTTATCAAAAAATGTACAGGGTGGTCATCCCAAGAAATAATTCAGTCATGGTGGACATTTGTAAAGGTATTTGCGCAAGCCTTCCATACTTGGCACCTGTTATTTAGTATTGAACTTTTGCTGTTGGATGAGCACTCTTTATATTTTTTTGACCAAAACTTATCAGGTTTTATTAGTAATAATGGTGATAACTATATTCCGATTATTATTTTCAATGTCATTTCGTAATTATTAATGTTTTATAGTGACCACCATGCACAAATAAAGAGGGAAGTTCTGTGTAAATACCTTTACCGATTTTTTACAAGTGTAAACAGAACCCCATCATGACACGAGTATGAAGTTTATACTTATAATACAATCAATTAACTTTGAAACTGCATTTTGCAAACAACATAACACCTCACCATTTTGTAATATGTATATTGTCAATAACATGTGCAAAATGACACTTTTCCAGTATAAAATCACTATTATACCGGGTGAGTCACGAATTGCGCTCGCCCCGATATTTCCTAAAATATTTGGAATAGAAAATTGAAATTTGGAGGCCTTATTACACGACTAAAATGCCATCTTTTCAATAAAAAATCAAGTTTGGTGCAGATCCGGTTTGACCGGAAATGCCCAAAACTTTCGATTTTTAAATGGAACACCCTATATATTTTTACATTTTTGGAATCTAGAGTAAATTTTGAATACAATACATCCATTTTGGTCACTTTTTGATAAACATTAAAAATTTTATTAAAAAATCTATTTCTGAATCCAGAGTGCTGTGGTGCCCAAAATATATTTTAGTTTGTGTGCTACGTTACTATAAAAATAAAAAGAGCAATATGATAGCATTACTTAATTCTCTAGACGTTTAAAATTTTTAAATGTGATTTTTACCCACTAACTCGGTTTTTTTAAATGGGAATTTAATCGTTCACCAACATTTTTAAATGCCTCATTTTCATACAAATCTAATGATACCAAAATTTGGAAAATCCGCTCAGAAATATTTGAGATTTCAGCCAAAATGCAACCAAGCTTTTAGAAACATGCGGCTAATAGATAATAGATTAGTGGGCTTTGGAAATTAAAATGGCACATTTCTGTGTAAATCTGGTAACCTAATAACATTGGAAAAATCATAGTAGCCATTGAATGTAATAAAACAATATCAGCTGTCAGACAGATTCGTGTAGTTATAGGCAATCTTGAGCTATCAAACATTTAATAATTGTGAGCGCAAAGAACGTTACAATTAAGTTTAGCATAGGTATGTGGAGGTAAACACAATTACATCCACAAGGACATTTGCAATAGAATGCGACATCAGTTCGGTTTTCAGAGTTTTATTTAAATGAACATAAATATCGGGCCTATAAATAAATAAAAATCAATTCAGTTTGAACATTAAACTTAAACTAGGTAACAGTAGGTATCTTTAAAATAATTAATATAATTAAACCATAAATTGACATTTATAGATATTGTTCAAAATGTCCACCATTTTTTTCTATACACAATTCGGCTCTGCGTACAGTTGCTTGAATGGCTCTACGCAATTCAGCCGGCGTTATTTCATTAAGAGCCCGTACAACTTTATTTTGCAGCTCTTCACGGGTATTTGAAGAAGTTTTATAAACTTTATTTTTGAGAGTGCCCCATACATAATAGTCGAGGGGTGTTAAGTCAGGTGACCTAGGAGGCCACCTGATATGACCTTGATTTGCGATAAGGCGTTCACCATGCAAGTTGTTTAAATATTCCATCACTCTTCTGGAATGATGTGGGGGAGCACCATCTTGTTGGAAAAACAGATTTTGTAAATAGGCAAGAGGGAGTAAGTCAAGAAATCCTGCTGTCTGTTTTTGGAAAAAGAATAAATATCGTTCGCCAGTAAGTGTTCCATAAAAAAATATGGGTCCAATTATTCGATCTCCAAGTACTCCAAGCCAACAGTTAAACCCAAGTCTTTCCTAAATATTCCCCCGCCCTACCAACCTCGGATTTTCTTGAGCCCAGTACCTAGTATTATTTCTGTTAAACATACCTTGGTTCGTAAATCTACTTTCATCTGAATATAAAATATGAAAAGGAAAACCTGGGTTTTGTTGTACTGCATTTAAGAACCAGTTGCAATATACTAGCCTCCTGTCGTTATCATCTCCATAAAGATGTTGGTGTATTTGGTATTTATAAGACCGAAACTTATGTTTCTTTAAAATTCTGCAAACCGAAGACTGACTAATGTCGCATTCCATTGACAATTCCCTTGTTGATGTTGTTGGGTGTACCATCACAAATCCTAATACATCAATTTCTTTGTCCTCACTTACGATAAATGTTTGATGGTCATCTTGTTGATTGGGTTCGTTTCTTAATTCTTGTTCCACTCTGGCAAACAAGCGTCTGCTTGGATGACGTCTGTTGGGATATCGTTGCTGATACAGTTCTGCAGCTGCAGTTGAATTTTTGAGACGCTCTCCATATATCAGTAACATATCGACCTTTTCATTTCTACTAAAATTATTCATTTTCTTTAATTTTTACTCAAAGAGATTTCCGCAACGCTTTATTTTGTATCTGTCTGACAGCTGATATTGTTTTATTACATTCAATGACTACTATGATTTTTCCAATGTTATTAGGTTACCAGATTTACACAGAAATGTGCCATTTTAGTTTCCAAAGCCCACTAATCTATTATCTATTAGCCGCATGTTTCTAAAAGCTTGGTTGCATTGTATTTTGGCTGAAATCTCAAATATTTCTGAGCGGATTTTCAAAATTTTGGTATCATTAGATTCGTATGAAAATGAGGTATTTAAAAATGTTGGTGAACGATTAAATTCCCATTTAAAAAAACCGAGTTAGTGGGTAAAAATCACATTTAAAAATTTTAAACGCCTCTAGAGAATTAAGTAATGCAATCATATTGCTCTTTTTATTTTTATAGTAACGATATTTTGGGCACCACAGCACTCTGGATTCAGAAATAGATTTTTTAATAAAATTTTTAATGTTTATCAAAAAGTGACCAAAATGGATGTATTGTATTCAAAATTTCCTCTAGATTCCAAAAATGTAAGAATATATAGGGTGTTCCATTTAAAAATCGAAAGTTGTGGGCATTTCCGGTCAAACCGGATGTGCACCAAACTTGATTTTTTATTGAAAATATGGCATTTTAGTCGTGTAATAAGGTCTCCAAATTTCAATTTTCTATTCCAAATATTTTAGGAAATATCGGGGCGAGCGCAATTTGTGATTTACCTGATATATTAAAAACGCTTGTTAGCGTTAATGATGGCCCTTTAACCGGCTGAGCTACCTTGCCGGAATTATTATAACAAGTAATTAATTACTCTGCAAATATATCTGATACTTTTCTTAAATTATATCCGTTTATCTCTTCCCTTAGTATTATATTATCTATGGTTTTAGCTTCGAGGATGTATGAAACGGCACCACCGGCCACAAAAAAGCAACAGACCGCCCTAAAAAACAAGCTTCTAGAAGGCGAGAGCTCATTTTCGTCTCACTGCCGATCATTCGAATCTCAAATTCGAGAACTCAACCAGCAGTTCAACTTGGTCAAGGAGAAAGTCGGGGAGTTACACAAGGACATCACGGCCTTAAGAAAGGCGCAGACGCCGCCCTTAACGACTCGATACGATTTGTTAACTAGGGAGTGCCTACATTTGGATCAAAGCTTGGAGAGGTATTCATTGATCATTTTATTCATCATTATGTGTTACAAATGTAAAGTTAACTTATCTGACTAGTCGGTATACTTTACATGCAGCCTTTAACACCAAAAACTCCAGTATCCAGACATTCAAAGGCACATGTGACATCAAAGAACAGAGCTAAAGTGCCTAATGATTTGTAGATAAATTCGACAAATTCGCAAACTACTGCTGTTTGTTGAATGACTTCTTCTAAAACTGTTGTTGATTTATTACTTTCAGTTATTTTCAGTTAAAAATGGTTCAAGTATGTTACTAACAACCTTCTTAAGGTGGCCATTCCCTAGAAAGAGACATCCGATAGGGAAATATTTATTATTTTTGCCCATAACTTTTTTTTCTTAGTACATGTATTTAAAAAACTATAAGAGTACCTAAGTAGATCTATAACAAGACTATTACTATGAATTTTAATTTCAATGGTTTGCAAAATAGCTAGATTTAAAACTACGAAATAGGAATATTAACATACTTTTTCAATTTAAATCGAGCTATTTTGCAAGCGACTGAAATTATTGAGTGAAAATTCATGTTAATAGTCTTGTTATGGTTCTACTTAGGTATTCTTATAGTTTTTTTTAAATATGTGCATTAAGAAAAGAAAGTTATGGCCAAAAATAATAAATATTTCCCTATCGGATGTCTCTTTCTAGG
This sequence comes from Stenurella melanura, assembly GCA_963583905.1. Lineage (NCBI taxonomy): Eukaryota > Metazoa > Arthropoda > Insecta > Coleoptera > Cerambycidae > Stenurella > Stenurella melanura. The sequence goes on from OY757315.1 coordinate 117,743,808, forward strand.
GAATGGCCACCTTAATAATTTTTGAAATGTTGTTAAACCAGTTAAGGATGTGTAGTTTTCAAGTAGAACAGGTTAGTTTTGACGGTGGTGTAACGTGGCTTGTTTGCTTTGTTTTTAAATTTAGGCAACAGCAAGAGCTGGATAGGATGGCGACGGTGTTTGATGCGTCTTGGGAGGAGCAGCTGTGGCGTTTACGTGTGGAACAAGAGGTATTCAGCTGTCAGAGGGCAGACGTTAACACACTACGTAACGAACTAAAGCATCTAAGCCAAGTAAGAAATGGTCTCGTAATATATGTTTTGTCTAGAATTATTTGTGGCATTTCGATATTTTCTTACTTTTTCTTTGGGTGTTTAATATTCGTTTTGCAAAATATGTCGAAATTTAAGATTTCTGTATGAAAAGCTCAGACCCAAGAGAGTTTGTGAATAATTTATTGTTATTAAACTATCTTTGTATCTTTAGATACATATGTTATTTCTGTGAGAAAATGTTTACAGTCATCCAGTGACAACCAAACTGTTTGTAGCTCGGAGCCGAATCTATCATTTTTTTGATGTTTGTTAAAAAAATTAAACAGTACCAATAAACTATACCCGGTGAAATATGTACAGGATTAAAATATAACTACACACTTATGACTCAACCTGAACTGGAATCACAACTGTTAAATAAACCAAATTGATTTCTAAAAATGGATAATCCACTTTTCAACTCTGCAACACTTCCTCCACATCCTTATTGATGTTTTGAAAGCTCATCTGAGCTGCTTTTTTGCCATTTCACAACCTTTTATTAGTGAAAACAGATAAGGATAGTGTATTAATTGTTAAATTTGCATAGCTTGAGCTTGAGACTAATATCCAATGTCAATTCTACTTTCAGTGTGTCCATCAACGAAACATAAACAATATTTTGCAGAACAGTGGTTAAATATTATTTCTTTGTAGGTGGCGACTCAGCTAGAGCCTTACATACGGAGCCTGACCCCGGCGCAGCAGAGCCAGAGCAGCCAGAGTGAACAGGGGCAAAGTCAAAGCGAGCAGGCTCAGCATCTAGCTTCCCTTCTGGAACATATAGGTAAGTGAAGTTAAAAAAAGTGTTTATTAATTTTGTTATGTAAAAAAGAAACTCAATATGGCGATAGGGAAAAAACAGTTAAAATTCATATCAGTAATATTTATGAACTAAATGAGAAAACACCATAAACTGATATGCCGAGAGCAGATGCCTTTTTTCGACTGTATCTGCTAACTTTTTTGCGCTGCGTTATACTCGTAGTCCTATCACAGTGAGCCTAGAGTGGTGCCGAAATTGGAAGTAAAATTGCATCCACGTTAATTTTTTATAGTGACTGCAAAAATCTTCTGTTTCGTGACCCTTGAAATCGGACTTAACTTTAGTCTTAAATAATATTTTATGCTAAGATATTGATCCCTTTTAAGTTTCAAGTTGCGTCTACTTAATTTACCGCAAATAAAGTTATATAGACTATTATTTGAGTCAACTGAATAGGTGTTCATTAGACTTACCCTATATCGTGTTCTATGATCTCTGGGGTTAATAAATGTATTATTATTTTTATTATCCCAGAGTAATACAGAGTTTTCACTCAGTGCTATTCCCTATGTTCACAGTTTCATTTTTTGTCATGTGATGTATACCTACCTAGAATATGCGCAGAAATGTTCGTTACGATAGACAGGGTTGGCTTCAGCACAACGGTTATTTCAGGCAGGGGTGGAATTAAGTATTTATTCCCATGATATATTCTGAATATGATAAATAAATGTTCCTAAATAAATTCTGATCATTTATAATTTTGTAACATTCACGTTAACAAATTACTTTTCATTTTTATTGCGTTTACATGCATACCTAACGGAGATAAACCAAACTCTATGTACTTAAACAAATTTTAGCCATTTATGTCCCTACTAAAAATTAAATAATAAATAATGAAGATGAAGTAATGCATTCCGAAACTTTTCTTAAATTATTAATGTGTAAGTATTTAATAGTTGATTACAGAGTTGTAATTAATTTATGATAAAATCTATGACAGAATTGAAAATTGATGGATATACAGGGTCCTGCAGCTCACCTCCCGTCTTCTACTACACCTAAACGATTTATTTTAGAAAAATGATTCAAACGGGACAATAGACTGTTTGTTAGAGAGCACATTTTAAAAATATTTTTGAATATACAGGGTGTTCCAGAAATTGGTGGTGCATCAAAGTTGTATCTTTTTAAATGGAACACCCTGTAGTTTTATTGATTTTTGGGACCCCTTCGAGCTACTGTACATATCCCTAGAATATTATCAAATTTGATTTGATAGTTCCAGAGGAATAAATTAAAATCGAAAAAAAAAAATTTTTCGTCATATTTTAAAAAATTTATAAAAAATAGAAAAAACATCTTCAAACCAAAACTAAGGAACAAGTTGCTTATAATAAAAGGTTAGTTTATCCTACTATGAATATCGTAAAAATAACTTATACAGGATGTTCAAAATTCAATGCCAAACTTTTCAAAATGTAATGCTATTTTTCTCCATTTTTTCAAATGGGACACCCTGTATATTTTTATCTCATCGGATGCAGAATTAAAAAATGAGCATATTTTTTAATTACAATTATCTCGACTATCTTAAAGGTTTCACAGATATTCGTCAAAAACTACTACAAATCGCAAAATTATTATCTAATAGTTTTACTTAACATTTTTCAAATCAATAACTAGAACTTATGTTCAATATGTCTTCCGTTCTCTTGGAGGCACAAACGAAGGCGAGTGTGAAATGATCTTGCTACTCTTCCTAATAGGTCGGGTGTAATGTTTTGAAATGCATTCCTGATTCTTTGCTGCATGTTTTCTGGTGTGGTTGGAGGTTCCTGATAAACGATTTCCTTAACGTAGCCCCACAAAAAGAAATCCAATTTAGTGAAGTCGGGTGATCGGGGCGGCCAATTACATGGCCCTCCTCTTCCAATCCACCGGTTTGGAAAGGTTGTATTGAGATGGTCCCTGACTTGTAATGAATAATGTGCTGGGGCTCCGTCGTGTTGCAGCCACGTTGCATCTCTCAAAGGTATTGGTAAATTTTGACATAAATTTGGCAATTGATTTTGCAAAAAATCAAGATACATAGCACCATTCAAATGTCCGTTAAAAAAGTGAGGACCAATAACATGTTCACCAATAATTCCCCCCCACACATTTATTGACCATCTGTGTTGTTGGTCAACCTGCCTAAAAATCCTTGGGTTGTGGTCGGAATAGTAATGAAAGTTATGGCGATTCACAAATCCGTTTTTATGAAATGTGGCCTCATCAGAAAACAAAACCTTATCAAAAAACTCACAATTTATCCTAATTTTAGCTTGCGCCCAATTGCAAAATTCGACACGTTGCTCAAAATCTGCATCGAAGAGTTGTTGATGAAACTGGATATGGTAGGGATGAAAACGGTTGTCCTTTAAAATTCGTTGAACGGTTCTCTCACTTACACCTACGGCATCACCGACTGCTTTTTGACTAACGAAAGGGTTTTCCGTAACAGATAATAGCACAGACAATTCATTTTCTTCATTTCGAGCGGGTCTATTTCTAACTGGTTTTGTATAGTCTACATGTCCCGTTTGTACAAATCTCTCTAATAAGTTGTTCAGGCTTCTTTTGTCTGGATGTCTCCGTTCCGGATAACGCTGTGCGTAAACTCGACTTGCCAAAAAACAGTTTCTTTCTGATTCTCCTAATATGAAGATCATATCTACTAGCTCTTCTCTGCTGTACTCCATCACAAAAAATGCTTAAAACTTGTAAATTACTAATACGTAATTTAAAATATTGACATATGTCTATTTGTATGACAGTTTGTAAGCAAATTTGTTTCCATGGTTATCTACTAAATTACCTTATTATGGTTAAGAAACAACAGGAATATGATTTCTGTTTACTCCCCTTCATTTACGCCTTCAAGAGGAGAACTGCATAGACAGTTATATGAGAAACTGTCTAATTTAGGTATTTGCTTATTTAATAACATTAGAGGAGCTAAATGATAAAACGGAACACATATTGAACATAAGTTCTAGTTATTGATTTGAAAAATGTTAAGTAAAACTATTAGATAATAATTTTACAATTTGTAGTAGTTTTTGACGAATATCTGTGAAACCTTTAAGATAGTCGAGATAATTGTAATTAAAAAATATGCCCATTTTTTAATTCTGCATCCGATGAGATAAAAATATACAGGGTGTCCCATTTGAAAAAATGGAGAAAAATAGCAATACATTTTGAAATGTTTGGCATTGAATTTTGAACATCCTGTATAAGTTATTTTTACGATATTCATAGTAGGATAAACTAACCTTTTATTATAAGCAACCTGTTCATTAGTTTTGGTTTGAAGATGTTTCTTCTATTTTTTATAAATTTTTTAAAATATGACGAAAAAAATTTTTTTTTTCGATTTTAATTTATTCCTCTGGAACTATCAAATCAAATTTGATAATATTCTAGGGATATGTACAGTAGCTCGAAAGGGTCCCAAAAATCAATAAAACTACAGGGTGTTCCATTTAAAAAGATACAACTTTGATGCACCACCAATTTTTGGAACACCCTGTATATTCAAAAATATTTTAAAAATGTGCTCTCTAACAAACAGTCTATTGTCCCGTTTGAATCATTTTTCTAAAATAAATCGTTTAGGTGTAGTAGAAGACGGGAGGTGAGCTGCAGGACCCTGTATAGCGTTCATTTAACTTCTTTTTCAAATGATTTGAAAACATGTCTTCACCGAAATGCAAGCTGCACGCCCAGTAACTACTGCAAATATACGAGTGGGTGACAAATTTATTATATTCCCACGTACATAATTCCTTGCCCAGGCCAAACATCTAGGTAATATAAAAATATAATTATAATTATTATGCTTTTATTTATTTTATTATTAATTTCTTTTTATATATAATAAATAATAAAATTATTTTAACTGATTAATTTCTACATATAAATATACTAGAAAATATGCTGAAAGCAAGTTGTTTGCACGTTTTGGTGGCTAAAATCATATTTTTTCAGCACTTTTCTATTCAACTTCAAAAATGTCAGCTTGTAGGGCACAAAACCTTCCGGTAATGTATAATTATATTGTTTAGGTCCCTGAGAAGCTATCTGTGTCATCTTGGGTAAAAAACATCTCCATTAATTTCAAAAATATGTACGGCTTAAGAACCGTGTAATGTGTTTTTTGAAAATAGACTGTTTAGAGAATGTTGTGCCTCAATTTATTATCTTTAACCCCTTAACGAATTGGAACAATTTGCACAGAACAGAGTCCCTTTAAAAGGACGTGTTTGTGTGTTTGCAAATCGACATTGGATTCACAGAATCAACAAATGTATAATCGTATATTCAAATGATCTTGATAATAAAAGCGGCTGTTATTGAGACTCAACAATATATACATCTAACTCACTTTATTGAAAAACTAATGAACAAAATGTACTCTAGTTGCTTATTAGCGGTCCTAACCGTATTCCAAAGGTGGTATTTCTGGATTATCATATAAATCCTTAACTATGTTATTATTTTCTACGATTTTACTAAAGTCCATATCATCCTTTTCTTCCACTTCCAAATATTCTATCTTCTTCGCTTTAAGATCTTTGTCCATTTCCTCTTTCGGTTTTGAATTTTTATGAATTTTCGGCTTGTAATTCACTCTTGGCAACTTCAAGACTAAATGCCCTGTTGTTTGAGACCGCTGAGCTGTACTTTTGTCTGTGAAAATTTCCTCTGGGAGTACTATTTGGAAAATTTTACCTGGAATTGAATTTTTCGTCAGTACAATTTCAATATTTGAATTTTTGGTTTGATCATCATAAGCATGGTTTCCAGTCCCGGAATATTGTCATAACTTTTAAGTTGGGCCTTATGTTTATTTTTGCCGACGCCCACTGACAACTTATGCCTCGTTCCTTGCAAAAATGATCTAGTATAAAAGGTCTAAAATTAAAAATCCTACTATTTTCCGTTAAAAAGCACGTGTTAGAACTCGCATGTTTTTCTCATATAGTAACTCCAGGACTACCTAACTAGAGAATACTGATTGTGTGGCAAACCACAACATAAATAAACATTTATTTATAAATATTGAACTATAGCTATAAAGATACACTCACTCATGTTATTATCCGTTAAAACATTCCTGAACTACCTAGAATTTATATAAATTCTTTCGTTCTTATTTGAATTTTTCAGGAATAGACTATTGAAAATAATATCACTGCCAAAATAACTGAATATATATATTTTTTCTAAATTTTTTCTGATCTTTTGACAGCAATAAATATTAATTGTTCAATGTGATGTGCCAGTCCAGAGTTTGGATTATGAGGAGTTTGTTTATGACATCGAGTAATGTGATTACAATGCTATTAATAACTTTCTTTTAATCTTAGACTGAGATGACATCCTTCATGTCGACATTGAGAGTGCTGTTGATTTATTTTATGTATATCTGTATCGGTGTATTTACATTTTTGTTCCCAAAATCAAATTAAAAAGTAATTTTGACTTTCCCATATGGTTTGATGCAAACTTAAAACAAAATATAAAGGCAAAGCGAAGTGTACATTTAAAATACAAAAGATCAAAATCTACAACACGTTTAGTCAAGGAAGAGCTTTGTGTAAAGAGCAATCGGAAATCTGTTATTATAATTATATCAATAAAGTTGAAAATAGTATTATGTCTGACCCGAGATGTTTTTGAGATTATGTACGTAGTAAACAGAAAGAAGATGATATTCCTAAATCTTTGAACTATTATAATAAAGTGGCCTCTGATGGAGAATCAATTGCAAATTTATTTGCACAACATTTTTCTTCAGTTTATAATAACCCTGTCGATAGTAACCCATAGTAAATTTTTTAGACCACAGTCTCACATCTATTAATATTAGTGGATTGTATATAGGAATTATAGAGGTTTTAGAGAAATTAAATGAAATCGATATTAAAAGGGGCCTGGACCTGATGAAATACCAGCTAATTTTTAAAAAATGTGTGCATTTGCTTTGTCTAGGCCATTGTGAATTCTGTTTAATAAATCGGTGCCCTCTGGAGTATTTTCAGAAGTTTGGAAAAAATCCTATGTGGTTCTCACATATAAAAAAGCAGGTGATAAAGACTCTGGTTCTGAATTATAGATCAATAACGAAAATCTCCCAGATTCCAAAAATCTTAGAGTCCTTAGTTAATGACTACTTAAAAATCCAATTGAAAAACGTTGTCAGTACTAACCAACATGGTTTTTCTCAAAGACGTTCGATCAGTACTAATTTATTACTATATGAAAACTACTAGATGCAATCTACACAGGCATTTGACACCCCTCTTAATGATGATATCTTTGCAATCTGGCCTCATGGTATTGAGTTACTAGATAGTTTTTTGGAACATTTAAATAATAAAAAACCTTCTATTAAATTCACTTTAGAAAAGGAAACTAAAAATGAATTACCATTTTTAGATGTTTTAATTAAAAGAGTGAATGGTACAATTGAAACAAGCGCTGTAATCCAGCGCTCAGTGGGACATATAATCCTAGGAATAGCTGTTTATCTGGTTATTATTCTTATGAAAATGAAGATTCATAGGAGAGTTTAACAGAAATATTCTGTTCAGCACAAACATTTTCATGAAGATATTTAACTGTATGAATTGTTACTAAACCAATTAGTTAATTTTAATTAGGCTTCATTCAGAAGAGATTCAGGTACAATAGTGACTTGACTTAACAATGAGAGAGGTATCGTCTGCATAGTATATAGGATATATATTTTCATTTAAACAGGGTTGCATATCATTTTAAACTCTGTACTTTTTTATTATATATACTTTAAATGTACCTTTTATGGTGAGCCTGACATAGATGGGCTGCAAATCGACATCGATGAGATTTGTATCCAAGAACTTATAAACGGCAACGTCTAAAACGAATTGTTTTGGGTCTTCGTCACGAAACGTGAAATCTAGTTTTGCCTGGTTCACGTTCAGGGGTCGTCCATCCTTGTTAAAAAACCTTACTGATCTTTTTTGTTTACTTTCTTTAGTTTCGGTATTTTTAGATTTATGCTGACGCCTCGCAATTTCCATTCGAGTTTCGGGACAGTTTTCGCTGGTACTTTTCCAAAATTCTTCATCGGACATGTTGCCGAAATTCGACTCTGCTGCAACACGCCTCTGCTGCTCCTCCCTGATGAACCTTAAATAATTGATAAGTAAGATTATAACAGGTATAGAAAAATAACTGAATATAATGACATTTGTGAGTCTCATTGATTTCTTGAAGATCTACAGGTAGGGTGTTCCTTAATGACGTGATAATATTTCAGGGTGTGATTCCTTAGGTCATTTTATGAAGTAAAGTTCATATGAACATACGCCCACAACGGCTTAAATTTTTTGCTAGAGGGCCTTGGATTTTTTTCTTTTAAATCGTTATTTTTTTAATAACTCAGAACGTACTTTAGATATTATTTTCAATTTTGGTATGTGTTAATAGGATATAAAACCACATATTTTAAAGTCAGGGTCTAACAGCCAGGACCAGGGGAGGTCTGCTAACTTCGCCTACACCGTCTGCATTTGCAGGTGGGGTAGTCGTAAAAAGCAGGCCCACCCCTTACGAGGCCGGTCCAGGTCTACAGCGATGATTGGGGCAAAGAGCTTAAAGCTCGACCCCTAATCATCCGAGACCGTCATCAAAGTCAAGAATATTGGCGCGATCGCTCCACCAGTGGCGTCCCTGCAAACATGTTCTCACTTTTTACCAAAAAAGTGATACACCTGGCCTTTTTCCATGTGGATGTTTTTTCTGATTAGCCTCAATTCTACATGAAAACGGTCTCAGAAAACGGACGCATTGCTTCACTTGCTCCTAAGAATCGTAAAATTGTACTGTTTTTTAAATAATCCCGAAATAAATAATTTAAGATGGATATGGATATGAAGCTTTTAAAAGTGGACAGAATCCGTTTCTTGGCTGTTTTCCTACCTATCACTGAATATTTTTGTTGTGGCAGAAATTTGACACTGCCTACCCCGATTTGCTGCCACAAAAACAAATAAAACGATTTCAACAAATTGTTTTGTTAATTACCTGTATTGGTCTTGATGCCTTCTCACGCTTTTCTCTACTTCTTTGAAATGTTGTTGTGCCTTTATCCGTTCGCTTCTCGTAATCTCTGTACCGTCTAATTGTTGAAGTTGCGGAAGCTGCGCTATGACGTAGTCTCTGTAGCCCGCAAATTCGCAACAAGGATTTCCTGAAATAGGAAAAATTATACACAACTTTTTCACATTATCATATTGTTACACATTTAGGCCCCCTAGGTGATGGTAGCATGAGTAGCCTGAATTAAGTAACAGGGATGCTAGGCAATTGCATTCATTATAGCTTGTGTCAACACCCAATTAGTATTCACTTCATGGAAATCTGTAATGAGGCACTAGTAGTACAATTTTTCTAGTAAGAGATGTGACCCGATTCACGTCGGGGAAGGCAGTTAAAATGATAAATGATAAATCCAAAATAACACAAAGCAAACAATATTGTGAAAATATCGAGTAACATTATTAAAGGTTATGTTAGTAGATGTGTTTTAAATAATAATAACCATTTTTTTCCTTCTTCAATTCTTTGGGACTTCCTGCCACATGTGTGTTTTCTTTTTAAGCGGTGCTCGGGGAATCTACAAAATATTACAATTAACCAGTATGTTACTGGTAAATAACCTCTACACCTGTTACTTTTAGATCAAAGGATCAGTTAAATGTTGCTTTTTTTAAATAAACGACACAAATAAATATAAAAACTTGAAATTAAATATTTCACCGACGTTTGGGAAATCTATTCTGTTTCCTTTTTCAAGGCTTTTTTTTGAAAAATCTTTTTTTCCGTGTATGATAAATACACAGCTCTAAGAATGTTTGTTATATTCAATATCCATAGATACTTACTATTTACATAGAACTGTTGATATAGTTAACAGTTTTTTTTAGTTTTTATACAATGTCAATTTTGTGAAGTTTTTCTTTTAACATTGGCAACCAAGTTGTACCGACATCTACGGAACAATTCGACACGCATCTATCCTCATTCAATAATATTATCGTGGATTCTTTAATTATGCTTTTTTTGCTATCTGCCTCTTTTGTTAAAATTTTTGCCGAGTCCCAGTTTATTCTGTGTCCGTTCTCCCAAGCAAGTTCGCAGATCTTGGACCTCTGAATTTCATCTTTTCTTATATAATTTTGATGTTCGTCCCTTACACTAAAAGGTCTGGATGACTCACCCACGTATTGTTTGTTGCACTCACACGGAATAAAATATTGTTTGTTTGAAATACCGTCCTTTCAGATTTTTGTCGTACCTGATTGATATTTTCAATATTTATGAAGGTTTTATCGACAAAACCCCCAGGGTATTGGTTATTTATAAGAATGGAACTCTTAACTATGTGTATAAAAATAACTTATGTTCAATTGGAAAATGATTTCTATCAGCAGGATTTTGGCATGGGTTCTCCATTGTCATCGATTTTAAGCAATATGTTTATGGAGGATTTTGAGACTAGATATGTTCAAAATTGTGCATACAAAACGGTTATCTGGTGGAGATACGTAGATGATATCTTTGCAATCTGGCCTCATGGTATTGAGTTACTAGATAGGTTTTTGGAACATTTAAATAATAAAGAACCTTCTATTAAATTCACTTTAGAAAAGGAAACTAGAAATGAATTACCATTTTTAGATGTTTTAATTAAAAGAGTAAATGGTACAATTGAAACAAGTGTTTATAGAAAACCAACAAATACTAACAGATGTTTAAATTTCAACTCAAATCAGTCGATGCACGTTAAGAGGGGTGTTGTAAAATGTTTGTATGATAGGGCCAAAATCATTTCTTCTAATGATGTAATACTAAACAATGAGAAGCGGTTTATAAAGGAAGTTCTTATTAATAACCAATACCCTGGGGGTTTTGTCGATAAGACCTTCATAAATATTGAAAATAACAATCAGGTACGACAAAAACCTGAGAAATGTTACACGGCGTTAATTCCTTATGTATGCGGATTATCCAAAAAGTTGCGCCGCATCGGTGATAGATTTGATATTAGGACGGTATTTCAAACAAGCAACACTTTAAGATCTATTCTGACAAAGATGAAACCGAAGAACCACGAGCAAAATTCAAAAAACTGCATTTATAGTATTCCGTGTGAGTGCAACAAACAATACATGGGTGAGTCATCCAGACCTTTTAGTGTGAGATTGGGCGAACATCAAAATTATATCAGAAAAAATGAAATTCAGAGGTCCAAGATCTGCGAACACGTGTGGGAGAACGGACATAGAATAAACTGGGACTCGGCAAAAATTTTAACAAAAGAGGCAGATAGCAAAAAAAGGAAAATTAAAGAATCCGCGATAATATTATTGAATGAGGATAGTTGCGTGTCGAATTGTTTCGTAGATGTCTGTACAACTTGGCTGCCAATGTTAAAAAAAGAACTTCACAAACTTAACATTGTATAAAAACTAAAAAACTGTTAACTATATCAACAGTTCTATGTAAATAGTAAGTATCTATGGATATTGAATATAACAAATATTCTTAGAGCTGTGTATTTGTCATACACAGCAAAAAGATTTTTCAAAAAAAAACCTTGAAAAAGGAAAGAGATTAGATTTCTGAAACGTCGGCGAAATATTTAATTTCAAGTTTTTATACTTATTTGTGTTGTTTATTTAAAAAAACCAACCTCTAACTGATACTTTGACGTAAACATCACAGGCGTAGAGGTTTATTTACCAGTAATATACTGGTTAATTGTGATATATTTTGTAGATTCCCCTAGCACCGCTTAAAAAGAAAACATACATGTGGCAGGAAGTCCCAAAGAATTGAAGAGGGAAAAATCTCTTACTAAAAGGCACACATCACCTGTCAAATATAGATCCGTGAGGTGTATGTTATTCTTCAGTGAGGTAACGCTTTCTAGGTTACCAATGAAATTCATCGTGAGATCGAGTTTCTGCAAGGATTCGCACCGTTCTAAGTTTTCGATGACCTCGATATTGTTAATGGCTAGGTTGAGGTATTGCAGTGCCTTCAACTTGTTCACATTCTCGATTTTTGATATAAGGTTGGCTTGTAGGTATAGAATTTGTAAATGTTTGCACCAGTTGTTCAGGTGTTCGATTTTTTCTACGTCTTCTTGATGCAGGGACAATTCTTCTAAGGTACCGATGATTCCTGTTAAAATGGAACGGATGATGAGATTAATGTTGCCAAGTAATGTAGGCAAACTGGCATTTGAGACTAAAAAGTTTACTGAATGAATGGATTTTCACGAAACTTTGTAGGTTCTGTTCGTTTTGATGTTTAGATTAAACTTCAAAAAAAAAAAAAAAAAAATAGGCCGCTATTGCCCTGCAATTGTTAAACAATGATTTTGTTGCTAATCTGTTCACTAACAAAATTGAGGCAAATTGAAAAACAAAACGTATTTTTTAATAATTTGACGAAAAATAGCAACTTTTTACTGTTGTACAATTTTCGAGAAAATGTGTATTTTCCGAGATATAGCTGTACATAAGAGTAATGATGTTTTTATATATTGAGTAATACATTATGTTTATTATTTAATATAGTCTAGAAAAATAAAGCATGCAGTCTTCCCTTATATTAGCTCAGTCGGCAGCTTTGAGTTTATTATGTGTATTAATTAGTCGAGTCGCTGTTTCGAAATTTTTAAAAAATCCAAAAAAGGTTCAGTACTTTACCGATTTTTTTGAAACTTTGGAAATATCTTCTTGGATCCATAAATCAAAAAGTTAAGATTTTTTTTGTCGGTCGAACCTCCGATATTGTTAAATAAACAAATTAAGTTAACAATTGAATAACTTCCCGAATAATTATTCAAAATGGCTGAATTTTTTTTCACGAGGGTTTTGGGGATTGCTGATTACATATATAAATTTAAAAATTCAAATATATAAAAAAAAATTCGTTGGAAAAGTGAACTTAAATATAATTAAAGAACTCAACGTGATTTTGGACTATAACAACAACAAATGAAAAAATCGACTAGAGACTAAGAATACTCGAAGGTGCGTTCATTAGAAACATTTTGTTTTTTGTTTCTCTCAAAAAATATCCGTTTTCCAGAAATTAAAAAAAAGCGGAGCGGTTTTCCAGCTGTACGCTGGTGGGATGGGTGCTTGTGAGGGGTCGCATTTGAAAACAATTACACGTATTGGCTCCAAATAAAAAACAGTCGAAAGGTACGTTTATTGGCTTCATTCTGCATTTTATTTCATTAAAAAGTTCGAAACCGTTTTCTAGTTATTGAAAAAAAAAACAGCAATTTTCTGACCTCACGCTGGTGGGATAGTTGCTTGTGAGGGGTCACATTTGAAAACAATTATAAATATTGACTTCAAACAAAAAACAGTCGAAAGCTACGTTTATTAGCTTAACTTTGCATCTTATTTCATTCAAAAATTCCGAACCGTTTTCCAGGAATTCGAAAAAATTGGAGCGCTTTTCCGACCATACGCTGGTGTGATAGGTGCTTTTGAGGGGTCGCATTTGAAAACAATTAAAGATATCGATTTCAACCAAAAAACAATCGAAAGGTATGTTTATTGGCTTAACTTTGCATTTTATTTCATTCAAAAATTCTAAACCGTTTTCCAGAAATTAAAAAGTAGCAGTAGATGCTTATTCTGCGATTCTCAATTCAAAGATGGCTGAAAGTGAATGTGCAGATTCAGTAGCTCCTAGTAAAAATTGTAACTACTGCAAAAGTAAAGTGATAAATGGATTGCAATGTAGGAAATGTAATTCCATGTTTCATATGAGTTGTGCTAAAAAAAAAAAATGTGATAATCTCTGATATGGACCTATTGTGTTGTGACGCCCAAAACAAGAATTTGGACGAGAAAATAAGTGATCTATCACCGAGTGAAGCTTTACCAAACAGTGGAAAAAACAATGACATATATTATTTAAATTGCATAATACAACAAAAGGACGTCATCATAAATGAATTAAGGGAAAAAACAAGTTTACTGCATGATAAAATTACTCTATTAAATCAAATCATTGAAACAAAAAAAGGGGTCCAAGAAAAAACGCAACTTATTGAAGACAACAAAAAATCCAATATAAATACAAACAAAAAAGTAACTGATAAGAAAATTGTTCCAAAACAAGAAAGCACAAAAAATACCACAACAGAAGTCAGCTGTTGCAGTAAAGAATCTTCAATGTACAAGGAATTGGAAACCAGCACCAGAAATGAACTTAGTGAAATACTGGAATTAGTAGACTATACAGCGTTAACAAATACAATACCACAACAACAAGTAATACATGAATCCAAAAAATCATATGCTGCCACTGTAAGTAAGCAGCCGAGTAGACCGGCCCGATCGCATGGCGCCGCTAACACGCCGCCATGCAGTAATGCTAATACTACTTTTGGTTGCCTAAATGCGAATACAAAGGTAAACCAAGCAAATATGAAAGGGAAAACCCGGCAGAATATCGAAGAGGCGCAAGCAAACCCTTACGTCAAAAATACTAATTTTATAACGCCAGGCACAAGAAGCGACATAATAGTGGGCTCAAAAGCTCTGGAGGAAGGAGACTTGGCAGCAAAAAATAAAAAATGGCTGTTAGATACGGAATTCCCTGAGAATAATTTTATAATTGAACAAGTTGGGCAAGGAGCATGCAACTCTTTCAAATTAGGGGTCGACGAAGAATCACTCGCCCTAGTTACAAATCCGGATGTTTGGCCAACTGGCATAGAGGTATCTCCGTATCTTTTTCGGACGAACAAGTATGGATTCCATAAGCACGTGCGGAGACATACGTATTCTAAATTTAAACATCCGCAGTATCCGCAACAAGATAGATCTTGTTGAAGTCACCCTTCATGAATTATGCTACCCTGAAGTGCTTTGCTTTACTGAAACATGGCTCCAAAAAGATGAATCCTGCAGTGTAAAATTAAATAAATATATCTTGGCAAGTTACTTCTGTAGGAACACAATGAAAGGTGGGGGAGTAGCCATTTTTGTAAGAGAAGATGTACAGTTTACAGAGAGAAGCCTAAAAAACATTAATATTGTGGAACAGATGTTCGAAGCTGCTTCTGTCAACATTCTCAATACGAATGAAGGTATCAGTATTAGTTGTATATATAGGTCTCCCGGTGCTAACCACGAACCATTTGCTCAATCCTTAGAGAACTTACTGTCAGAAATATTTAGTGTAAAAACACCATGTTTTGTCTGTGCAGATTTTAATTACAACCTGATAGACAATAGCAGTAAATCCCAAGCTGTAACTGATATGTTTGCTTCTTTCGGGCTAAGTAGATGCTTTACTGAGTTCTCGCGTATACAGGGTGAGAGCAAAACGGTAATATACAATATTTTTTCGAATGTTGACTCAAACCGTTTAAATCCTATTACTCTTAGTAATGTACTATCTGATCATAACTTACAGCTCTTATCCTACCATACAAAACTGTTACAGAATAATCCTGTAGTATGTAAAAAGAGATACTTCTCTGAAGAAAATATAAATTACTTTAAATATCGATTAGCCAAAGAAACTTGGGAAGAAGTTTACTCTGAAAAAAAGTCTCACGTAAAATTTGAAATATTTCTCTCAACCTTTATTTTTCTATTCAATATAGCTTTTCCATTAAAATCAGTTAAAGTGAGTAGATGTAGAAAAACCAGTCCATGGATCACGCCAGATATAATCCAAGAGGGTGTTTTCATTAGGGATCTGAATAAAATTGTTAAATCCACAAACGACCCTGAACTGAGAAAACGAAATATTCTTAAGAGAAGACATGAAGTTAATATAAAAAATGCAAAAAAAATTTACTTTGATCGCTTAATTAATAATGCAGAAAATAAATCGCAAGCCACCTGGCAAGTCATCAACCAAAATACAAATAATCATAAAAATAAAAGATATCAACTGCCTAATAAAATAATATATAATGATCAAGTTTATGATGATCCGCAGGTCATTGCAAATGGGTTTAACAATTTCTTTTCCGAGTCAGTTCACCAATTAGCATCAAGTACTTGTGTAAATGTAAACAATGAAGGAAACCATATAGCCTATAATGAAAACTCCTTCTATCTTTCTCCCGTTACTACGGAAGAAGTCTTTAAAATCTTGTTAACAAGCTGTACAAAAAAATCATCGGGGCCTGATGAAATCCCATGCCATCTAGTGAAAGATGTAGCCGAATCTATAGTGTACCCACTCACTCACGTGACTAATATATCCTTTGAAGCTGGACACTTCCCAGAGCAGTTAAAAACAGCTTGGGTAGTTCCTATATTTAAGAAAAATGACCCATCAAATGTGGAAAACTATAGACCAATAGCCCTTCTGTCAGTATTCTCAAAAATTTTTGAAAAAGCTTTTCAGCTAAAGTTACTACCTTTCCTTGAGGAAAACAATATACTAACAGAAAGACAATTTGGATTCTGTAAAAGCAAGTCCACTCAAGATGCAGTTTTCTCATTTTATGAAAAAATTCTGGACAATTTCAATAAAAATGCCAAGCAAGCCGGTATATTTTTTGACCTGTCACGAGCATTCGATACAATCAGTCATCAGCTACTATTAAAAAAACTCGAATCGTACGGTATACGTGATTTAGCATGGTCGTGGTTAAGGTCTTATCTGGGAGAAAGAACCCAATCCGTAAAAATTGTCCAGGATGGCAAAAAATATATCTCAAGTGCCTTAACTGTTAGTACAGGGGTCCCGCAAGGGAGTGTACTAGGTCTAGATAGATAGATAGATAGATACTTTATTCATTCATTAATTTTACATACAAAGGTAAAACTTATCAAACTAGTCAAAATAGTACATTACACATACATATACATACACAATGCGCTCACTCATACATAAACATTACCAAATACACTAAGGCAATCTAACACTCAACATACATACAATAAACGAAATAGTCAATGGCCTAGATACTCCTCTACAGAATAAAATGCCTTACTCACTAGGTATTCATACAGTTTTTGTTTAAAATGATTAAAATTCTGAATAATACTAACGTCACCACAAAGATTTAAAAACCTGTTGAAACATG
This sequence comes from Stenurella melanura, assembly GCA_963583905.1. Lineage (NCBI taxonomy): Eukaryota > Metazoa > Arthropoda > Insecta > Coleoptera > Cerambycidae > Stenurella > Stenurella melanura. The sequence goes on from OY757315.1 coordinate 117,761,056, forward strand.
TAATGCCCTGATAAATATGCGAATTTTGAGAGACACTTAATCTTGAATATGGTTGGTATAAATTACTGTTGTTACGTGTATCATATTTATGCACATTGCTTATTTTCATAAATGAATTTTCTCTCATTTTTATATTTAATATAACTAAATATATATAGAGAGAAGGCAAAGTTAGAATTGATAAATTAATAAATATTTGTCTACAAGATGTATGAGGATGTGCTCCTACCATACATCTGATAATTTTTTTCTGTATAACAAAGACTTTATGAAAGTGGGCTGAACGTCCCCAAAAAATTAAACCATAACTTAAAATAGATTGCACAAGCCCATAATAGGCCAATTTAAGAATGGACAAAGAAACTGTAGCTCGCAGCTGTCTTACAACAAAACACATAGTACTTAATTTTGAAGAAATATAATCTATATGTTGCTCCCAGGTCATTTTTTGGTCTATTACAACCCCTAAAAATTTTATAAAATTCACTTGTTCAATGGTGTTATGATTCATCTTAATGAGTTGACTAGATTCATCTTTACCGTTCTTTGGTTGAAATACCATAAAAAATGTTTTATTTACGTTTACTCTTATTCCATTATATTGGCACCATTGATATATTAGCTGTTTCAACTGATTGTATTAAATTGTTTCCTGTTACTAATTGGTTTGTGTCATCTGCATAATTTATTGTTTTTTGTGAAGAAGTACATGAATATATTATATCGTTAATAAAAATGATAAAAAATAAAGGACCCAGAATTGAACCCTGAGGAACCCCAATATTAACATTTCTTGACTCTGACTTATATTTATCTATGACCACAATCTGTCTTCTCCCTCGTAAATATGATGCCGCCCAATCATAGGCGACACCTCGTACACCAATGCGATATAATTTCTCCAGGAGCAGGTCATGGTCAACCGTGTCGAAGGCCCGTGATAAGTCAAAATAAAGTGCAATTGGAAATTGCTTATTATTGAGACATTCATACACACTGTTGCAGAGTTCTGCGATTGCTGTTAAGGTAGATTTCTTGGATCTAAAACCGTGTTGTGAGGTGGTTAATAGATTTTGTACTTCTAAAAATTGAGTTAACCTTGTATTGTAGCATGTATCAAACAATTTGGCTAGCTGACTTTGCAAGCAAATATTTCTATAATTATTTATATCATCTCTTGCCCCTTTATTTTTAAATACTGGTCCGTTACTATTTTTGATATTTATTAATGATCTAGTCGGAAACGTTGATAGTACGTTCTTAACACTCTTTGCCGATGACACGTCATCTATAATCTCTGCCAATAACATTGAAAGTCTCAGCAATAAAGCCACAAGTTGTGTTAAGCAGATGACCCAATGGTGTCAAAGAAATGGTCTAGTACTCAACACGCAAAAAACGAATCTTTTATTATTTTCCCCTATTGGAGTAACTACTGATATAAGTTTACTGGTTAGGGCTGAACACCAACCCATAAAACAAAATGATCATGTTACATTTTTGGGAATTGAAATGGATAATAACTGTTCCTGGGAACAACATATAAAAAGCTTAACCAGTAAACTTGCTAGTAATAATTATGCTGTCTTACAGTTAAGGGGCTTAGTTGATACAGAAACAATTAAAACATTTTACTATGGTCATATAAACTCCTTGCTCTCCTACGGAATTCTCTGCTGGGGTAACTGTTCTGGGATAGGAAAAGTGTTTTTACTTCAGAAACGAATAATAAGAAGTATATTCCATCTCACCACCTTAACTTCGTGTAGGCCATATTTCGAGCAGAATGGAGTTCTCACAGTTTACGCACTTTATATTTTGCAGTGTGTGTGCTACGTTAGGAAAAATATCGGATTGTTTCCAAAATGCAGTGAGATAAATATGTACCACACACGAGCAGCCAACGAATTGTATGTTCCGCCAAGTAGCCTGGTGCAGGTTAGCAAGGGTCCTTATATAACGTCAATTAGACTATATAATCATCTCCCCCAGAGAATTAAAGACACAAGCAGCTTTGAACAATTTAAAAGTAAAGTTAAGGACTTACTAAAAAAACCAAGTCCTTACTCTCTTAGCGAGTATTTTAATTTTAGATATGTCTAAGTTTGTCGTCGTATCACTATAATTATTGTATTTTATAAATGTTATTTATTGACTATGTTGTGTAACTGTCCTCCTTCAATATCTTTATTAGGTAATTAAACTTTGACAATGCCAATACTGTATTAACAGTCTAATGGAAATAAAGATTATTATTATTATATTATTATTATTATTAGAAACGGCCTTTGAATACAATAACTGATTTGGACTCCAACCCAATAACATTTGAAACATACATTAAACGTGGTCATATTTAACATTTTGTTATATTAAAAATTCGGTTTCGGTTTCTCTGAGAGTTATCATTTTTTTAGAATGACAGATTCGGTGCCAGATTCACCCCCTCTTTCCCCATCGTGCATTATATGCACGCAGGTTCGGACATCGGATGAGGAGAACATCAACGAAGAATTGTTTGAAATTTCGCAGGAACTTAAGAAATCCTTGTACGATGCTTCTATTACAAGAAACGATAATTTTTTCGAAATTGTCAATGGCGATAACCCTTTATTTATTCATGCTTCTTGCCATAAATCATACATCGACGTGTGCATTATCTGTACATTAACTGAGGCCAATCCTGATGATCATTTTGGTGAGGAACTATCCGTCATTGGGGAAAAGGGTAAAGAATCTTTAAAAGAAGCTTCATTGAAGAGAAAAGATGGATTCCATCCATTTTTTGCAATTAGCGGTTCTTTATTCGTTCACGCTTCCTGTCGAGGATTGTACGTAAATTCTGGGTACTGTAAAGTTAAAATCAATATAATTAACAAAAAATTTGAGTGTTAATTTATTTAGTTTTTTTAGCCCCCGAAACCCATATCAAAATTTTTTTATAAATTTGAACGTCAAAAAATTTTTCTTGAGATGCAAACAAGGACATTTTGAATTTTTGATATCCGCCATTTTGGAATACCCGCCATTTTACATTTTGGCTTTTAATAAAAGGTTTGTAATGAGTGATTTCAAAAGTTCTTTTAATGGAGTATCAGTTGCAATTACGGCGATATACAAAAATATTTAAAATGGATGATATTTCGGCAATTTTGAATCCCCCATTTTCAATTCTAACTTTTCCATGTTAAATTAATAATTTGCGACCTAAAAAGCTTTTCTGGAAATTTTCCGATATAATTATGAATATTCACAGAGAATTTGCCATTTTGATTTTGATATCAAATTCATAATCAGCAACCTCTGAAACCCCCCCAAAAAGAGTTTCAATTATTTTTAAGGCAGTTATTCAATTGTTCGTTAAAAATATACGAAATAATTAATAACATATGCCCCATTTTGATTCCGTCATTTTTAATTTGAACTCTTTAATATCAAATACATAACCAGCGACCCCCAAAACCCCTCTAAAAAAAATTTCAGCCATTTTGAATAATTATTCAGGAAGTTATTCAATTGTTAACTTAATTTGTTTATTTAACAATGTCGGAGGTTCGACCGACAAAAAAAAAACTCTTAACTTTTCGATTTATGGACCCAAGAAGATATTTCCAAAGTTTAAAAAAAAGTCGGAAAAGTATTGAACATTTTTTGGGTTTTTTTTAAATTTCGATACAGCGACTCGACTATAATATGGAGTGAGCTGGACTATTAATGAATTAACGAATCGTGTGATAACAACTTTTTAGGATTATAAAATAATGTATAATTTTATACAAACTGTTTAGTATGCATCTTGCGGGCCACTTTGTACACAGAGCTTTTTATACAAAACTCACTTTCATTGCTGGTTTAAGGACCTCTGTCAATAGCCTATTATTTATTATGACTCTTACCTTCATTGTGTTCCGATTTTTTTCTCACTAGTTCCTCAGTTATGCGCACCATTTTAAAATATAATTCTTGTCAACTTTACCTCATTGATTTGAAGCAACTTTCTATTATTGATTTAACATCTCTTCATCTCTAGGGTTACTAGGATTGTTGACACTTGTTGAAATTAACTTTTTAAGGATGTAAGGGAGTGATTAAAAAATACTAAGAAATAAATGAAATTTTGGACAATTGTTCTTTATGTCTTCACAGATCACCCCAATAAATTTCAAATCAATTGACTAAACTGTTTTTGATTTATAACGATTGTAATGTAACTTTAGTTTTTATGGGAGATGTGTTGTTGAATATAAAAGCTCAAAATTCATTGAAAAAATATTTCCAAATTTTCTATACATGCAGTTTAAGATGTCAATAAGATAAACACAGTAAGTATCGGTCACTAAAGGTTCTTGCAAAATAAATTATTGTTGACAAAAAATACCAGTTTTCGTGAAACGCAGATTAACCTCATAAAAGCATGGCAACTGGTAAAGCAAAGTCTGGTGGTAACGTTTGTCTTTCTTTGTCACTCGTCTTTATGGATACATAATTCAGGGAATAAAGACAAAACAAAGGTCAAACTTCGGAAAACTTCCCGGAAAGCTAGATTTTCGTATGAACCTTCCTTTTGTGATTCTAAACAATATCCCAAAGGTCCCCTAGTTATGTGGGCCGCTAAAAATATTACTCGGGGTCAAAGGTCACAAAAATGGTTTTTCACAAAAATCTCGTTAACGGTCACTTTTATCGAAAAAATAGTGGTAATCAAAATGCACCAGTGATAAATTTCATGAGAGATTAATCGAATTTTCTTGAAAACCCGTTAGTGTTACGAAAAAAAGTAATACGATGTTTTTGGTAGGCAATTTTCAAAGCTACAAATTTGATTACCACTATTTTTTCGATAAAAGTAACCGTCATACCCAATATGGCTTCCTCAGAGTCAGATGTCAGTATTGGAGATCCAAACAAAAAGTATTATAAATGTTGCAAAAATAAGCAAAATACTAGTGCAGTGTGTGTAATATGTGGCAGTGTGTACCATAGGTCCTGTCTACAAAGAATTATATCATCTGTGCAAGTTCTCAGTGAAACAAGAATTATATGCTGTCAACCAAATAACCTATCACTAGCAAGTGAACAAGACACCAAACCCAAAACTCAAGTTAATTTCGAATTAGAAAATCTAAAATTGGAAAATGCAATGTTGAAACAAATTATACATGAAACACAAGAAAATAATAAATTATTACATGAAAACAATAAAATTTTAAAGGAAAATAAGAAACTCATTGAGGAAAAAATAGAAGACCTACAAAAACAATTAAAATATTTGAATGATAAAAAGAACATGAGTGCAAAAAATGTAAATACAAATGGAAGTGTATACAAACACTGGAGCCATAGCACAGCTGATGGTAAACAAAAGGAACTCAATGAAATACAAGATATTGAAGTCTCAAATCAAAATAACATAAATAATAACCCTGTATTGATAAAACAGGTGGAAACTCAAGCTGCCAACTCAACCTCAAATATCAATAACAATGTTAACAAAAAGCAGCTACATGGTGAGCTCGTATCGATTACAAATAATAAAAATGATTCTGAGTTTCAGGAAGTAATCACAAGAAGGAAAAAGAATAAAACAATTAAGAAAAATATAGGAACTGCAACTATCTCAAATGATGGGAAGGATTCTGAATTTGCAGGGGTTAATAAAAAAATATGGCTTTATGTAAATAGAGTAAAAAGGCATATTACATGCGAAGCAATTTTAAATTATTTAAAGGAAAAATCTAAAACTAATTTTAATGAGGATTTCTCGGTACGAGAACTAGAAACCAAAGAGCATCAAAATAAAGTATTTATGGTAGGAGCCCCACTAGAGGCAAAGGATGAACTATACAGTGATAACTTTTGGCCTAGAGGTGTAGGTTATAGACGTTTCGATTTTAATAAATATCGCAACTATTTGAATAATCAAAATCAAAACAATGATTTTTTATAAACTCTGGACATGTAAACCCAGTGTGTGTTATGTCTGACGAGCATGTCGCAGTCTCGACTCAAACCATAAATACTGATGCCCGGAGCATCACCATTTGTCATCTAAATGTCAGAAGCATGCGTAATAAAATATCTGAATTTGAGGTTCTTTTACACTCACTAGGGTATCCCCAAGTCGTCTGTGTCACAGAAACTCATTATAAGGAGGAGGAAATTAATCAAATAAACTTATACCCGTACTTTCTAGCAGACTCTTACTGTCGTATCACCAGTGGAGGCGGGGGTGTAGCTATATTTGTCAAGGAAGGTCTTGATGCAATCGCAATAGAGTGCAGTGTAAAAAAAGAAGAATCTTACTTTGAATATGCTTTAACAGAAATCAGCTTAAACACCAAAAATAAGATAAAAATTGGGTGCATTTATAGAGCTCCTGACTATTCCAATTATAACCAATTCATAAACTGTATGTGCGATCTTTTACATGTAGCTTTCAACACTAAAACTATTAACATCATATGTGGAGATTTCAATATAAATTTAGATGATAAGTGTATTGATAGACATGGTAGGGAATTTTCCAACTTAATTAGGTCATTCGGGCTCAATGTATGTATAACTGAGTATACTCGTGTCACAAACAATTCAAAAACTATTATTGACAATATTTTTTGTAATATTGATTCACTACTGTTAAATCCTACCGTTGTATACTGTGATATCTCTGACCATTTCTTGCAGCATATTACCTATACTTACGATCATATTGAAAATAAGGAGGTTCATCCTGAGATTAGGTTCAGAAGATCCTTTAATAATTTGAATAACATAGCCAATTTTAATCACTTACTATCCCGTGAAAAGTGGGATTTTTTGTACACTGATGCAAATAGTAACATTAAATTCGAACACTTTTATTATATATTTCTTAGGCTTATGGACTGTGCATTTCCGTTAGAGCCTGTTACAAACCATAAGAAGTCTGGCTCTAGTAAACCTTGGATTACCCAACACCTAATTGATGAGGGTAAATTTGTCAGAGATGTATTCAAACTGTATAAAGAATCTATGGACGAAAATGTTCTTATTCGTTATAACATTTTAAAGAAAAACCACTCATTGCATATAAAAACGGCTAAAAAAACCTATTATAATTCACTAATATTAAACTCCAGTAACAAATCTACCACAGCCTGGAAAATTATAAACGGTCAAGTGAAAAACAGAAAATCACATAATATACCATCATGCCTTCTGGATGATTCAGGGCGCAATATCAGTAATCATCACGATGCCACTCAAGCTTTTAATGATTATTTTATAAACTCTATTAATGATTTAACTAAAAATCTATCTGTAAATGGGCAGGCTACATCTGAAATTCGAGAAAAAACATTCTTCTTATTTCCTATTACATCTCAAGAAGTTCATACAATCTTAATGAAAATATCAAATAAGCATTCTGCAGGCTATGATGAGATACCCTGTTCGCTTCTAATTAAAGTTGCTGATCACATCACTAATTGTATTACCATGCTTATTAATTTTTCGTTTCAGGACGGTATGTTTCCAACACTTTTAAAAAAAGCACTTATTGTTCCAATCTATAAAAAAGGTAATATATCACAAATCTCAAACTATAGAGGAATTGCCCTACTCTCTGCTTTCTCTAAAGTATATGAAAACGCCTTCCATATTAGGCTTTCAAAATTCCTGGAAACAGAAAAAATTTTGTCAATTAACCAATTCGGTTTTAGGAGCAAATTATCAACACAGGATGCGATTTTGGCAGTCTACAGTTATATTCTGCAGAATTTTGAATGTAAAAACAAAATAGCGTGTATTCTGTTTGATCTAAAACGTGCGTTTGACACAGTTAACACTAATTTGTTATTGAATAAACTCTATAATTATGGCATTCGTGGACCTGCCCTACTTTGGCTTTCCTCTTATTTGCAAGATCGGAGCCAAGAAGTTATTTTGAGAACTAATATCACTTATAAGTCTCTGCCCAAAGCGATCAAAGTAGGGGTACCCCAGGGTAGCGTATTGGGCCCCCTATTATTTATTACTTTCATTAATGATCTCTTCTCTTATTTCCCATGTGGTTTCGTATCTCTCTTTGCAGATGATGCCCTAATAGCTGTCAGTGCGGATAATTTTGATGATCTGAGTAACACTGCTAACAATGTTATTCACGTTATGATAGATTATTGTCGGTATACAGGCTTCATACTAAATGATCTCAAAACTGATCTCATACTGTTCACTCCAAGAAAACTGGATGAAAGCATTTTAGTAAAAATAAGCAGTAAGAGTATTCAACAGAGCTCGCAAGTTAAATTTCTTGGCTTATGTATAGACTCGCATTTAACGTGGAGTAACCAGATTGATGCCATACTGAAGAAATTATCAACTTCTTGCTTTGTCTTATGGCAGCTGAGAAATTATGTTTCAACTGATGTTTTAATAATTTATTATTATGCTTATGTCTACTCCACATTGAACTATGGTATCTTATGTTGGGGAAATTGCACAAGAATAAATGAAGTTTTAATCCTCCAAAAAAGAATCTTAAGAACAATGACATTCAAAAGCTTAAGACATTCCTGCAGAGACCTTTTTAAGCAACTAAACCTCCTAACTATAACGAATATTTACATTCTAAATTGCGTTTGCTATGTTAGGTCACATCCTGATAAGTTTACACTCACCAGAGATCTAAATTCGCCCTACAATTTTAGACCTACTCTCAATATGGAAATACCGAGGCACAGTATGTCTGCCTCAGCAAATGGGCCACTGATCATGACCGTTAAAATATTTAATAAATTGCCAACCTCTTTGAAGTCCTTACCTACTTTTAATTTATTTAAATCGGGTGTTCGTAATATGCTGCAGAATCATAGTTTTTACTCTATAGGGGAATTTTTAAATTGTGACAATTTTGTATTGTGATGTATGTATGTTTGTGTTGTATTGAATTGTATTTTTGCTATTTATATACCTACTATATTTTATATTTTTTTTTACTACTGTCAAACCTGTAATATTGTATTTTTGCTTGTATCTTTATTGATTATTTGGTGACAATATTCTACACTTGTATTTACAAGTCATACGAAAATAAAGTCTATTATTATTATTATTATTATTATTGTTATCGAGATTTTCGCGAAAAATCATTTTTGTGACCCTTGACCCCGAGTAATATTTTTAGCAGCACATATCGATGGGGACTTTTGGGATGTTGATTAGAACCACAAAAGGGAGGTTCATGCAAAAATCCAGCTTTCCCCTATTTTCTCCACTCTGCAATGTTTCTATTCCTTGTATTATAAACAGTGCCAGTGAGAAAGCTAGCTTATTCTACGGGTGGCCACGAGTCAATGTACGCCCCCAATATTTTGGTTGTTTTTGTATTTAAAAATTTGGTTTTTGGTACACATAAATTAGACAATAATAAACTACTTTTAGACTAACAGGAATGAAAATATTACTTCTGGTTGAACCGGAAGTGACATCAACTTTTTTTTCTTAAATGGAATGACTATATTTTTTTTATGGTTTCCAAAAAATAAGTGAGATACGAACAATTTTTTAATTTTTTCAAAATGGCCGCGTCAGATGAATGCGATGTAAGAAAATTACTAAGTAGGCTATGGAAATTATTAGTAAGGTTGTAGACTTGTCTGTAAAGAAGAAAATACTTGATTAATTAACAGTATGTATTTAATTTATCAAATTAACAAATAACTATCATAATTTTTTTTAAATTTCTTGAGGCCAAGTTAGAATCTGGGCATTTTCAGTGTCAAAAGTTTCTTTCATAAAAACTAAAAATTCGCAAATAAAATTAAGAAACCGTTAAAATGCAAAAAAAATAACTGCCTAACAATAAATATTTCAATTTAGTTCAATAATATTCTTTTATATCACACGACACAGATATTAACCAATTCAAAATGTTTGGTGCTTTTGTTTTTGATTGTACCTCCCATACATCTTTATAAAAGGGTTTAATAAATATTTAGTCCACAGTTAAAAGATAACTAAGCTTTAACGTTATTTCTTTCTAGGCATTTTACAACACTCGGAAGCGGCACTGGGCAAGATCCCGCGTTCCCGCAGCAGAGTCCTAGGTCAATTATTGGAAAAAGTCCGTCCCAACATACAGGAGAGGGAACGTAGCAAGTCGGCAGGTCAGTCCGACAAACCACTGGCGACACCCCAAAAACCACCTCCCAAGAAGCCATTCATGTCAAGGTAAATGCAAAGTTAATAATAACATTTTTATTTATTCAGGAAACTTCTCTAAATAACTTAAAATGTTAGTTACAATTGTTACAAGTAATTATATTAAGCGAATGTTTGTGGTACAACGGCGGACATTTTAAACCTGGAATGTGCGCACTGAAGAAAACTGTCGTATCATTTTTTATATCTGCCATGATCTAAGGTAAAGGAATAATCATGCCTCTAGCAGTTACAAATGGATCATATTGCACACTGGCTCCTATTCCTACTATTAGTATGATAGTATATTATAATAAAAATCTTACAGGGAAGGCTGAATAAGGCCTTTTACGCGATTCTACAGATGAAGTCGTTCTTAACTGTAAAGTGTACAATAAATCTTTATTATGCTTTTGCTTACTGCCATCTCTCCTATAATATCATGTCTTGGGGTTCTGCCTCTGATCTCAGTAGAGTTTTGATTTCACAAAAAAGAATATTAAGATTAATGTTTAATTTGGACTACCGGGCAAGTTGTCGTCAAGTTTTTAAAGAATATGCAATTTTAACCTTGCCATCTATATACATTCTGAAATGTGTTTTGTTTACCAAGAGACACCTAATGGACTTTATACACCAACCCGATATTCACAGCTACAACACAAGAAATATAAACCTGCGATTGCCTACTTACAAAACAACTATGTTTCGTAAATCTCCACGCTACAACTGTATCATCCTCTATAATGCATTACCTGATGACATTAAATTATTAGGGAACTATACTACTTTCAAAAAAGGTGTTAAATCTTTTTTAGAAGTAAACGCTTTGTACTCCGTTATAGAATTCTTGTTTCCAGTAGGGAATTAAGGCCTGCAGCTTGGGTTTATATGTTTCATCACTTGTAGCATATTTTATTTTATAATATAACTGATTTTTATTACTGATTATTTTAATGTAACTGTATTATTTATTGCTGTTTATATACATATATTCTTTTCCTGTAATTTTTTTTTTTTTGTACCGTTATTTTATGACTTGCCTTTGTAACTTATGTTATGTTAATTTGTGGTTAATAAACTTATTATTATTATTATTATTTATAGTAATAATATAACATCTTAAAATTAAAAATGGAGGCACATGCACTAAATTAAAAACTTGAAAACTTAAGACAATGACTATTGCAGGTTTATCCAATTTCATTATAAAATTCATCTATATTATAGTAAGCCTTATGCTAGAAGTAGGCAAAAGTTGCTACTTTAAAAAAAGGTTCTATTATTTTCAACCTATTTGATAAAGCATTGTCTACCGCACTGCGGTAGACAGTGGATTTCTCGTAAACAATTCAAACTTAACTCTTGTAGTTGTTATTACGTAACGCACTTCTGGAATTTTGTACCCCAGGCAGACAGAGGTGGCCCTAACTACTATGGCACGTCTCAAATCCGTTGGCATACAGCCAAACATAGGATGTGGAGTGACCAGATGCCGGCTGTGGAATGAGGCAATTAAACAAATGCCACTTCTGCAGGTACGTGCAGATGGTATTTCTCCACAGTTCATCTTTGATAGACCCTATGAAATACACACCAACAGTAGCAATGAGGCCGTCAGTGAAGGAACAGTTAACATCTTCACAGACGGATCGAAAAAGAAAGAAGGAACAGGTTGTGGGGTATACTCCAGGAACCTGCAAATTCAAATTAAATGGGCTATGGACAAACAAGCCAGTATAATACAAACAGAACTGGCGGGAATAACCATAGCCGCAAAAGAAATTTCCCGTAGACAAATAACGGGAAAAACAATAAGAATCTACACTGATAGTAGACAATCACTACTGGCCCTACAGAGACACAAAATAACAACAGGGTCAGTATGGGAATGCCATCAGGCACTCGTGGGCGCCTCCAGCATGAACAGTGTCATTCTATGCTGGGTCAAAGGGCATGCACAGTGCAGAGGCAACAGGGAAGCTGACAGTCTGGCTAAGAAGGCAGCCAGTCTAAGTATACTTGGACCTGGCCCTTCCAACATACTGCCGACCTCAGCAATAATGCTAATGATTAAAGAAGACACCCACAGAAAATTTAAAAAACTGTGGGATGAAACTCATAGTTGTCAGTTGGCCAGGGATCTGCTTAGATACCCTGACAAGGATACAACGATGATCTACCTGGGAATGTCCAGGAAGAACCTGCGCTTCGCGACAGGAATTCTTACTGGTCATTGCCAGCTGAGGAAGCACCTTTACAACATGAAGTTAAATGACACACCCCTATGCAGAGGTTGTGAACAAGAAGACGAGACTGTCCAACACGTACTCTGTGAGTGCCCGGCAGTCTCCTCTAGCAGAGAATCCATTTTGGGAGAACGTTGGCCTACACTGGCCGACTTGAGGGATATTCCCCTAGGCAGAGCATCACCACCTTCTTCACAAGATTAGGATGGTTGGAGGCCTAGGTGGAATCCTGTATCCCTCGGGAGGACGTACAAGGGGCCCAATGGGGCCTAGGTGCTGCGGTCACCTAAATGTGACTGCCCTCCCACAAACTCCAAACTCCAACCCCAGGCAGACAAAATTAATACCAAAAAGTTAGTGATTTTTAAAAAATGCAGCTTTTGTTAAAATATCGTACAATATTTGCTTCCTATGCTGGTGGTGATATTAATATTTTTTTTCCAAAATAGAACACAATATTTTCCTCATATTTAAGTGAATTTTACCTAAGAAAATAAATGGGTATGTTTTTATTGAAATAACGACATTATTGCACGTGTTTATATAACATATTTATCAAATGCAGGGTGTAATCAGTTTCATGTCATTAAAAAAAAACTGGTAATGGGGACCGACTAGACAAACAAAAAACAAAAAACCTTTATGACTTCCCTCTAGGGGCATTTGAAAAAACTGATCTAGGTCAATATTTTTAATATTATGGTAGACAATAATTGAGAACCACTGCTTTTCTTGGTCAAGGGACTTGTACTTCCTAATTATACAACTTTTAAATTGCAAAGGCCTTGGATCATCGACCGCCTTTGATGGACCGCCTCAACTGAACTGGGGCAATTATAAAGAGGTAAATAATTCGTTCTCTCGTCGTGCACAATTGCAAGAAAATATTGGCAATTGCAAGCAAATAATGGCCATAGAGGTTTAAACAGAGCATTTTCTTTACATGTGTGCTTTTTAATTTGGAACAGAATATTGAATTGTTTATAATTTAGAAAATTTAAATGTGGTTTATTAACATTTGTAACATAAATGAGTGTCCCAGGTTAAAAGCTTACTACCTACCTAAATGATTCAAAATCTCTGCATCTGCATCAATACACAGTTCGGTACGTCGAATTAAGGACATACGCACTTCGGTCAACACTAAACTATCAACTAACGCTGTCAATAAAGAAAAATAAAATGAAAACTTGGTACAAAAGCCAAAAAGGAATACAAAAAGAACGAACAATTAAGTTGTGTCTGTACGTAATCAAGAATTTGACAACTTGAACGGTAAGTCAATAACAAATCAAAATCACCGGAAATATTTTAAAAAGACAAATAATGCTTCAAATTTCAAATTTAGGGAAATTACCTACAACGAAGTTCGTGACATAATCGATAACCTTAAAAACAGCAAAAGTCGGGACGCTTATGACATCAATGTAAAACTTATCAAAAGTATTAAAAAATTAATTATAATCCCCTTAACAAACTTGATAAACATGTGCATTAAAGATAAAGTATTTCCCAACGTTTTAAAACTTGCAAAGGTAATTCCCATTTATAAGATGGGTTCATATGACGATGTTAACAACTATAGGCCAATTTCATTGGTACCAATATTAGCAAAAATTTTTGAAACAGCATTGAAAAATCAAATTAATGCATACTTCGAACATAACAACCTATTTCACTGCTGTCAGTATGGTTTCAGGAATAAGCGATCCACAACCCTCGCAATTAATAATGTTGTTCAAGTTGTCCTTGATACATTTGAAAAGAAGAAATATACAACTGCTAGTTTTTTTGACTTATCTAAGGCCTTTGATTGTGTCTCACATGAAATTCTTACAGACAAATTATTAGGTTATAATTTTCATCCTGACAGTGTGGCACTTATTAATTCTTACTTATCCAATAAATTTCAATATGTTAACTATATAACCTATGCACTTCCGAAAAACGTAGGGTTACTCATGGTATTCCTCAAGGTTCTGTGTTGGGTCCCATACTATTTACGATATTCATCAATGACCTTGCCAATTCTGATGATAATACGAACTTTATACTGTTTGCAGATGATACTACTGCACTAAACACTAACCTCACACCTGATGATCTAAAACAGACGGTCACAAACACGGAAGAACATATTTGCGAATGGTTTTTAACCAATAGATTAAAACTAAACGATGACAAGACACAATCATTAACATTTACATTGCGAAACAGGGATCAAGAAGAACAAACTGATGCATCCGTAAAATTTCTAGGTGTGTACTTAGATTCACTATTAACCTGGGAAGAACATATTACAAAACTGTCTACCAAACTTTCCAAAAATATCTATTTCCTTCGCAACCTTGTCAACACAGTATCCCCGAACTACCTACTGACCGCTTATTATGGTTCTTTTCATGCCAATATGTTGTATGGAATTTTAAACTGGGGACACTCAGCGCATGCTTCCAATATTTTTGGCTTACAACGTAGATGCATTCGCATACTATCTCATCTTAGATACAGAGATGATTGCAATTGCAAAGGCCAATTCATTAATCTCAAGATATTAACTATGCCTTGTGCTTATATCCTCGAGTGTTTACTTTATCTTAAACAAAATGAACATCAATATGTAACGCACAGCCAAATCCATGAATATACCACAAGGAATAGCGATAAAATTAATGTCAATTTTCTTCGTCTTACGAGATCTAGAAATGGAACAGGTTATTATTCTGCCAAATTTTATAATGCTCTTCCTCATTCAGTAAAAAACTTGAACTTCTTGCAATTTAAAAATAAAATGAAAGGTTATCTAAAAACTAAGGCCTTCTATAGGTTTGAAGAATTTATTGAGAATGATTTTTCAGATTTAATTTAACAGGCACTGTATATTCACGACCTCATATTATTACCCTTACTTAATTTCTTAATTGGTTTATATAATTTTATACGACTTTTAATCTTGTGTGTCACTCTTGTATGTCTTATGTAATTTTGTGACTTATCCATTTTTTTTTAATATGTTTTACATCTACTATATTGTCCAATATTTTGACGTGTGTAAGCATTGTATTATGTATTTTGACACCAATAAATTATTATTATTATTATTATTATTATTAATATAAATCTTAACTATAAATACACAATGACGCGAAATTCAGAAATAACAAAAACAACGAACGGGGCGGGTTGGACGTGTGTACATAACGAAATAACGACAGTAACTAAAATATTGCACAAGAGAGAGTTAGAGTATAGTTTTCTTCAGGTCAGATCTAGATCGAAACCTACCTCAAACCTCAATATTCCAGCAGTTCTCAAACAATTTTATTGAAAATTTGCGAAATTTTTGTTTATTTTTTTCTCCAAAACCATGAGCTTTAGACCCCATGTTATATAATGTTTTTTTTGTTTGTCTTGTCGTTCCCTACCACCACTTTTTTTTAATGACATGAAACTAATTACACCCTGTATAATAGGTGAAGTGTATACAAGTTTAATTCTAAGTGATATGTATATTGAATTGCTATTCGTCTTTTTACCAGAGTGAACAAAACCCCATCATGTCACGACTATGAAGTTTATTCTTATGAAATGATTAATTAACTTCCTTTGTAAATTGCATTTTGCAAACAACACAACACCTCACCATTTCGTAATATGTATATTGTTAATAAATTGTGCAAAAAAAAAAATTACTTTTCCAGCATGAAATCACCGATAAACGTTACAAACAGCTCTTAGCGTTAATGGTGGACGTGTTGAATTGAGAATATTGAAATTACGATACTCAAACCAAACCGATCGTGTCTGAAATATTAAGACTGTTTTCAAATAAATATCGTGAATAGATCGACTAGCCAATCAGGAACTTATAGGATGTTTACAACTGAAGTACCTTAGACTGTGGTTATCACAGCAACAAACAAACCAATACACATTTATATTATCTATGGATAAGTTCTTTGATCGAAGATAATGTGTGTAGTCCAATTTAAATTTTCAGTGATTGTTATAAATACCATAAACATTTATATTTCAACATTTACTAACTGTTTATAATGTTAACTCGCATTCAGTCATTTAAAGGCGGATACAAATTATTCAGTTCCAAAATGCCAACTCAAATTTGAAAATTGAAATACCTTTTCTTTGCACAACAGCCAGCAGATGAATATCGATAGACTAGAAGCGCACATCAAGGAAAAGTTGCACGACATCATGAACAGGAGGCAGAGTCAGCCCTCGTCGAAGTCGGACACGGAAATGGATAGGAAGCTGATAAAGGATGACAGAAAACTGAGTAAGACTGATCTGGAATCTATTGGTAAGTTCAAAAACAATAATTTCCTCATCCTTTCGACCCTTTGGATAATGACCATCGGTATTTTACCCCAGCAGGCTAATATAAATTCATATTCATATTTATATTGTAGCAAAACTTGGTTCTAAGCAAAGAATAATGTACAAGAAAATAGGGAAAAGCTGCGACAAGATCAGCACGACTAGCAAATCGGACAGCGAGGTAAAAAAGTGCAAGTCTGAATCGGAGTATCAGAGGATATCGGACGCGACCAGTCAAAACATTAAAGCGCTCGTGCACGAAACTAGGTCTAGCCCGAGCAGCCCAAAGTGCAAGAATAAAGGAAAATTGCCTGCTAAGCAGCCCAAGAAAAAAGTGAGTTTATTTTTAAATAAGATAGATGTAGATGGATATCTCTTTATTATTTCGTGTAAAAAACTTGCCTAACGTAATGGAATGTAGATGTCGCCCATATAGCTTTTGCTACAGTAAAGAAAAAAGACTAATTAAATACCGAATTTTTGTTAAAGTTGTAACACAGCGCAGTTGTCTCATTGACCATCCATTCTCTGCTATATTAATAACTCCACCATTACTATATGTGCTTGAAAAAAAAAAATTGTGATAATATCCGTTTTATTACAGTTATTCATTGCATATAGAAATAGAAATAGAAATAGAAATAGAAACATTTATTTGCCATAAAAACTGTTTTCACAGAAAAAGGTTTCGTCGACTATAATTAGAAAAATATAAAAATAGAAAATATATACGTGTATAAAATAGAAAATATATACAAACAAGAGACGTACAAATTATATATAACGAAATACGATCTTAAAGTTTAGATAATCTAAGTCTAAAAAAGTGTGAACTTATATAAAAGATAAAATATACACAAACAACAGACATACATAAATTGAATGTATGAAAATAATCTAAGTCAAGTTCAATGTCATGAATAGAGTCTATGTCATTGATGAGCAGAATTCGTCAATGGAATAAAAACACTTTTCAATTAAAAAGCTTTTTAGTTCAGTCTTAAATAACTTGTACGTCGTTACAAGTTTTAATCTATCTGGAAGTAGATTAAATAGATGAGCACCAGCACAGTATGGGGACTTTTTGTATTTACTAAGCCTATAGTTGCGGATGTGTATATCGTTGGCACTCCTTGTTCTATGATCGTGTACTGAACTATTGAGCCTAAATTTTCCGATATTATTAAAAACAAAACAAAGTAATTTATACATGTATATGCATGGTAGTGTCATAATTTTCTTGTTTCTAAAAGTGTCACGACACGTATGTCTGTAGGGCAAATTGAAGATAATCCTAATTTTCCTTTTTTGCATGACAAACACCCTATTAATTTCTACAGCCTGTCCCCAGATGATAATATTATAGCTAAGGACTGAATATACAAGAGAATAATAACATGTTATTAGGGCCGTTTCGTTAACTTCTTTTTTAATATTTAAAATTCCAAATGTACATTTACCTAACTTTGTGCAGACACTTTCTATATGACCGAAGAAGTCAAGTGTTGAGTCTATGACAATGCCCAAAAACTTTGTGTTATTACTTGTTTCTACATAGTCAATATTAGGTAACAAAGTTGGTGTTGAAGAAGAAAAATAAAGAAACACTGTTTTATTTTTGTTCACTATGAGCGAATTTTTATCACACCAATTTTTAAATTCATCAGAAATTAGGTATGCCTTCGATTCTAGTTCCGGTACGCTATTTGCATTAATGATTACAGATGTATCATCAGCATACATGAAGACATCACTCTGATTTAGGAAAGATGGAAGGTCATTTATGAACAATAGAAATAGCAATGGGCCTATTATCGAGCCCTGTCCCACTCCAATATCCATATTATATATATCTGAAGTTACGCAATCTAGTGAAACTAATATTTTTCTATTTTCAAGATAGGACATGATCCAATTTAATATGTTGCCTCTTATTCCTAGGGAAGATAATTTCAATTGCAAGAAATTTGAATTTACACAATCAAAGGCCGATGTTAAATCAAAAAACAGCCCTGCAACTTTTTTACCTTTATCAAGGTAGTCATGTACTTTTTGGATAAACTCCAGGCTGGCTAGTTCCGTAGACCTATTAGGTCTATAACCATACTGGCTATCTGTAAATTTGTTTTTTTCTTCTAAATAATTATACAGGCGCGTGGCTACCGCTTTTTCAGAAATTTTAGATATGTAACTTAGGATTATGATTGGTCGGTAATTTTCTAACATGTTATGATCATCTTTCTTGTGTAATGGTATTAATTTTCCTAATTTTAAAATGTTTGGAAATTGTCCAAATTCAAGAGACTTATTGATCAAGGTAGCAATTGTATCGGCCAGTGTATGTTTGCAAAATTTGAGAAGCCGCAGTGGTATTTCATCAACCCCTACAGAATTTTTATTTTTCATTTTATCAATAATTTCTATTACTTCTATATTAGTTACCGGTTTTATGAAGATTGAGGCACAGCTAATCTGATGCGGGAGTGTGCATAAATTTGATCGATTAGTATTGAAGTGTTTTTTTAATTTCTTTTCGATGCAGGTGGAGAAGTAATTACCGAAAATATTAGCCACTTCTTGCCTATCACATATTAATTCATTATTAACTTTTATGTTAATGTTGGTATTTTTGTTTACACTTTTGCCTATTCTATTGTTTATAATTTTCCATAAAGTTTTATTTTTATTTTCTGAGTTCATTATTTCCTTCGTATTGCGTTCAATTTTCCTTTTCGATATTAAGTCATTGATTACTTTTTTGTATTTTTTATAGGAGTTGAGTAATTCATTAGAGCCAGATTGCTTGGCGATATGATATAAGAATTTTAAGTTGTTATATTCACTCATGATGTTTGGGTCATAATAAGGATTAAGGGTTTTGGTTTTAATTTCTTTTTTTGGGCACGTAACATTCATACACCACTGAATATGTGTCATAAATTCATTGTAATAGTCGTCTATATTTCCGCATGATTGTGAAAAAAGATCGTATTGATTAATGAAGACAGTTTCGAAATTACTCATATTTTGCTCAGAAAATATTCTTCTCAACCCTGTGGTACTGCTTATGGAAGCGGGAATAACACTCCCTATGTTGCAAGTAACTAATTGTCCCTTGTGGTCTGATATATGTGAGTCGATTACACAGCATTTACTATTTTCAATGTTAGTTACAATATAGTCAATAGAAGTACTAGAGCCATAATCACCACTTAAGTTGATTCTGGTCGGTTCGTTCACAAGAGAAACAAGATTAAAAGAATTTAGTACGTCAAACAACATTTTTGTTTCTCCGGTCTTTTTAATACTGTCTACATTGAAATCGCCAGTTAAGATGATATGATCAAAAGAAGGGATGACAAGAGATAGGACTTCCGATAGCTTTGATAAGAAATTATGATAGTTTCCCTGGGGAGATCTATACACACAGATAACACAAGTATGCTTGTCGAAAATAATCGCGCTTAATTCTATATCTATTTCTAAACAATATTTTCTCACATCGAGTAGATTACAACTGTCCTTCAATTCGGCTTTGCAATAAATTGCCACTCCCCCGTGAATATGTGATGTTCTGCAAAAGTTACTTAAACATACGTAGTTGTCAATAGTCGTTACTGAAGACTGGATCTGATTCATCCAGTGTTCAGAAATACATACAAAGGAGGGCATTTCTAGTTCAATTAAATGTGTTTCTAAAAGTTGTATTTTGTTAGTCAAACATTGTACATTAATATGGAACATAGAAAATTCGCAGTCAGAATTAGAACCAGTATCTATATTACTGTGCTGGTTCATCTTAATAGTATTAATAGGAGAAACTACACGTACAGAGTTACTTGAGACAGTCTCGGGTATAAAAAATTTTCAGTGTTACGTTCAGAATGTTTATTGGTTATTTCAACTATTTCAGGTGTATTGCAGAAGTTATTAACGGGTGATATGTGCGAAGAGTGTACATCATTACAATTCGATGGGGCAATAATACTATTTGAATTCGCATAGTTACCGACTTCACTTGCGTCATTTACATTGATGAATACAAGTGTATTGTTGTTAATATTGTGTGTATTCTGAATTTTAACAATTATTTCCTTACCTAATTCTGCTTTAGTTAGGTACTGATGAAGGTTTTTATTAACATCAATGACACCAACTCTACCCGGAACACATCTGTCTATTCTCTCTAAAAAATCTAAAAGTTTTCTATTGAATTTGTCAATTAAAATATTATTTCCGTATTTTCGCAACGGAACTGTAGTAAAAGTTATATT
Organism: Stenurella melanura; assembly: GCA_963583905.1. Classification (NCBI taxonomy): domain Eukaryota; kingdom Metazoa; phylum Arthropoda; class Insecta; order Coleoptera; family Cerambycidae; genus Stenurella; species Stenurella melanura. The sequence goes on from OY757315.1 coordinate 117,782,096, forward strand.
TGTATTACCGATATTTTTTATTTTATTACAAATATCCTTGAATAACGGATATCTGTTACCCTTATTAAAATTATTGGAACCTGCTATAATTATGACGTGGTCATTAAGAGTAAAGTTAAATGTTAGAGCTTCTATATTTTCCACTACCTGATTGAATGTTGCTCCAGGTTTAATAAAGCTTTGAATCACATACCGATTACGATCCAATTTATTGTAGACTTCCTTGTTTATCCTGCGACCATAGTCATCACTTAAAATAAGAATTCTGCTAATGCATTTGTTAGTATGAGGGTGTACATTATTTTTATTTGTATTATCCGAACTCTTACTTTTGTTTATAGATATATTTTTGGGATTTGCTTGAGTGGATTTATGCTTAAAACCATATTTATTTATATTGTTCCATTGTTCCTGGACTATTATTTCTGTCGGGATTTCTGTAGATGTCGGCATGGTATTATTGAATTTCTCAGTCTGTGTACTTATAGTTGATAACTTTTTGTATTCTTTTACAGTTTGAGTACTAATAGTGTTCGTCCGTTTCTTGTTGAGACTGATAAGTTTTTCTACTTCGTAAATATGGTTCTTAAGTTCTTTTATAATTTCATCTTGCTTTTTTATAATAGCATTACATTCCTCTTCTCTTTGCATCACTTCTTCTAAGAACACTTTGTTTTCTTCTTTCAGCTTTCCAATGTATTTATCTTTTATTTCTCCTTCCTCCGCCAGTTCATTGATGGTTTTTTCGAGAATACTGCGCTCTGCATCGCGTTCACTGAAGCTATCGTCTTCACAACACACTATTTTATTTTGTTTAAGATGTCTTATTTTAGTTCTGAATTTCGAAATACAACATTTGTGATAAACATTGTGACACTTTACACAGATATAGTGTAAAAAAGGTTTGGTTTTGCAGCATTTATAATAATTTGCAGAGGAGCTCTGCGAAGTCACACCTACGCTTGACGACATTTCTATACTCATATTCAAATTGAGATAGATTTACTCTAGAGAAAAAAAGTTGGCGTATTATTTATTGTTCATGCCAGTACATACACAAGCATAAAATAAAACTAATAGTAAATCAATATACAATAGTTACATATTACAAGAAAGTAAGAAATTATTATTAATAATAAGGAACGTCTTTATTATTTTCTTTCAGATTACGTTTAAACGGAATAACTATAATTAAAATTATGAATGAAATTAAGTTGCTTAGTTCGACCCTTTCATCAGAAATTCTAGTACTTTTTTTTCTTTTAGTTTTATCATTGATATACTCCTCCAGTGTGAAATATGTGCCATAAATTAGTATATGTCTGGAAGTTTACTGTACACTAGGGTGGAACGAAAACAGCAAAATTTTAAATATTTTTTGAATTGCATGTGGTATAGTATTCAAAAGATTCTTTTTATTGTCCTAGAATAGCTCGCGAAATTTCAAATCGGAATTTTAATATCCTGGGGTTCCTCAGAGGCCTCAAAAAAAAATTATTTTTTTTTTTTGTTCGAAGCCCTTGAGGAACCACAAGATAAGTAAATAGAACTTTAAAATTTCGTGAGCTCGTTTAAAACTATAAAATGAATCTTCTGATTGCTATAGCACACGTGATTGACAATTTTTTTTATTAGTGAATAATGCAGTGCAGAAGCAGAATTAAGTGTTTTTTACTTTTTTAAATATACATAAATACAGAATGTAATAAAAAAGCATGATCGTGCTATATTATTTAATAAAAAAGAATAAAATACTGTAATTTACATCAAAGTAGAGTTGTAAAATATGACAAAAAGAGTCATTTACCTTTAAAATAATCAGATTTTTTCTCAAACGTCGGAAGAATACTTCTAGACTTTATTCTGGCCTGTATGAAACCCTCACGACTTTCATGTCCACATACGGCAGCAGAGGCCTCGGTAACAAGACGCACACACCTCTCTACTACTTGCGTGTGACATGGAAAACTTGGAAGATCTGCTACATTCAAATTTGATAAATTCTGTGAATCGAACTCTAAGCTTTTAGTTAATGGTGGTTCTGAGATTTCTATCTCGTTCCATGAAATTAAGTCAGAGTAGTGATTGGCGTCAAAATTTAGTTCAGGCACAGCGAACACACGAATTCCTGTAATTCTGTTTGCCCTTGCTTTTAAAATTCTCCGAACACCAAGCTCTCTATAGGTTTTATCTTCATCTGTTAGAAGGGCAAGCAACAAATTCTCTGGATGGGAAAAGAATGCATTCCGTTGAATTACTGGATGAATAATTTCCTTTATTTTCTGTGGCAAAAATCGAGACAAGTCCACTAATTTATACAAATGTCTGGCTCCTTCAAAACAAGAGGGATTAAGTTTTACATTAAACCAAAAAGGGGCATATGCTTTCGTTATATATTCTGTTAAAATTTTCAAATTTTCACACGGTTCTTTGGTGGCGACATATAGCCTTAAGATTCGATTGGCTGTGGTAAGCCATCTGGCATGAGACATTTTTCCAGGATTTCGGGTAGCCAAGGAATCAGGAACATCACCTATTTGTATTGCTTTTGCCATTTCAAAAAGATACCTCTGATCTGTGCTAAGGTCATGATTTTTGCAATCCATTAATGGTAGATTATTATTTATTTTTTTAAATTCAGTAACTGGAAGAGTTTCACAGTTTTCCAATTGTCTTCCAATGACTCCCTTGAATCCCTTTGGTCCGACTGTTTCACCGTCTAAATATTTTATTAGATGTCTCAAGGGAAGCTCGTTGAAATGAAAAAGGCAAATCAGCCATTGTAGTGGTCGTCCTAGCTCTTCCTCAATTAGACGAATCACTCCTCCTTTACAGCCAGTGTTAGTAACGGTACCGTCACATCCTATTGCAACCAAATCTTTTACATGATAACTTTTTTCTAGTATAGCCAGTAGTGATTTTTTTATATCAAATGCATTACCGCTGTTTGGCACCGTGTGCCCGACATACTTGGATCCTGGTTCCTCTACCACACTAATATGCTCTTCCAAAATAGTTTTTCTATGAAATGTTGAACCTTGTTTTTCATTCAGCAACGTTCTGTCCTTACGTCCATCAAAAAAGAGTCCTAATAGAGACGTTTTTGTTGTTTCTTCGGTTACTATACGACGCTGAAATAACCTTGCCCTTCTAATTTTCATTCTATCGATTATTAAATTAGGGTTAGTTTCTGATATTAATCCAACATCATACAAAACTGCGCTTGCTATCATTGCAGCTGATCGATCCGAAACACCAGTCCTGTCACATGCAAGACCTACAGAAGGAAGTTTAATTCTCATCTGAGCTGACGTAGATGGTTGACCTTCACTGAGAGAAGAAGGACCTTCCTCGATAATATTTGCAGACTGTCTAGATGGTAAAGCAAATGTCATATCACAGTTTTCTTCCTCACTGCTGCAGTCACTACTAAAATAATAGACTGGTGTCTTTGGGCGAATGGTAGAATCTTCCTTAGATTTAGAGGTAGAAAGATTACGGTCTTCCTTCATTTTTCTCTCCTCGGCAGATTTTAATTTCTTAGTAAGTCTTACATCTACTGCGCCAATGCCCATTTGCCGAACACTGCGTTGATCTTGCAAAAAATCCTGTTCTGCAGCCGGAACTTTTTTGTTTTTATCACACTTACAATTTTTGAAAACGCATTTGCAGGCTGCAATATCAAATAAATGAGACGATTTTTCTCTAAAACATTCAAGTTTTAATTGAAAAGAGGTGGTTTCTTTCCTGGCTTTTAAGTTCTTTTGCAAACTTTTGTATTGTCCGTGAAATTCTTTAATCATGTTCTCTATACGTAAATGAGTGACCGTGGGAATAGATGCACTATTCCAAATACGTTCAATCGCAGGTACTATAACATTTAATACTTCGCGAATAGATGGGTCTCTCCCGGAGTTTTGACACTTGATATCATGTTGTGCAAACAAATATGCCAACATTACATCCTGGTAGGTAGGTAACACACGGGAGCTGAACTCTTTCGGATTTCCCAAGATTTCACAGAAGATTTGGCTTCTGGTAGTCATGGCGCTGCAACTACACAAACACAAACCGCTTGTATTAGGCTAAACAGAAAATACGTTGAATACGACAATTGTATAGCGACTGAAACAAGACAACTGATTAACTGAGACCGGGCGGCGTCTACTTTCCCGAATTACTAATGACTCAATAGTATGTGCACTAGCACAGTGCAGTGCGCATGCGCTGTGTAAGAGGCAGAGCCTTTTATTTCTGCCTGTACTATTCAAATAAAATTCTTTTCCAGGGAACACTAGATTAAGTTCACATTTTTCGTGGTTTTTGAAGTTAGACATTAAATTCTACAAATCAATAATATTTATCTATCTTTTATCCCATTGAGGAACCTCAAGATATTAAAATATTTTATCGAGATTTTGCACAAATTAGTTTTTTATACAAAGGTATATTTTGAAAGCTATTACAAGAAAAAATAAGAAAATGAAAAAATTCGTTCCACCCTACTGTACACTTTGAGTACACAATGAATTTTTCTTAGGTGTATCCATACAGCGATGGCGAGGACAACGTTTTCTACTCCATGCACGACTCGGCGGATTCCCTGAGCACTTCCAGTCGCCGGTCCAGCTTCGAGGGCCCAGATAAGACCCTCGTTGTGGTGATCAACAGGAGGAACAAAAACATGTCGCTGGCTCAGAAGCAGCGTAGCTGGGAAACGTTCCCGCCGAAGAGAAGGCACCACATGTGCCAGCAGAAACTGTCGGTGCCCACACCGATGGCGCCATTAAGAAAAGCTGATAGTTTTGAAGGTATTTAGAAGTTAAACGTTAGTCTAACCAAAATGTTTTCAATTAACAAAAAAAATTGGGAATTACGTATGAAAAAAGTGCTGTTGTCCTTTCCAATTATTAATTTTTACATTAATTTAATTAATTTTTTAGTAATTATAATTTACCAACAGCTATGAACTATGAAAATAAACATGTAGGCAACAAGGAAGTGGTTAATGGTTTCGCGGAATACTTTTGTAATTCATATATACCTCTAATCCATCAATCGAGGACCTTCCTGTTGACTCAGAAATAGATTTTTTAGCAATCGAGTGGTTTACAGAACAAGATGTTTTAAATTCCTTGAAAAAAATCAAGCCTAAATACACAATGGGCCCTGGCAGACTTCCAGCCTTCATACTACATGATTGTGCTAGCGTGCTCACAACTCTTACATCTTTATTTAATTTAGCCATTAAATCTAATATATTTCCTGATGCACTAAAATGTTCTAAAATCATTCTTGTATATAAAAAAGGCAAAAAAAATAATATTGAGAATTACAAACCTATAACGATTATCAACAATTTCTCAAATGCGTTCGAAATTCTGTTATATGAACCAACATTTTCTTATGCAAAGAATCGCATTACTGAATACCAGCAGGGTTTCTTCAAGGGACGATCTACATCAACTAATCTCTTTTGTATAACTCAATATATATCTAATGCTATCGACACTAACTCACAGGTTGACGTAATTTACACAGACTTTACTAAAGCATTTGACAGACTAGATCACAGTATTTTATGTTCTAAATGTCAAAAATTTGGCTTATCAAGAAATTTGCTGTTATTTTTCAAATCATATCTTGAAAATAGACATCACCATGTTGAATTCCGTGGACAACGATCTGTGGAATTCGTATCTACCTCTGGTGTACCCCAAGGCTCTGTTTTGGGCCCATTATTCTTCAACATATTCATTAATGACATTGCAGATGAATTGGGTGTTAATTGTCTTTTATATGCAGATGATATGAAGTTATACAATAAAGTAAATGATGATTCAGTGCTTACACGTCCATCAACATTCAGCGACCTAGGTGTAACATTTGACACCAAACTATCATTTAATTGCCATATAAATACCATCACTAATGAAAGTTTCAGAACACTGGGATTCATAATACGATGTTCTCGCGATTTTAACGACGTTAACACACTGAAACTACTATATCAATCGTTTGTTCGATCCAAATTGGAATATTCGTCAATTAATGAACTGAACTGTTAAGTAGATTCTCACTCTCGAGTCTGGAGACTCGTAGAACTATTTCACAGCAAATTTTTCCTTTTAAAATAATACATAATATAACTGATTGCGGCGCTATCTTAAACTTACTAAATTTTCGAACTCCTAGACCTGGTTCTAGGCATAACTCATTGTTCTATTTGCCGACTCCCCAAACTAACGTCCAGAAATTTTCGCCGCTATACAAAATGTGTGAGAATTATAATAATCTACAAGATCAGTTTGATATATTCCACTGCAATGTAGCTGCGATAAAAAATTTAACTGCATAATTTAAAATTTGTTGTTTTGTTTTATCTTTGTTTTTATCTGTTTACTTTGTATTCTACTCTCATACGTAATGTATTTGTAAATACTTACCATTTCCTACCCTGTAATTGGAATGCTCTGTTGGGTAGTGTATTGTTAAATAAATAATATAACTAAGGTAGAGGCAGAAAACTTCTTTGGTGTTAAATACAATATTGTTGAAACATGTCATGACAAAATTTCATTAATATAATAATGTACTAGGCAGAGCTGGACAAGTAGTTAATTACGATTTTGTTTATTTATTTACGGGACAATCCCCTTTTCAATGGTTTTCTTTAGCTCGAAATGTTGTGAATATGTATGTATGCTCAAATCTGCTGATTGAATTTTTGACCCCTTCCTAATATCCAATCATGCTGAAATTTTGCACACAACTTTACATAGACAATATAATGTTATACAGGGCCTTCATTAATGACCGTAAGACACGTGACCGCAAAATGTATGCAACCCACTAAACACTGTTGGCGCGCCTGTTTAACAAAAATCCCTAAATCCAGTGGCGTCGACTTGAAAGTTTACTGTTGGATGAATTTAATTAAACCCAATATTTACGTTTTTGTAACTTTATTCTCATTGCTAAATTGGAACCAGTGTAACATTAATAAACTCTCTTAGATAAATACATATAATTTATTAATCCTATTGAATTTTAAAGATGTAAGTACTCATATTTACAAGTTGGAAATTTAACCTATAATTAGCGGTCTGTTTTCAACATTGAGTTAGAATCAATATTCAACGATATTGAAAAATGATATGAATTGTAACTGAAAGAGTTTGTTAATGTTACACTGGTTCTAATCTAAAAACGTGAATAAAAACATTAAAAATATGAGAATAAACTAACAAACACGTATAATTTGAGGTTATGGGATATGCTTTTTGTGTTTTTATTGGCAGACTGGTTTCGAAATTTTCAGTTTTTCATGTGATAATCTTCATGTGTCACTAATTTATCTACCGAACTTAGGAAAAGAAGTAACATCACTGGTACAGAAACCGCATGCAATTACCTGATACATTTGTAACCGCTAAAGACATTAATCTTGTTCGTTAAAGTTTAGCAGACAACAAAAGTGATACGATACATTTTCTTAATAGTAGAAACTTCAGTAAATAACTCGAAATGTCTTTTCCAATTGGTGCAAGTATTTGTTTTAAGCAAATATTTTTTTATCGATTACTTGCCACTTAGTGAACACAAAATACAACTGGCATACATCCCGGTTACTGGAGGTCCAGCGACAGACGTTCTAAACCTACAAGCTATGTCACTAGGCGTGACAAAGAAATATCATCTAATTTCTTTGTGGTCGATTAATTACCACTTAATAATAACAAACATACGATTGACTTACGCAGTTAGTGGGAGTTCTGAGATATGTTGAACCAGGGGTCTATTTTTTATGCATGATTAGTAAATGGCAAGCTGATTTTTCGTTAAATAATTAATTTCATTTATAAATTAAGTTTGCACCACTAAGAAACATTCTTTTCTTTTTTCTTACTTACCCGAGATCTTTAGGCCTATGGCAGCAATTCCATATATACATGGTTTATCGGATAAATTACGAAAAATTGGGAAGAGGTTTTCCGTATGAATGGTTTTTCAAGCGGGCTCCATGCTAAGATCGGTTTTATCAAAAACCAAACCTTTAAGCCAAAAGTTTTGAGAACGGATGTAGACAATCTTCCGAAACGTTAACTGACTTTAGCTTTCATATTTATTTTTTTAGTTTATAACATTGTTCGTTTATATATTTTTAGGCGCGAGACATTTTGTGATAAACAAGTACTCAAGAAACAACTTCTATCTGATCCGTTTGGCGGATGTTTTTTCATTAAAATTTTCAAATATTTTCAGTGGCAAAATACCCAACAAAAAGTAAGAAAATCTGAATATTCCACAAATAAACGATTATAGACAATATAAGAAACATTCTTATATCGCTTTTCTTGTCCACCATGCTTTAAGGAATAACCATGTTTCTAGCTGTTACAAATGGTCGGGTAATTGCATGCTGGCTTCTGTACCAAACGATATGTTTTTGACATTAATAATAAAGTAGAATGGTAGATGCCTTTTATGTCAATGAAAAATAAAAACAACGTAAAGAGGGGAATAAGTCTTATGTCGTATGTTTCATAATTCTATTAATATGCAACTTTTTGAAACTTGCCATAGGTCTACAAAAGATACAGTAAATTATTTGCAGATTTGTCAACAAATGGCTTTCAAGACCTGTATAAATGTCAACAAAAATTTACTCGTAAGAATGAATTTATTATATAGAATTCAGAATAAATTAATAACCTTTAATTCCACAAACTTCTATAAGTGTATTATTTATCAAGTTATAATATTTAATAAGATTAATCAATACTATGAAATAATAAAACATGTTCAAAAACAATAATAAACTACATAAAATTACAAGTATTGAATCTACGTTAACAACCAATGGGTTTAATATATGAATCACACAACTCGGATAGTAGGTAAAAACAGTTACTTGGTAAAAAAATATTTCATGAGAATTCGATTGCCTTTTTATAGTGTACGGTACAAAAAGTACTAATTTAGAAGACGATAAACAAATTTTAATACAGATCGATTATGAAAAAATTACAATAATTGTTCAAAATGATGGGCTTGAGCATTTAGACATATATGCACTCTTCGCTTCATATTATCAAATACATTTTTCAACTGGTCAACTGTTATACTGCGAATTTCTCTTTCCACTGCTTGTTGTAGTTCGTCAAGATCATGCAATCGATTTTTAAAAACGTTGCTTTAAGTGTCCTAATAAAAAAATGGGTGTCAAATTTGGAGAACGTGCAGGCCAAAGTCCCTGGCTGATTAATCTATCATCATAGAATTCCTCTAAAAATTGCATAGTAGCTCTTGCTGTATGGGCAGCAGCACCATCCTGTTGGAAGTCACCAAGTTGCAATTCATCATCATGTAGTTGATTCAGAAAGGGTTCTGAAATTAGATTTCGATACTTTTCTCCATTTATGGTCTCTTGAAAAAATATTGGGCCTATTATTCTTCTCCTGGATATTGCGACCCATATACCTATTTTTAACGGATGTAAACTTGTTTCCACATAACAGTAAGGGGTTTCTGTAGCCCATGTCCTATAATTTTGGCTATTGATATAACCACTTAGGTGGAACCATGCTTCGTCAGTGAAAAAGGTCAAATCCAGCACATCATTATTTAAATTTTCGTTAAACCAACGACAGTATCTTTCTCGTTTACCAAAGTCAAGGGGTAGTAGTTCTTGCACAACTGTTACCTTGTAGGGATGTAAATGCAGCTTTTTTAAAGCTTTATGGGCTGTACCAACTGAAAGACCTGAAAAAGTTCAAATTCATTGATTTGTTGTTTGCAGTAGGTCATTTTATAGTCGAAAAGCCAGCGATATTTTTTTCAATGTCAATTGAGCAAAAATAATTTATAATTTTTCCGCCAACTTACTATTTATTAGAGGGTACAACAGCTCATCCCTAAAGCCATCACCACAAAATAATTGTTAAACTTTTTGAAGCTATTTCTATTTATTAAACGATTAATACAAAAATAAATCATTACATAAGGCAAGATTATGTGTGAGTATGATAGTCAGAGAGCTGCCTATATGTTTTTGCGACAGGTAATGGGACTGTCTGCTAACCATAAAATATAATTGTTGGTAGTGCCCCAAGTCACCTAGTCAAAATTTTCAAATTTCTACGTGGCACCTTACCGGGGTGGTGGGGGGCTTTGAAGTACAGTCGGTTTATGACAGGTCCGGTAACTGTCTGCCGTTTTGATATATCAGTAGATATGATTCTGAACATACCTCCTGCAAAGTCTGACGCTCGCAAGTGGTTGCGATTCAGAGATATGTCCGAAAAACCATCATTTTGGAATTTTGCCGGATACTGTTACATGAATTGAGATGACAGGTCCCGGTAACTGCTCAAAACCTTATTAGCTATCGTGGGGCTCATAAGAGGGATGGGAAAATACGTTTGGCAGACACGCAAGTGGTTTTGGGCAAGTGTGGCAGCACTTTGAAAGACCGAATTTTCACAAAACTGCAACTTTTGTTAAATATTGAAAAATATGTAATAAAAATATCTGCTGTTCTTTTTTTTATATACCTAGATGTATTAAAAATAATAAAAATCAAACAGCAGAAATTTGTATTCGTATAAAAAATGTTTATGCTAAAAAAAAAGAGAAAACATATCTATAGATAACTCATTAATACGATATGTATAGAGCTAGTGTACACTTTTATACACAATAAATATATGCAATGGGGTTGTCGTTTACCGTACATACAAATAATCCCCCGCCCCCAGCCTCAAATGTTGAGCACTCCGTAAATTTGTGCAATAAACTAATTTATTTTCTGGTTTCTTATGGGTTCCTAGACCATTTTAATCCTTTTACGACCTATATAAAAATAAATTTATTTAAGGCGGCCTTATTATACAGTACCCTATAAAGAATTTGTATAAAAAAATTACTCACTACCTACGGCCATGACGTCAGATCGCATTACTAACACTGCAGCATAGGCCTCATATCGTTGCCTTCTACGTACAGTGTAACGTCACACACATCTGAACTGTTTTAAATGACCTGCTGAAGTTTAATTATTTACTCACATTTAAAGCCTCATATTTTACATATTTAATTTTCTTACATATTTGAATATTTTTATGCAATAAAAAAGATGTGCAAGTTTCGTATTCCTCATCGGCAAACTGTGAAATGCAATCGCCAACTTTAATGCAACAGTAAAAACTCCGAATTGTCCTTACCTATGCTGAAATGACATTGGGAAAATATTGTGAGCTCTTCGACTATTGAGAGAATCCCACTAATTTATTTTTATTCAAACTATGATTTCATGTGTAAAACAAAAGTTTTAGCTATCAGTAACTTAATGTGTAGGTAATCAAATTGATAAAGAAGTCAGAGATAAATTACCTGTTTGAGCAGATAACTTTGATACAGACTTTGTTGGGCTTTGATCCATTCTTTCCTGAACGTCATTCATAACCACCTTAGTTAAAATAGTTTTCCTCCCAGTTGGTTTTTCCTTGCAAATGCAGTGTTTTTCTGCAAAACGTTTAAGGACTAAGTGCTTACGATGGGCCAATGTGTCATATAGAATATTTATGCACGATTGAAATGAATATATCCACGATCCATCTGCGTTGCGAGATCCACTTCGAAAATGGGCCATTAAAATAAAGGCATCTTGTTCCGGCGTAAAAGCCATTGCAAATTGCACACGTCTTAAACATTAGAAATACACTTAACCTAAAATTATCAATTATCATTCTCTTTATTATTACTTACCACCAAAAATAGCAAATGTATATTAGGTAGTTCTGAAAAGAACTGATAAATACGCAAATTACAATAGTAAAAATAATTAAAGAGACTTGGAAATGAAAAAGGACTGGAAATAACGAAATAAACACTAGTGTAGTTTATCGTTTATCTATGATAAACACTTTCCGTGCGTACGTCTATGCCCTAGAAAATAACTAGATGTCATGTCACAGATTAATATTTTAGAGACTGCTCGAGAATTGTCAAATCGGGCGACGCTGCTTGCTTCTTAGGCTCCGTAAAGATGCAATGAGCGATCTACGTAGGATTCAACAAATTCATGATAAATCCCTAGAAAACCTGACATAAACATGACAAAGATAAAATTCAAATTAACTGGTCACGTGTCTTACGGTCATTAATGAAGGCTCTGTATATTTAATATTATGGTAGATGGTATGGTTTTTCTTGATACCCATGTCGATGGGGTTCATCGACATGGATATCAAATGAAAAGGTATATAAAGTAGAATACAATAATATGCTGTGTGACGTCATTCTAAATCCAATATGGCTGCCGGCACAAAATGGCGGATCACCTATTTTTTTCAACTCCCTCGGCATGGGTTTCAAATGAAAGGGTATGACAAGTAGAATACAGTAAGCTGTGTGACGTTATTCTAATTCCAATATGGCGGCCGACATAAAATGGCGGATTACCTATTTCTTTACAACCCCCTTGGTATGGATATCAAACGGAAGAGTTTGACCAGAGTAAACGAAATGATGGCGTTTGAATAAAAAAAATTGAGGCAGATGGGAAACTAAAAATTTAAAAAATTAATTAATTAAAAGAAAATTTTAGAACAATGGTTTTCATTTAAAACTAAATTGCACTAAAAAGTAGAAAATAATTTTTATTTGGTAATTAAATTACAAAATGATGAGGAAAAAAAGAAAACCATTGGGCGTTCATAAAGTATTGCTGTTGCTAAATAATAGAGGATCAATGTAAGATCCTTGAGAAACTCCTGGTGTTACTTTAGTTATATATTTGGTAGTTGTTTACTATTTTCTAGAAAAAAATAATTATGTTGGAATTGGGATGAAAATAAGTAGGTAGTTGGTAATGTAGATAACAAATAACTAGTATAAAATAGTAAGTGTTTGTGCTATATTGCAGGACATGAGGAGGCCGTCAAGAGCCTCGTGGCAGCGGTCCAGGAGACGAGAAGGAAGCCAAAAGGAGGCAATTAGCCGATGGAGAACCAGGAGCAGTTGTATGAGTACACAGGAATTTTATTGTATGCCTCTTTCAACTAAACTCAAATGAGGGAAAATTGACTAGAATAAGAAACATGGTACAATGGATCAAAGAGAGAGAATAGTACTGCATTGGAATTTTCTGGATACTCTAACATTTTTATTTAAAAAATTAAAATTTTAAGTCCAACAGAAATTATAGCGTTTAATAGGTATTCGCGTTCTGTCACACCCAACTTTCATTCATTTCGTTGGCGTTATTATTTCATATAAAGACATTTTTCATATTTAGAGTGGTGTTAGTTCATGGAAGTAAATAATATTCGCCGTTAAATCACGCAGTTTGAGAATCACTGAGCTTATGACTATGTTTCTCACTCCTCAGTGTACATTTCATATTTCCGTCTCAAAAGAAGTGGGAAAGAATCTTGGTATACATACATGACAATGTCTTTAGGCTATGGCTTTAAGTTTGTGTGCAAGAGATAGTGAAAACGTATGTGCAATATTAATTCACACATCGGTCTTTGTAAACTTGACCCGACTCTAACAAAATACATTTTTACAGGTGTTTTTATTCAGAGTGGGTTACAGTGTATATATGTTAGATCACAAGCGACACAACTAACTTTTTAAAAACTTTATTTAAAATTAAAGGATAGTACGTACTATCCTGATAATGAAGTGAAAGCAACAAAGTGAGTATTAGAACTGAAGTACAATTGCTGCGTTACATATATTTATAACTTTAAAAATGCTGACTTGAAGAGTCTTAGAACAAAGGAATATTGTGAACGAGCCTGTGAATCAGGTGATGTTGAGTTAGCAAAAGGAGCAGCTGCCATATGAAATATGATACGCCTGATAAGGCTACTTTCATATGACTCTAAATATTATAAGTTACTTGTTGATATTTTATATAACAACTTCCCCCTTATAGAAAAAGTTGGTGATTATACAACAACTTTTGAAATTGAAATTAAATGAAAAATATGAAAAACAAAGTAGGTACAATAAAATGTGACAAAAATGTAAAAGGTGCAAAAATGTAAAATTGTAAATGTATAAAATGTAAAAATATAGAATATAAAATAGCAAGCGTAAAAATGCAATACAGTGCATGTATAAAAAGCATAAAAATGTATAAAAATAAAATTGAATAAGTTTCACTGAAGAGTCTCAGTACAAAAGTTTATGAAAGGCACAAAACTGTTTAATTAAGTTCTATGTCTTCGGATTCTTCGTCTTCTCTTCTTAGTGGAGGTCGTCTTCGTTGAGGGAGTAAGCTAGTAAATGTCCTGGAGAGTTTACTAGGTCTCGGAGGAGCTGGGGGTGATGTAGAGACATCGGTGGTCAAACTTCCTCTGCGTATTTTGCACTTGTAGACTACATACACAAATAATAGTCCGAAAATTAGAACAATTATGAAATAAGTGAACCAGGAAATGTGTTTATTAACGAAAGGTTCGTTTATTAAATTGTCTAAGTCTTTTGAGTACTGGTCCAGTTTATGTTTGGCGATTTCGAGGTCCTCGGTGTTTAGGTTATTTAACTTTAGAGGTTTTAATTTGGGCACTCGAATGTTTTCGGGGATTTGGCTGCAGCACTCGAATGGAATCTGGATTGGGTGATTATCGTCTTTTACACTGGTAAAGTCATTTACACTGGATTGGATTTTAGTAATGCCTACGAAAGCGTAGCAATTTGATTGTAACTTGATAACTGAGTTTTTGGTGATTATGTCAGTTTTTTGACTCGTTTTGGGACAGTTAATGGTCACATGTAAAGGTTCCGCGTTTATCACTAACCACATGTTTTCTTCTAGTCTTTGGACGTTGTAGCCTTGGCTGGTGATGAACGACGTCTGGCAGCTTTCGGGTAGTGTGTCGAGGTTCTTGAAGAGACGGGCTTCGCATATGGCATTGTCGTCAATTGGATATGCGAATAGATTTGGGCATAGCTTTGTGTTAAAACGAATCGGTTTGCAATCTTTGAGGTCTGTGATGGGTATGAACATCAAAGAATCATCATCTCTCGCGATATATTTTTGAGAAGTTGATAAAATATGAGATAGACCAGTTCTATTATCCAGAATAGGAATGGGAAATAGTTTGAAAACAGAATATGTTTGAGGGTCTATTAGTGGTATGTTTAATACAAATATTAATTCTGAATTTACCTGAAAAGCTTTTAATTCAATAATATCTAAGTATTGTGAAACCTTTGATAATTTAATCGGTAGTGGTAAATTATTCTTTTGTAAGTTTTGTGAAATCTCTTGCAAAGAGTTTACTAAATCTTGGGGATTGATGATCGATGTATGAATTATTTTGAGTCTCGCAAAAGTGATAGAATTTAAAATATCGTTTAAATTGTCCTCGATAAATAAATAGCTTGCCATGAGTTGCTCGCAAATACTTAAGAATTTTAATTTTGTATAAGCTATTCGCGTTTCGCCTTCGATTTTTAAGATCTGTTTTTCGATTTCTTTTATATCATTATTAAATGTCTCTTCGTCAATTTGTAATTGTCGAACAGTTACATTGAAATTCTTTATGACTGATGTTGTGACTGAAATTTGGTTTTTAAGTAAGTTCTCCAATTGGCGTTCGTCATTATTAAGTTTATTAATACAGTTTAGATAATATTCGCCGTCTTCAGCATCTAGATTGCCGGTGATTGATTTAAATATTGAACCTATACCGTTCAAGAGTCCGCGTTTGTAGCGTTTCGTGTCGAACAGTATTTCGTCGAATTTACTCTTTATGGACTTAGAAATTTGCGTTAATAGACTAAGGTGCGTTTTAACTTCACTTGTGAAGGTTACCATGTCTAAATATGCCGGGTCAAGAGTAACGAAGATTTTATCTAGAATTTTGTCATTCCTGTCAATGGCTGTCTTGAGTGTGGAAATGTTCTTATGTACTAGTAACGTCCATTTCTTGTGGGAGATTACAATGTCAGTGTCTCGGTGGTAATACACTCCGATAGTGTTGTTTATTGGCGTTATTGAATATTGGGATACTGCTGATCCGAACAGCAAGAGAAACCTGAAAATAAAGTTTAATTTTCAAAATAAGGTTTCATCCTGTCAAAGTTAACTTTCGTAGTTTGGTCTGTTTCGGGATTGGATAAAAGTGCTGAATTTTTAAAGATTTCTTTAATTTCGAATGGGCCGTTAAATTTGTTTTGTAATTTGTCTTTGATCTGAGATTCTTTTACATAGACTTTGTCTCCAATTTGGTAATCTGGTCGTTTTCCGGGGACGTGTTTGTCAAAACGAATTTTGGCTTTCGCTTTTTGGTCTAGCGTACGACTACGTGCTATTTTATAATAATGCGAGATTCTATTGTTGAGGTCTCTAACATACTTAGTTATCAGTTCTTTTTGATTGTACAACGTTTCGGGTGGTCTACAAGATGTGTGTCCGAATACTAATTCGTATGGACTAAAACCATGAGTTTTGTTGACCGAATTATTGTAGCATATTACTGCGTAGGGTAAAATAGTCAGTGGGTGTTCGTCGGGGTTTTCGGCTTTATGGACCCTAATCATTTCAGCTAAGGTAGCATGAAATCGTTCTATCGATCCGTTAGATTGAGGGTGTCCTACGCTTGAATACGTTAGTTTTATATCGTATAAGGTACAGAGATCTTTTAATAGTCTATTATCAAATTCGCCACCATAGTCACAATGGACTCTCAAAGGGGTGCCATAGTGCTGGAAATATAGTAGTAAGGTGTTTACTACGGACTTTGCAGATTTATCTTGTATAGCATAAGCTTGGGTAAATTTAGTTAACTCGTCGCGAATAGTAAGAGCATAATTTCGAGTTGGGGTTTGGAATATGTCGATGTTAATTCGTTCAAATGGCGTTCTTGGTGTTTCCGTAATTACTAAAGGGCTAGTCATGTTTTTGCGATATACTTTATTCTTTTGACAAATTTCGCAAGATTTGATAAAGTTTTCGACATCTTTAGATAATCCTTGCCAATTATATTTATTTTTAATTCTCCGCATCGTTTCATTTATTCCGCGGTGAAGATTATTTTTACCGCAGTGATGCTGGTCTAAAATGATCGGGATTTGATCTTCGTCGGGGGTCTGAACGATATTTTGGCATATTACAATTTTTAGGTCCTTTTCTGCGAAAATAAACGATAGCATTTCGAGAATAGGGAGATCTAAGTTGTTTTCAACGTAATACGTTTTGGAAAGATCTAAAAGGTTTTGTCTCTTATATAATACCATGAACAAATGTTCTATTGTAGACTTAACGTCGAATGGCAAAGGGACTATAAAATACTTCCTATGTCGGACTGATTTACTCGAGACGATGTTAATGGTGTTTTTATAAAATTCAGGGTGTTCTTCGAAAATGTCTTCGATTATTTTATGATGTAAGTCTTGCAAGTTATCTTGCTGAAAAAAGGTGATGATATTTTTGTGTTCTCTATCTAAAAGCTGTTTGTTGGAAGTTTTAATTTTCGAATAGTCTATTAGAGATTTTGTTTTGTACAAATTGACAAAAATATCGAATTCTTGAGCGATTTGCTCGTTAGTTATTTGGGCATTTTCGTTCGGGTTTTCGTCACCGTCTTGTTCGTCATATTCTGATTCGTCAGTTTCGTTCGCGGCTAGAATTTTTGAGTAAAGTTTCGAACATTCCGAAAAATGGTTGATTTTAATTCGGGATAGCGCGTCCGCGTTTTTATTGATCTTGCCGGGTTTGTATACGATTTCATAGTCGTATTCCTCTAATTTTAATCGCCAACGTGCGAGTCTACTTCCTGGGTCTTTTATTGAAAATAACCAGGTAAGTGGTCGATGGTCTGTTACCAACTTGAATTTTCTGCCGAATAGGTATGGCCTAAAATGCTTTACTGACCATACTATGGCTAAAAGCTCGCGTTCGATCGTGGAATGTTTGGTTTCCGCAGCGCATAATGTTCGAGATGCGTATGCGATAGGTAAGTCTTTGCCTATGTTGCCTTGTGAAAGGACAGAATCAATGGCGAATGCACTTGCATCGGTGGTTAAAATGAATTCATCGTTAAAATTAGGGTAAATGAGAATCGGTGTTGTCGTTAAAGTTTGTTTTAAATTTTGAAAAGAATTTGAACAATCATTGTCGAAGTTAAAAGGTACGTCCTTTTGTAGTAGCTTCGTCAGAGGTTTGGTTATCTTGGAGAAATTGGGGATGAATCGCCTATAATATCCTGCTAAGCCTAAAAATGACTTAATTTCTTTAGGATTTTTCGGTTGGGGAAAATTTAAAATTGCATCGACTTTGGTGGGATTCGGTTTTACACCGTCTTTAGTGATGAGATGGCCCAAATAAGCGACTTCTTTGCGAAGAAACTCGCATTTGTCGGGTTGAATTTTGAGGTTTGCTTTTTGTAAGCGTTTGAAAACTTCTGTTAGACGTGAAATATGGTCATGGATGGTAGGAGAGTAGACAATAATGTCGTCCATATAGACAAGACATCGTTCATTTTGAATACCTAACAAGATATTGTCCATTACTCTTTGGAAAGTTGATGGGGCATTTTTGAGTCCGAATGGCATTCTCACAAATTCGAAATGACCATTCTCAACTGTGAAAGCAGTTTTTTGGATATCTTTCGGGTCTATTTGTATCTGGTGAAATCCAGATGCAAGGTCTAGCGTTGTGAAATATTGGCATTTGCCTAGTTGATCAAGAAGGTCAGAGATGTTGGGAAGAGGATATTTGTCGTCGACGGTAACTTCGTTAAGTTTCCGATAGTCAACTACGACTCGCCATTTCTGTTTGCCAGAGGCATCCAGTTTTTTGGGGACTACCCAAACAGGGGATGACCAGGGTGAAATCGAGGGTTGAATAATACCTTGATCTAACATTTTAGAAATTTGAGTTTTGACTTCTTCTTTATGGACTTGGGGGTAGCGATAAGATTTTGTAAATATAGGTCGGGAATCATTCGTATCAATCGGGTGTTTAATTTCGTTTGTAAATGTCAAGTTGTCACCTTCTAAATAGAATATGTCTTGAAAATCTAAACAAAGCTGCGTTACTAATTCGGCCTCTTCTTCATTTAGATGATCTAAACGTAACTGATTTTGAATTTCAAATGATCTGTCTGTCGGTATTTGTTGGCCAGAGTTGTCAGTGTTGAAATTAAAAATCGATTTAAATTTTTGAATTGGTTCTAGTTCTAAGTTGGAAAAGTCGATTGATTTCGGTATGGCATTTGCATTAATAATTGTTGTTAAGAATTCTCCGTTTTCGTCTACCTTAACGAGAGCATTGGGTAAGCGAACTTTCTCTTTTTCCTGGGCTAACAGTATAGCCTCAGTATTTCGCAAATGACATTTTAATTTAAATATTTTTTCCATACGTGGTTCTATGGAAATTAAATTTTGAATTTTGTTTTCATGAGGGGTTTTTGAAATTGGAGTTTGAGAATTACTAATATTTTTTATTGGTGGTTCCGGTAGATCTCGATTTACTTCAAAAAGAGGAACAGTTTTAAAGTTAGTAATTAACTTGTTGTTATTCATGTCAATAACGCATCTATAATGTTTGAAAAAGTCGGCTCCTAATAATCCGTCGAATTCGATGTCTAAATCGCAAATGTATACTTTATGCGGATCATTAGCTGTAAAAGGTATAAGAACAGATTCGGTTATCGAAATTTTTTGTTCTGTTATACCTTGTATAACAACGTTCTCAGGAGATCTGCGCTTGTAATTTTCGGCAAGTTTTGGTTTAAATATTGATATGCCTGCACCGGTATCGAGTAACATTTTGAATCTATTTGTAACGTCTTTAATATAATAGAGGTTCCTTGAATTTACAGTTAGAGATGGATACGAGATTACATTAAAATTTGTTCTAGATGGTTCAGGGACGGACTGGGGTTGTCCTTTAAATTCATGGTTTGAATTTGACTCGACATTTGGTCGATTTGGGAATCCGGTTGTTGTGTTGGAGTATCTGTAGGATACTCCGGGCCTTGGTAAAAATCCGGTTGATTAAAAGAATAATCCGTATGAGGGTTTGGTGAATAATCGAAACAATTTTCGTATTGATTTGGTGGGTAATCAATATGATTCTCGTATTGGTCTGGTTGATTATCAGCATGTGGATTTTGATAATCCCCATTACCAGTAAAATATTCCTGGGAATGTACCTCATCATTAAAATTAGAATTATTTTGGAAATTTTCAAAACTATCAAATTGTTGGTGGCTTTGATCACAATAAGAATTATAATTATCATAGTTTTGTGCATCATAGTAATTATCAAAATTAACGTGATGAGTTTTTTGAGGGTTTTGACGGTTAAAATTTGAAGCTTGTTGATTGGGAGGTCTTTGTTGATAATTTGGGTTAGGTCTTATCACAGAAGGCCTGTTTTGTTGTGGAGAATTATTTTGTGAGAAATTTTGTGGAGAGGCAAAGTTGCCTGGGCTATAATAATTTGATGGACTTGGCCTAGAAAATTGTTGGAAATTGGGCCTAGGAAATTGTGTTGGAGTTCCACCAAAATTGTTTTGCCTGTAGTTGGGATTTTGTTGTGAAAATTGCCTTGCGCGACATTCATTAAAATTATGTCCATTTCTTTTACAGTAGTTGCAAAACTGCTGCGAATTTGGACGTCTTTGCTGGGTTTGCACGGAATTTTTGTTAACTGATTTATTGGGAAATTTTTGTGATTCGAAATATGAGAGTTGAAGTTCTCGCTTAACTCTACTAATAGCATCTAGCATATTTCTAGGGTTACCTGCACGAATTATTTGACCTAATTTGGGTTCAAGTCCTGTAAGTAACGTATTCAGTGTCATTGTTTCGATAAGGCGTGATTGTGCATTTTTCTCCTCTAATGTCAAGGATTGTTTTTGCACAGCGGCGTGCATTTTGGCATTATGAGTTTGAAGTCGAGAAATAAAAATAAGTGCGGTTTCATTCTGCAATTGATGAACTCTTTGCAGATCTTGTATAAGCGCTGTTAAGTCGCGTGAATCGCCAAAGTGCGCCTCGAGCAAGCTTTTTATTTCTGCCCAAGTAGCAGGGTTTCGCGAATTTATGAGCTCTGACGCTTTTCCGCGAAGCTTATTTTTTATATGTAGAGTCACTAAAATTCTCTGATCATCTACTGCCATGCCTTGAGCATGAACACACGCAGAGATAAATGTATGCAAAAATATGGGGTTCCCATCGAACTCAGGTATTATAGAAAAGATTTCACTTAACTTGTAGGGTTCGATGTTTACTGTTTCATTCATTGTAACGTTCTGATTTTCATTTCCAGTGACTTGATTGTCAGTCATTTTTAATAGGTTTTAGTTATTTAATTTGAAAGAAAATGAAATTTTTAATTAATTAAAATTATTATGAGGTGAAAATCAGAATGATACGGCACTGGTGTAATAAATGTTTCACAAACTTATGATTTACTGATTAGCTTGGAATGCGTTTCAATGCAAAATAAATGTTAACTCTGAAATATTTCTGTGTTGTAAAATTGAACTTGAAATCTAATATATTTAAATGTATTAAATTTCTTGATAAGTTTAATGAGACTTTCGCTAATCTGGGTTATAGAACTGCTGTTATTTATATTACGTTACGTAAATTGAAATAAATTGAATGAATGGGTTTGAAAAAATGTTAAATATAAAGCACAAAATAAAACGAGATGATTCTTATTTGTACTTACATCAATATTTTCATCTCCGTGGAGTCTTGTAGTTGAATGCGACTTCGTAAAGCGGGCTCCGTCTGTCTGACGTCGAAGACACCAACTTGTGTGACCAGGGATGATTTCTTACTTGCTAAAGTTTTGTTGCTTGTTGAGTGATTGCTTCTTGTGTGGTTGCTTCTTAAAATTAATTGTTGCTTTGATTGTTGAAATGTTGCTTGTTGATTTGTTGCTTGTTACTTGAGAAAAAAAAAAATTGTTTCTTTGATGATTGTTGAGTTGTTGTGTGCTGTGTCCGGGTTCTTTTTCTTCTTAAAGAATTGAAATTCACCACTCCTGCCCTAAAGTGCTCCTTGTTCTTCCAGTCTTTCCCTCCAGTTAGGCACCTTTTTGCAGATGTTCTCCTTATTCTCTCGGGTAGTTTCTGGTAGTTAGGCTCCGGTACAGGGTGTTTTGAAGATCCTACCGACTGCGCCAAATTTTGTTAGATCACAAGCGACACAACTAACTTTTTAAAAACTTTATTTAAAATTAAAGGATAGTACGTACTATCCTGATAATGAAGTGAAAGCAACAAAGTGAGTATTAGAACTGAAGTACAATTGCTGCGTTACATATATTTATAACTTTAAAAATGCTGACTTGAAGAGTCTTAGAACAAAGGAATATTGTGAACGAGCCTGTGAATCAGGTGATGTTGAGTTAGCAAAAGGAGCAGCTGCCATATGAAATATGATACGCCTGATAAGGCTACTTTCATATGACTCTAAATATTATAAGTTACTTGTTGATATTTTATATAACATATATACAGGGTGTTTCAGTTAAAAGTCCCCAGGCCATTATCTCTAAAATTAATAAAGATATTTTATTTTTGTAAATGGCAGATGATTGATACCAAAGAAAGGTTTAAATAACGGTGATTAGAATTTTTCCTCAACAGCACACAGAGATGGCGCTGCGATGCAAAACTATTTTTTGATGGCTGGAACCTTGAAACACAAGTCATGTGATTAAACAATAATTTGTGAATAATTTTGATGGTATAGAGAATTTACAAAAAACAAGCCGTTTTGGAGTTTCATGAGTTTCTTTCATTAATGCCAGTACACGTGAATTTTGATAAATCCCTATAATTTATTTATTATATATTATAGAATATTGGTTACCAAACACTTTTTTTCAAGATAAGGAAAGTGATATAATACACTATCATAAAATTATGTTTACCACTTCCGGCCAAACCGGAACTAACATGATGAACCAATATCCATATGTTCCTACATATTACATTTTTTTTTTTCTAATAACGCTTCTAATAAAACGGCTCCCAAAACTTAAAGTAAGTAAGACAACAAAGAAAATACACACTAATTTAAAATGGTAATGAAAAATCTACTTAAGAGATATTAGTAGGCTTTGATTTAATTTTAAGTTTGACAGTTATTAAACAAAGTTTGTAGTTGGTGCATTTCAATCATAGTTTCAAACAGAAATAGTGTACTTAGAAACAATTCAAAGCAAATTAATCCAAATAAGGCAATAAAAAAAAATAAATTTAAAAAATGGTTAGATACACCAATGAAGATAAGTTAAATATGATTTTAATATACGGTGAATGCAAAAGAAATTCCCGACAAGCAAAACGATTGTTTTGTTTACGATTTCCAAATAGACCTACACCCGATAAAAAAACATTTATCATGCTGTTTAAAAATTTAAGAAACTGGGGTAGTTTTAAGAAAACTATTCGTAACAGAAATAGGTCAGTTAGAAACGATGAAAATACAGCCTTGGTGTTAAATAGTGTTGTCAACAATCCTCAATGTTCTCTCCGGAAATTGGCATCGGAAACTAATCTGTAGATATCTTCGTGCCATAGAATATTAAAATCAAATAAATACCATCCATACAAATTAAAATTGATCCATCATTTAAGGCCTGGTGATTATGAACGAAGATTACATTTTCTAGCTGAATTTTCAGTTCTTTCTGAAGAATGCCCAAATTTTTTTAAAAATGTGCTCTGGAGCGATGAAAGCCGTTTTCACAACAACGGAGTTGTGAGTAAGCATAACTGCCGATATTGATCACAAAATAATCCTAGATGGATGAGAATGACCCGAAATCAGGTAACTTTTGGAGTTAACCTGTGGTGCGGAATATTAAATTCATATATCATTGGACCATATCTATTCCATGGGACTTTAAATGGAAGAAAAAATGAAATATTTTTGAGAAATGTATTGCCAGGATTATTAGAGACCATCCCTCATAACCAGGAGAATATTTGGTTTCACCAAGATTGTGCACCACCCCATAACTCAGTACTAGTCAAAGATTGTCTTAATGAAATGTACCCTCAGAGATGGATTGGTACTAATGGAGTAGTCAGATGGCCAGCACGATCACCTGACTTGACTCCATTAGATTTTTACCTTTGGAGGTATTTAAAAAGTGTAGTGTACATTGAACCCATTGATGATATGGCCGATTTGTATAATAAAATATATGCAAGTGTTGCTGCTATAAATAGACATACGTTACAAAAAGTTTGCAATGAAGAGTTACTGAAACGGTACAATATGTGTATTCACGAAGAAGGGAGAAATTTTGAACATTTAATATAATAAGTACCTACTAATAAGAAAGAAATTAGTTTAATTTCATTTTTAATATTTCGATAGTTTTTAAATGTTTGTTTATAAAACTTTTGTTTACGTTCTTTACTGAATTGTTAATATAAATTTAGCCCATTCTAAATTAGTGTTGTATTTTCTTTGTTGTCTTACTTACTTTAAGTTTTGGGAGCCGTTTTATTAGAAGCGTTATTAGAAAAAAAAAAAAGTAATATGTAGGAACATATGGATATTGGTTCATCATGTTAGTTCCGGTTTCGCCGGAAGTGGTAAACATAATTTTATGATAGTGTATTATATCACTTTCCTTATCTTGAAAAAAAGTGTTTGGTAACCAATATTCTATAATAAATAATAAATAAATTATAGGGATTTATCAAAATTCACGTGTACTGGCATTAATGAAAGAAACTCATGTAACTCCAAAACGGCTTGTTTTTTGGAAATTCTCTATACCATCAAAATTATTCACAAATTATTGTTTAATCACATGACTTATGTTTCAAGGCTCCAGCCATCAAAAAATAGTTTTACATCGCAGCGCCATCTCTGTGTGCTGTTGAGGAAAAATTCTAATCACCGTTATTTAAACCTTTCTTTGGTATCAATCATCTGCCATTTACAAAAATAAAATATCTTTATTAGTTTTAGAGATAATGGCCTGGGGACTTTTAAGTGAAACACCCTGTATATATATATATATATATTTTTTTAGCTCTCGGCACCCTGTTAAGTATATCAAAATTTCGACCTTCCATATTAAACTAATGTTTATATCTTTGTTTTTCAAATAAATAAACATACATATAGTAATAAACTTTAAAATCCGAAATAAACTATGGAAAAAGGTGAGGTTAGAGTATTTTGTATCCTGAATCTCCACTCAATTCTATATATTTATCATGTAGAGTCAGTAGATATCGGAATGCTAATGAAAATTTTTCAGGCAAAATTACCCACGTTAAAAGAAAAGATCCCAAAACTCAGAGTTGTTGTGCCGTCCAAGACTGAATCATATTGTTTTATTAACTTATCACAAACTATTTATAAGTCAAAAGACTACATAAAACCGAGAGAATTGCTTGACGCCGGCTCTAAAATTCTGCACTAATCCAAGACCACCGCTACAAGAGACAAATCAAAGAATTGCGTCGGCACGTAACGTCCTCAAGAAGCATTCTGATTCAAACACCAACATACTTTTAATACTGGACTTCTACTGCGGCGAGACATATCTTGCCGACCTTCAATCGCATGTCAGTCGTATTTTGTTCACATGCATGTATCTGTATTGACATTTCATTAATTATGTATTATTCAGTGACTGCTACCACTAAATTGACTGACCAGGCTAGTATCGAATTTGAACATTCCTTCATTTTGCCGACATTACCTCTCTCATTGGTCCATTTTACCAAACCGTTTATTAAATAATACGACTTGTTCATACAGGGTCTTCCTGTAGTTAGCTAGGTACGTTAAACTCTTTTAGACTTAGCACACACGTATTAACAATAATAGAAAGTTCACTTAACGTTACAACAAATATACAGCGCAATTTTCTCTCTAATATCTGAGATGTACTTTCCTCAGTAGTTCTTTTATTATGATCGGCGATTAGTTAGCTAAACGAATTTTTGAAACATTCGTAACTCAATTTGTTACCTTTTTGTCAGGAATTGACAAAGTAAAATCCTCGATTCAAGCATGATCGCCTGCACTTTGTGGAAAAGTGTACATTGTGATATAGCAGCTTAAACATGTTCATTGTTTCTGATGAAGTTTTTTTATCGCTTTTTACTTTGTTACTTCTATTATGTAAGCAAATGCATACCCAGATAGATAATAATTGTTGATCCTTACTTTTTAGTCTGAGTAATAAAGAATTGTTACCCGCCAAAAGTTTTGTTGATATATAGGTACAAATATATAATCAATTTTATGATGGCTTATTTTCTTCCCTTTTCCTCTAAATTTTTTTTCAGGTTTTTGTTAAATATCTCTGATTGTTTAACCTGCATTGCCATAAACAAATTATTCATAACGAAATTGCGATGAAAACTATAGATTTGTCCGAATTTTTTTAGTCAACTTTTCAAGTTGCAAAACAAAAACATTTGAGAGATGTCAGTTTTAATCAATTTATGATAACTAGAACAATAATATACAGTGTATACAGGATAGATGTAATAAGAGGTGTAATGGACCAAAAATTTTGAAATTTTGGAATGGTATTTGGAGATTGAGTCCTGCTTGTTGTAAAACTAAAGTGTACCAAAAATGACTTAATTTGGTGTTCTACAGGGTGTTTTATAAGCAAAGTTGTAAAAATCACCACTAATAAAGTACCTTTATTTTTCAAAATATGAAAAAATTTCACTAAGAAAAGTTATTTAGAATGCAATTTTATACCTCTATACCAAATTTCAGGAATATAAAATAATTTTTTTGAAACTTCCCATTTTTTCAATGTTTTATTTTGAGGCTGTGTTATCAATGTCAAAATACCGAGTTCACAGTCGTAAATCTTTCAACATATTGTTCTCAAAAACAAACCAACAAAAATCAGATATGATTTAAATATTGGAACTAGTTAACTTAAATCTAGTACGTATCATATTTTATATTTGAAAACTAAATGAAATTAAATATTTCCTTTGGATTATTACACGCGAACGTGCCACTCAATCGTCCGTAATTCACCATTAATTTTTTTATATTCTTTAATGGGACTCAAATATCTAAATAAAATATGATACGTACTAGAATAGATATATTAAATGTAAAAAAAAGTTAAAAATCGGCATAATATTTGCTCCTAAGGGATATTAATATGTTACTGCGTACCCCTGATTTTTTTCAGATTTTTCCTAAAACATCGAGATTTTGTCGCCCGATGATGACCACTTTCATAACGAAAGTGAAATTCCATAATAAACACATGAAAGAAGTGAAACTGTTTTATTTTCAGAGGACCCTACCCGAAGAAAGAACGCAAATGGAGGACTCCGGTGCGCAACATTCGATTTCTCTCCCCTTACTGAGTACCACCCCTAATTTTTTCAGATTTTTCCTAAAACATCAAATTTTTGTCACCAGATGATGACCACTTTTACACTGAAAGTGAAATGCCACAAAAAGCACCTACACACGAAAATCGATGAATAACCATACATACAATATCTAACAATAATTGAAACTATTACTGCGTTATTAGATTTTGTAGATAGTTGCGGTGGCTGCCGCCTAACGTAACCACGAATTGTTTAATTATTTACAATCATCAAATCCTATTTCGAAAGTTACAAAGTAGAATAGGAACTGAATAATTTTTTATTCACTGCTGTAAATCTAGTCAAGGCTTCACAATAGTGTCCGTACGGCCCTGCACAATTCTGTTGCCAACAACTGATGATGAAATCACTACTTACAGCTAGCCAATTTATGGTTCCTGTTCTATCGGCATAACCATTAGTTCGCTTTTTCTATATGCGAATTTACTGTGGCGTGCAAACACATCCTTAAACCATTCGCTTAAAACTGCATAGAAATTATTTTTTGTGAATTAATATTTAAAGTTATGTAGAAGCTAAAAGTAGGCTATGAGAAAAGCAGTGGATACACATTTATCATTTATTATTGACATATCTGTCAGACGTAGTCAATATTATCCTTAATTTCTGTTTCAAATGAACGAACCAAGCATAAAAAACTAAGTGAAAATGGTACTCACAGTTCGTGAAAACTTTATATTGTGCAATGCTACGGAATTGACGGTGAAAACTCGCTAAGAGAAGTGGTAAGCCAATTTAATTTGAAATTTCCAAACACTGCATTGTCACATACTCAGGCTATGAGAATAATTAAAAAGTTTCTAGCTACTGGTAGTGTTTTTAACAAAAGAAAAATAAAACCATATGATGAAGACAAAGTTGGGGCTATTATCGCTCATGCCTCTGTTATAGAAAATCCTAGGATGCCACTAAGAGAGAGGTCAGCTCTTATTAATATTGGCAAGTCTGAACTCCCAAGAATTTACAAGGCAGAGAAAATTAGGGCATATAAAGCAAATTATAAACATACGTTTGAAGAGGGAGATGACGGCCGTAGGTTGGATTTTTGTTTGACCATTGGAGAAAAAGTCATGGGAGAGATTTTTTCATCATTTCATAATTTTCTCAGATGAATCCACATTCACAACCAGTGGTGTTGTTTCATCTCAGAATTGTCGGTTTTGGGCTTCTGAAAATCCAAATATTAGAATTCAAAAGATAATATTATAAAAAAGTGAATGTGTGGTGTGCCGTTTCTTATAACGTTGGAGTTATTGGACCTTATTTCATTGAGGGAAGGTTAAACTAGCACACTTATTTACAGCTTCTTGAAAGATTTTCTGAAGAACATTAAATATTTTAAGAAATATGCCTTTAATTCATTTTCAACATGATGGTTGCCCTGGCCACTCCACAGAAATGGTTAATCGGTGGTTAAATTTAAAATTTGGAGAAAATTGGATTGCCAGGAATGGACCGATTAAGTGGCCGGCTAGATCTCCAGACCTATCAATATTGGATTTCTTTTTATGGGGTCGCCTCAAGCAGTTAGTTTACGCTGAACCACTTCCTAACGATGTAGCAGTATTGAAGCAGAGAACTACAAATGCCGTAAACTCCATACCGTTAGACCATATTCGAAACCGTTTTAAGGACTTCAGACGAAGGATCGAAATGTGTGTGGATGTGGTGGTAGCTACGTCGAATAATAAAAAAATTGTAAACATTATTTTGTATTGGTCAATAATTAATTTGTTTGTGAGTATGTTATGTTTTTGACATTTATTGTTATAATTTTTAAACTTCATTAATTTTCTGTTAGTAATTGTTTCTTGTTTTGCAATTAGTTCGATTAACATTATACCTTCTTACATCTTGTATATTCAATTTTTTCTTTAACAATAGCCTACTTTTTGAGATGATTAACATTTGCTCCTACACAACTTTAAATATGAATTCAACTCTTAATTCGCAAAAAATGGGAAGTTTCAAAAAAATAATTTTATATTCCTGAAATTTGGTATAGAGGTATAAAATTGCATTCTAAATAACTTTTCTTAGTGTCTCGTTATTTTTTCATATTTTGAAAAATAAAGGTACTTTATTAGTGGTGATTTTTACAAGTTTGCTTATAAAACACCCTATAGAACACCAAATCAAGTCATTTTTGGTATACTTTAGTTTTACAACAAGCAGGACTCAATCCCCAAATACCATCTCAAAATTTTTGGTCCATTACACCTCTTGTTACATCTATCCTGGGACACACTGTATATATAACTAAAGTTTAGAAGAACATACCCCTTATGGAGCTTAATCATTAGGCCAAGTTTCAAAGTTAAAATGGTTATGAGAATGCCTAAAAAACAATTGCAAAGTTGAAAATTGAATGGTCGATTGTTTACAGGCATCAAATCGTACAACAAATTTTCTTGTTTCAAATTAGTTTTTTTATATTCCTTTCAGTGATAGTGTAGATGAACTTAGCATCGCGCGTCTGATGGACAAGACAAGAATTTTATATTAGATTGGCTCTAGCCATGCCGTCGCAACGATATCTAGCAACTCTACTCACAATGGGAATTCCAGTTACCGTTGAGACTCCCCAAGACGAAAATAAATAAAATTATACTTACTCTGATTGCTAGAGTCTGCTCTCTCTGTCGTAATCTGGTGTTGAGTGGTGCACTTCTAATGAATATATCTTATAACTAGCACTTTCTCAGAAACACTTCTTAATAATTACGACCGTCGATGGACTCTATGAGTACTCGTATTTTTTTCCTTTTTAGACTGTAAATGAGTACTGGGGGGTTTTTGAGGTCGCTGATCAATTTACGAAATTCAAAATGGCGGACCGGAATAACAGCCAATTTCTCGGGAAAACTCGTATTCTCTTCTTTTTTGGGCTGAAAATGGGAACTTGAGGGGTGTTCGTTATCGCTGATTCCAATTAGGGATAATTCAAAACGGCGGACCAGAAGTAGTATATTTTTCAGGAAATACTCGTATCTTTCATACTTTCAACCCAAAAAAGTAAAAAATACGAGGTTTCCGGAGAAATTGGCTGTTGTTCTGGTCTGCTATTTTGAATTTCGTAAATTAGACCTCGATTTTGAGATCAGCGATCTCAAAAACCCCTGAGTACTCATTTTCAGCCCAAAATCGGAAAAAATATGAGTTTTCCCTGAGAAATTGACTCTACCTCCGGTCCACCATTTTGAATTTACCAAATTAGACCTCGGATTTGTAATCAGCGACCTCGAAAACCCCCCGAGTACAGATTTTTCAAGGCCAAGATATCCATTCTCATTTCTTCTGGAGAATAGCCCGATTTCTGGTCTGCCATTTTGAATTTCCCAAATTGGACTTCAGATTCGTGATCAGCGACCCCAAAAACCCCCGAGTGACCATTTTCGTCTAATTCTATGGCATATTGTGTATGATAACAAAATTTTCAATTCATTCAATTAAATTGGCCAATAGGCCTTTTCATCATAAAGAATTTTTGTGCGCATGCGTTGAGTTCCACCATGTTTTTCGGACAGATTTTGCATGTCAACATTGAATTTTATATACAATTACGTTTTTTAAACAAATAGTGATGAACATGTTGCTAATTTTCTGAATATAAGTAGTGTGATATCGTATAGTTTATTTGAAACATTTGAAAACAGGGAGCTATGGGCAAAGGAGCTAATAAACCGTGTTGTTTTGGCGTGTGTAACAGCGATTTTTGCTCCAAATATTTCAGAAACTGTTTTTATTATTTTCTGCCATTCCTTAAGCCGTGTGCTGAGTACATAAAATGTATTAAATGCTCAAGAAAAAAACATGCAAGACATTGCCAACAGTGTGGGAAATACGAGTCGTGAGTGAAAGCTCGCCGACGTGGTAATGGAAGATTTTCGTCGATAGACGATGTTAATAGAGATACATACATTTGTTCTCTTCATTTCGTAGGAAGAATATCGTCAACTCTTCAACATTCACATGTTGTTAACTTAACACTTAATGCTCTTGTACAAAAACTGATGTGTTGACAGTTGAATCCTAACCTTGCAACCTGTTATTTTCTTGCTTTCACTCACTTTACTGTCATGGCACTTGAGCCAGCGCCTTAATTGAGCGCAAGTGTGTTCTTCCACAACTTTGTGCACTAGTTTTGCGCCGCTAATCACACTTTCGTTTAAATTAGTGTTCAAAACTGATACCTGCCCAGCCATTTTGCTAAAAAGTGTCCGAAAGTTTCATATTTTCCGCAAAAAACATGGCACCAGAGCATGCGCGCGACAATGATGAAAAGGCCTATAGGGATGTTCACAAAAAAAAATTAAATCCTGTTTAAACATAATAAAATGGTTAAAAATAGTCATAATAATATCTACAAAGTTTTACAAAAATCAACAAATCAATTTTATGGGAAAACCCCTAAAGAAATATGAATATTCAGTTGAACGCGCGAAACGCTCCTTGATTGGTGTGATGTCATGTTGCTCATAGTTAAACGCACGTGAATATAGTGACTAGGCTTTCATGCACATTTCATATGAGAATTGGGGATGACAAAAAATATAATATATCGATATATGAATTGGTTGATATATCACAAGACTCAGATCAATATATTCGATATATCAACAAAAAATTATCAATATTTCTATGTATCAATATATTTTGTAAATTAACATTTAATAATGAAACATTTTCTTTATAGGATTTTGCAAACAGTAGAAAGAAAAGCTATCTATGAGAACTAAAGGAAAAACTATATATAAAAATATTAATGAAATCTTTGCATTCTTTCGATAACCTGACTTCTGGTTATGCTAACAAATAAAATTCTAATTTGCCATTCTCATTTTAACACTAGCATCCAACCTAGTCCCCTACGGCTAAGCAGGCTAAACTAGTATCTACATGATCCCCTACAATATATAAATTCAATTAAAAATACATATCGTAGGGGATCATGTAGATACTAGTTTAGCCTGCTTAGCCGTAGGGGACTAGGTTGGATGCTAGTGTTAAAATGAGAACGGCAAATAATAATTTTTACTTGTTAGCATAACCAGAAGTCAGGTTATCGAAAGAATGCAAAGATTTCATTAATATTTTTATATATAGTTTTTCCTTTAGTTCTCATAGATAGCTTTTCTTTCTACTGTTTGCAAAATCCTATAAAGAAAATGTTTCATTACTATAAGCAAACAAATAATAAATAATTCACTTTTAAATAACATTTAATGTAAAAAGTTAATGAATATTGTTTAAGGTATAACTTCGGAAAGCGGGGGTAATATGCAAGTTGACCCTTTTCGATATATTTAGAAAAATAACGACATTTCAACTCGATATATTGCAACAAAAAAACTATATGAATATATTCATGGTTTAGGATGAATATATCGATACATCCCTAATAAGAATTAGTTGTTTACTGACTTCTGCGAACTGCTGTGTCCGTGTAGTTCTTCGTTTTGCGACTTTATTAATTAAGGCATACTTCTAAAATGGAGGAAAGTTTTCAAAAGGCGGAGTCGCATAATCTACCAACTGTGGACGTTACCATAGTTTCAGAATTTTTGGCCATGGTGATAGACTTCAATCAGCTGAAACGTTAAATTCTTAAGGGAAATAAAACGAATCATAAAATTTAACTCACTTTAATGATTTACACAAACAAAGCAGAGCAATTGACATCAGGGCGGTGAGTAAACTTTACAAAAACTTTCGTCAGAATAATCATATAAACACATCATTAGTCCATCTGCCATAGAACAAAATACAAAGCAAACTGTCCACAATAAGAATCCATATACGGTAAATAATTAAACGAAACTAAACACGATCTGGCCAGAGCGGTAAAACAAAGAATTTTTACGATAACATAATTAAGACACAAAAGGAAAATATTACTAACTGTACGTAAAGTTAATAACAAAAAATGGCCCCACAATTAATATTTTCGATATAGACTGGTTCTGTAGTCGTACACTAGGTTTTTATGCCCAAAACACGGGAGATGTCAAAAAATGGGGCGATATAGTTACGCAAACATAACTTTCACATGAAATTATTCACGCACTATAGTCTTCTCATGGGGTAAGAGAAGACTTTACCGTACGGTAACACTAGATACAATAAAGAATATTACTGGCCAATTGTGGAATGAGGTATTGAAAGCCATCAATAATTCTGCATTTTCGCAATCGGCTTCAAACAGGAACATTAGCATCATGAGAGGCATACATAACATAAAAGTCTAATTCGACGAAAACATTGCCTTGCTATAGCTATGGGCAATGGGACACAATAACCCAGAACATATAAACTATAATAACTACTTTACTGATTCTATTCGCAGTTATTAATCACTATATACAGATATTTACAAACATATGGCGGCTTTTAATTCTTATGCCCATACACGGCCACCCGCCTCTACACCATCTTTCTCACGTCTCTCTAGCCAGAGTCGGCGCTTATAACGTCTACTATTCGCTAAACTACCACGCTATTGGTCAAGCATTTGTCATGACTAGCCGATAAAACTTAAACGCGTATAATTTAAATTTAAAATAATGAATAGAATAGTCGCGCTCTTTATCTAATTTAAGGTACTGAGTGTTCTTACAAAACGTGACCGTCACACAATCTAATGGTGTAAAAGAGAAACAGTAAGTACGGTTTTATATAAATAAGCAATAAGTGCTATATAGTAGCAAATCTTTAGTAGTATATCATACAGTGTGTTCCACATTAAATGTGCTTTGCTACGTTGGAAACAAGGATGCGTAAACATTGAATAATCGGAGACCGATTTTGATAAATGCGTTTAAAGTAACAAGTTTTTTTTTAAATATAATTGGTTTAAAAAAGGACCAAAGCTTCTTTCTTTTTACATTTTGTGGCACAGGCATAAAAACCTTTTTTGGGTTATTTACTGATGTATTTGTACATCTAGGAACAAAACAACACTTGTTTCTATTAACTTTCACACTTTTTGAGTCTCCCATCATTACAAAAACAGAGATAAACCAATACTGAAACAAACAATCCATATCACGTTGGTGTATGAGTTCCGCTATGAGCATTATGACATCACGCACGCTACTCTCACTGCAGGGATCGTTTACTAGCCTCGTTAATTTCAGAATTTTTATTTTTAGTTTATTTTCAAGAAAAAAAGATTTTAGGCGTTTCAATGGTTATTACGTGTTTCTGTAGCCTTAGAACTATCATTTTTTATTACAATTAAAAAATAGTGAACATCCCTATTATTGGACAAAAAATGAAACCAAACATTGCCGCCAAAAAATAAAAGGTACTGTTTTTTCTAAATGCCTTTCTGAACACTTTGCAACCAAAATGAAATCAATTAACACTGTACCTTCAATGTTACAGGTTTTCAGATTTTTCATACTAAAATGACGCAACTATTAGTGGACTGGTAAGGTGAACAAAGGAAAACTCCGACATATTTGTTATTTTTTAATATACATTTATGTATTACATAATTATTGTGGTTCTCAACACCTAAAGACATTCGGATTATTTGATTCTGTTTCTTTAACACACAAAAAAGCTGTTATCAATAAGATATAAACCTTTACATACAAATAAATTATCATTAACATACTATTATTGGAATGTAACAGTTTCTTGTTACGTATTTTGTCAAAAATAGTGTTATTTATATTATGAAATAGTTTCAAGGGGCCCCCGCGAATCTCCCGCTTCACTAACAACCTCTCCTAATCCAATATACACGTATATACTTTTTATAAGATTCCTCGGTTAGGTCCGGCCTTGCCGTTTATCAAAAATCCTGCAAAAGAGCCTTAAGTACTTTAAAACATCCCTTTTTTTCCATAGAAATCTATCAAAAATAACCTTATCTACATCTATATACAAAAATAGGCGAGAATCGATTTGAAAGTAACAATTAACACACCCTGTACGTCCCCTGTATAGTCCCCGCAGTCCTACGATTTAAACGGAAGGTAACAACGGCTCGACGCAGACCTAACCTCGAAATATCCTGGAAGGTTCGCGACGGCCCCCACAGTCGAGTAGAAAAAAAACTGTAAAACATAGAAGGTGCTTGTTTCTCCTAAACTAAACATTCTTTTGTTTTTCTTTTGACATCACAGCTACTAATTCCTAAACTGCAACACCTTACGAACGAAACGGCCGTACAAATAAAGAAAAGGACACTAATATTGCATTATGATATAGTTTGTTTTCAATATACTACCTTAAATATTGCCAAATGCTTTTCAAAAATAAAAAATAACCATTTTATTTGGGCGGGTGGGATCGGCAAGCATCCCGGAAACCCGACGTTCAAGTTTCAGCAGCTATTGACGCCTCGTGCGGTTGTGATAGAAACGTGGCACTCGGCATAGCATCAAATGAAAATGGGTACAAATCCTCCTTATTCAAGATGGCGGACAAAAATGGCACCGAAACTGATTTTTTGCTCACATCTCACACTATTTCTTTTATCTTGTCGATATAATAAAAGACTATTTGATTAATCGCATCCTACAAGTTGAAATTAACGATAAATATTCAACCGCAACGGGGAGTCCCTCAAGGGACCGCACTTTCACCCCTATCATAAACAATATATTACCATCATAGATACAACTTTAACAGAAAACCAAAACATTTAACGCAGACAATGACAACGCTGGTATCTCATGATAGCTTGATTACGTCACCAGTGGCAGCGGCACTTACGAACAGTAATTTATGGAGATTAGAAGCAAATCCACTCAAGTCACAACTCTACTGCCAGTTACTTGGGTATAGTTGTCTCTTCATATAAAAAGGTCCATCAAAATATCGAAGTCCTACTACAGAGCCGTACTTATGCATTGGTGTGCACATTGCCCGTCCTTCGCGACATTGACAGATAAATCCAAAGTACGGCTCTTTCTCTGTTCTTTGGGTATGATGAACATTCTAATGATTCGTCTAACTATATCGAAGGAGTTAGAAATCTGAAATAAAAGAGGCGTGTTTCCATTTATTTCTTATCGTAATCACGCCAGAACATACTTACCTTATATTAGCTCCACACAGGGATCTTAAAGAAAAATACATAACTGTAGAGACACATTTCTGAGCTTGACGTACAAAGTTAAGGGAATAAATAAAAGGCAGTGGCGCACACATATTAATCTATATGCAGACTAATTCTGGAAGATACACATCGGCTATATCTAATCTGCAGCAAACCAGCAATAAAAAATCCTAGAAGTCGCAGGAACATGGATATTCAACAAAAATTCATCATCTAGGAAATGTGCCACGCAACCATCCAAACAAACTTCTTTACCAAACCACAAATACTAACCTATAGCCCAGCCTTTCGTCTATCTGTTCACCAAACTTTGCTGAAAACAAACTCACTTTGACTATGACTGCGCCATTTTTTAAAACACGGTAGCAATATCCGAGGCATAAATGCCACGAAAAACGATATTGGAGCTCTAACCAAGAGTAATTCGAAAGAAAAATTTGTTTAATGCATAACTGGCAAAAGGACTTAGGATAGCCATTTTTTATACCACAAATTATTCCTTGACGAGTGCTTTGTTGCAAGTGCGAAAAACCAAGAGGCATTATATTTCACCACTACCCTAGCTTGGATTATAAGAAACATTCAGTGGCTTCATATCCATTTCTATTTACAGTTAGAGCAAGATCCAGGCTTCTCTCACGAAGTGCAAAGTTCAACACACTTACGAGGCTTTCATCTCCTGAAACGTGAACGCCGGCGCCTACAAGATGGTCTCCAACAGCACACGCCCGTTTCATTTATATGTATATTATTATTATTATTATTTAAGTACCCATATCTACTTACAAAAAAATACTATTTTAGCTGCAAAACTGTATATATACATCTTTTAGAATACTATCTGAAATAAAAAACATGAAAATTGTGCGAGAAAGGGACGAACATCGATCTACATAGAAAATTTGTAGAAAAATTGTTTTGTCTCGAACGTTCACGACAAACACATGCGGAACCCAAACTTGCAAATTACTTGCGAGTTAATCACCGCTTGGTGTTTGTAGAAGTGTGCCTCGAACGTTTTTACCCAAATCAAACATTCCGAGGCAGACCAGGGTGCCATTTGTCGTTCACGTTGGGGACGTTTAAAATAAAAACAGCCAGAAGTGATTGCACATTTAAAAAATTGATATGATTGAGATTTTCCTTATTATTGGGTGAAATATCAAGTGCAACGACAGTGAGGGAGGAAGAACTTAAAAGCTAGAAGGTCGGTAAGTACAAAAAAGCGCATATATATATAATAATTAGGTATAAAAACAATACTTTGTTAGTCGAATCATCAAATGAGGTCGCGTAGGCCTGGAATTAGGCGAAAATAAAATCTACAAAAAATAATACTTGACAAATTTAAAAACAATTTAACAACGTACGACGGGCGCCCCGCCTGCACGTCCCGGCTAGTACCAGTCGAGGCGTGCAAGCGGCACACCTCCAAACACAAGGTCATCAACGACATTCACATTAATAGTCCTTAACTGTAACAAATGACTAACTAATATAATAAAAAATGGCTGCCCGATTAACCAAAACGTTAGGCGATAAATCCAAGCGGAGGGTGTAAATAGCTTTCATATATATATTTATATTTATACTCAATACTAGCTAAAGAGGGTGTATGGATATACATATACAACAAACTGTATATATATCTCTAACAAATATGGACGATTATTTTATTGATAATGAATGCGCGCTTGTAAAAAACACTCGACGAGATTTAGCCTCAAGCGGAGCGTTAGGCTTACGGAGCGAGTCCGATTAAAAGGTTACTTCAGCGAGGCACGCTGTACCAAAGCTGCCGAGTTGCCTAGGTGTTCGGGTGTTTTTTACAAAGGCGACATCGGGAGTGCTGCTATGGCACTTTTGCATATTTTTTTATGCACCGCACCTTTTTTCCACCTAGTTGTATCGGAACGTGTCAACTGCCTCTGCGGAGGAGGGCACTTACTCGGTAATGTTAAAAATTGATAACTAGCTGCGGTTTGTCCCGTAAATACTATCTTTAATTACTGTTGAGATATCATATTTTAATGGAAAACTATGCGTACTTTATCTTCATTTAAGAATGTATTTAAGTTACTGTTCATTCTTTTTTATGCTGGACACGCAACCATCTCTAGGGACATTGCCATCTGCCGAACTAAGTTCATTGCACGATAGGCAGCGATTAGCCACATTTAACTTTCCCTGGGTTTTGGTGCCACATTCTATGTTCACTTCGAAAAGCAATGTTGTAATTTTGAACTAACAGGGAACATATTCAAAGGCAACAGCATTGAAGATAGAAACTTATAATCTAATTCACCAATATACCGACTGTTATAAAGCTAATATTGCTTCTGAACGTTCCGCAGATATGTCTCGATTCCTATAAGCAAAATTCAGTCATCTGTCATAGCATGACACAAATTTGTGCGGACATTATTGATTTCATGGATTCTCAGGCAAAATAACACTGTGACGTTTGAACTACTCACAGAGAGCCATTTCAGATTTAGAATGTCTAGTTGATTTTTGTACCAAAACGGAAGCTAGCGAGGGTTAAAATATTTCAGCAAACTTGAAAATGAGTGGAAAGGTATCGAATAGAGAATGGTAGGTCTTTCATTTGAGCACGACAAACACAAGGATGAGGGTGAGGGGCTGTAACCTCAAAGAGAGGAAACAATATGACTTCTTCAATGTATATCGACACTCTGATTTTCTACCATGTCTAAAAATAGGCATGTTTTGCAAAGCTTGTAATTTTTCCTGGGGGCTAATTTCTCTATGTCGTCAAGCGTTAATTCTACCTTTTTTAGATACTTTAGCCTAGTGCGGACTAGCATCTTGTATGTATCATCATCTGCCTTGCCCATATTCTTAAGATGATATACATTAAGTCATATTTTTCCTTCAAGGGGGGCCGCTACATCTGACCAAGCTGGAATATGAGACGTGCGGGGCCATTTTCTATTCAATACCCTTGCAACAGGCTTGGTTCATATTCAAGCTTGCGGAAATCTCTTGCCTAAAGTAACATTTAACATTCCTGTAAGGTGGATTTCTGTTGTTGTATTTACGGGACGAACAGCAAATTAGACTTCAGTGTACTTTCCTGCGTCTTAAATCAATTCATAGAATCTATATAATCAATTCCTTGTTTGGGAGGTTTGAACTTACGACGCAGTCCTGTTAAACTCTGTGTTTTGCAAGACGGCAAGAAAGCCACGTTTAAAGTTAGGAAAACGTAAATTTGTGCTATTTAACGGTAACCACTTTTTCCAAGCCCCCTGAACGTTTTCTACTTCCCCTGATTATCGAAAAATTACCGCCCACCCCACTCTGTCACATCGACAGTTGGTCACGTTCTTTATAACTACTTTACATGGTGGAGTTGTCCCATTCAAGCTGACTGACGTTTTGGTAGTCGTGCTTGCGGGTGCGACTCGGTTGCTCGTCCTCTTCGTCTGAGGAATCGACGACCCGACAAGGCCCGTCCATGTTTTCATCGTCCGAGGAGCTCTCTGAATCTGATTGTTCTGTGTCGCTGTACTCGACGGTGTTCCCCTCTAGTTTCCTCTCGGCATTCTGCAAGCATAACATTAAGCAATTATAATACAATATCAACATAAAACTAGAAGCGCGAAAGAACAGCATATACAAATGACTGCGCACAATCCTTATGGAAAGTGGCGCTCAAATAAATTGGCCAAAAATTTAGCATGTTATAGTTTACGACCCACACTGAAGTTCTCATGGTCACAAGGACCCAAAATTGATAGGTTTTTCCTACAGCCATTTGAAGGATTTACGTTTCAGAAAAAAAGAATTCTTCTGGAATTTTTTTTATGATGAATTAAACCCCGTTTATAAAAATGCTCCATCAAGTATAGTGGAGTAAAAAAAAAAAAAATCTTTATATGCATAGTAACAGCAAAATTATGATTTCATACCTTCTGAGGTATCACCAGGAGTATTCGGAAAATGTTCATGTAGGTAT
The DNA here is from genome assembly GCA_963583905.1 of Stenurella melanura. Lineage (NCBI taxonomy): Eukaryota > Metazoa > Arthropoda > Insecta > Coleoptera > Cerambycidae > Stenurella > Stenurella melanura. The sequence continues at coordinate 117,822,555 of OY757315.1, forward strand.
GGCAAAAAGAGCAAGCGAAAACAAAGCAACTAGGATATTCTTTTTTCTCGTATAACACATCATACATCGTGCCACCTGCTTTCCCCACCACATATGCATGGGCAGCTGTCAGTGGTATACACCTTAATTGTGGGGTCGTTGAAACTAGTGCAATACCCAGTGTTGCCGATTGGCGCATAATTATGCGATTTGCGCATAATTTGATCGCCAGATAATATTTTTCGCACTTTAAATAAAATCGCATAATTTCCGCATATTCCCACAAAAATCGCATAAATGCGAATAATTTCAAATCCCTCTAGCTTTCTACAAATATTTTGCGAAAAAAGTAACTTTCTTTTTGTTTTATAAAAAAAGTAGGCGTCTGTCAAAACTGCGTGTCATTTTAAACAATAAATCAGGATAAATCCTTTAAAAATCGCGCCAAAAAATATGCCATCTGCCGAAGAAAGCAAGAACATGGCGCTCTCTATTAGTAAGACTGGTGCAAAATTAACGCTTCTCTATGTCATATTTTTTATAGTTAAATAAAGACAAATACGCTCGCTCATTACGCGTATTTAGTAAATAAACCGTTTTTAAAGTTTCTTTGTTAAATCGCACAATGTTGCACAAAATTGCATACTTATGGACGAGGGAGCGCATAATTTTGTTCTTAACCATTGGCAACACTGGCAATACCAAAACCAACACTTTCCGAATCTGATGTGACGGCAGGGGGTCTTGTTTGTTTCGTGCAGGTAAATTTTGGTTGGTTTTAAGTAGTTGAGGGTTGGCTTCGAGCCGATATAGATACCACGAGAGAGGTGAATTTGACCTCTCTGGTATAATTAAGTGGTAATGAGTCGAACAATGGCTGTAATGAGATACGGCCAAGTTATTTAAGCAAGAATATTTATAAAAAAGTCTTTTTATGGTGACGATTATTCTTTTTGAATATTGCCGCTATGTTTTATGTTAAATTGTGCATCAGAGTAATGTGTAAATCACCAAGTGCAAATATTTAATAGTCAATTAAATGACGGAATGATTCTGTATTAAATAGCAGCATATTGCGTGATTAATTTGAATTAGTTGCTTTGATGCCATCCATGATTATTGGTGATTTTAAGTACCTGATTTGTAGTTTGTACGTTCATGTTTGTTAAGTGCCATACGTTCATTGACCTTCATGTGCCCAGGAATGAAACTGTAAGTTTTTTATTTTATGTACTAGTGGTGGTAGCTCAAGGCTATGCGCATGGAGAAGTAATATTTTTAGTGTGTCATTAAGGAACTGGTTTCGTGTTTAATTTTCCCTTCCCGAGTGACATCGGTAGACAATTTGACCGCTTTCATGTTAGTCATAGACATTGGCCACATTGACGTGATTTGTTGACAATTTCGATACCCCAATAGGCATACCTAGTGGCTTAATTAGTGTGTGCTTGCTAGCAACATTTAAGGTTGTTCAGAAACAATAGACAAACCGTTACACGCCGAAAGTTTTTTGTATGTCTCCACAATTTGGGTATTCGGTTGTGAAACCTTTTGAGGGTTAAAATTTAGAGTGCCATGTCAATTTATGTAATTAGTTTAACTGGTTAATTCTTGTTAAAATGCTATTTGTTGTGCAGTTCCTAGTAATTTTAGTGAGTAAGTTATAACTTTTCTTAGAACGGTCATTGAGCTCAGGCCTGGCGATACAAAATATTGTATCGATTTATCTCTGTAATACGACTTTTTGACTAGAGTATTTTGTTTGTTTTTTGTAACTCCGAATGTTAATAGATTATTTGTTTTAGTAGTTGTTTAATTTCATTAAGTTAGCACTCATTTAAACTGGGATTGCTTGGTGTTTCCTTATTTTGCCAGGCCAACTTATAGTTTAAAGTGAGCAGAAATTGTGTATTATTTGATTTCCAGTAACTAAAAATAAGTTGGCGTCCAACTATCGTTTTTGTTGAGCCTTGTAGAGCTGTGTATTTATTTTTTGGTATTTGCCAAGGTAAGAGATAACCAATATTAAGCCAAGCTATCAAGGATAATCTGCCCCCTGAGGTCTTAAGCATTATTTTGAATTTTAATTATGATTGCGGATTTAATATGACTAAAAGGCAAGGTTATAAAACTTAAAATATATCACTTATTAAGTTAAGAGAATGTCAAAATGTAATGAAATGGATTATTTTAATCATGATTTAAAATATCAGAACTCATCCGTAAAAGATTTGAAAGTAGAAAACATTTATGTGAAAATTTATTTTACTGTTTTTAGTTTGTCAATGTGCAAAAAATTTAAGTTTTTATTTAAGTGTAGGTTATTATCATTATTATTATTATTACTATTATTTTTAAAAGTATAGAATATACCAATTTAAACTGTGGAGTAGGTGTCATATTACTGGGTAGTGTATGAGTACTCTACAAAGGTGGCATTTGTGGTCCACACGATCAACTTCCTAGCATGATAGGACAGGGTGGTCACTTTTCTGGAAAACCAGAAAAAGTCAGGGAATTTCATGTTGGTCAGAGAAATCAGAGAATTTGTAATAATTTGAACGTAAAATCAGGAAATTTTAAGAAATAGTCATGGAAAAATGCTTTATTTTAATACATTTATATTCTTGTTTGCAATCAACATTTTTCTATTCATTGCGAATTTTACGTAAGCTAAAAAAATTGCACAAACTGGTCAACATTGACTATTTTTATCATCGGTCACAATTTTAATTAATAAAATGTAAAAAATAGTTGAAATTGGCTTTTGAATTATAAGAATTAGTAAGGGAAGCCAATGAAAAGTCAGGGGATTTGAAAAGCAGTTCTAGGTGGGTACCCCTGTATGAATATCAATAATAATAATGACACAGAAAGTAGGCATTTTTTAAAAAGTTTTATTCTATTTTATTCTGGGTGTAATGGCCCAAATAATGTTGTAAAAGTTTTACGTATCACTTTATCGACTGCACATATGAGTTTAAACTGTTTTTCATTACTGATATTGATTATTTATTGTTTTTTTACCATTTTCTTACTATTATTATAAAAAAAACTATGAAATAATTGATAAAAACTATAAAAATATCTGAGTATCAAGTATCGATTGCCATCAGAACAAATTAGATTGGCTAAATCTTTTCAAGAAATCCTAAAATACACATTCTTGCTATCTTTTTGTTAACAAAAAGAAACAATAAACAAAAAACGGTTGGACAGAATTCGATGAAATTTCTTTCAGATCATACTGACGTCAATATGTGACATTAATACTGTTCGAGTGGCACCACAACGCAGTTGATATCATCTTTTATTCACGTGATTTGGTGCAAAAAAAATTGTATATGCAGGTACACGCACAAAAGCACAGCCCAGCCAGCAAATTTGTTTTATAATTTAAATGTTCTACGATTATTTTCCTAATCCTTATAAATGCCGACTGATTATATTAGAGTTCCATAAAATACCATTTTGTTGTCTGCAACTGAACTCTTTTATAAATCTATCATTAAAACGTTTCTACAGCAAAATTATAAAATATCTTATAATGGAGTTAAAATTATTTTATAAATGTTTTCGTGACTAAGTTGTAAAATATTTCAGCTTATAAAACTAAATCGTTTTATAACGATTTTTTACTATCGTTGAGCAGCATTTTTAGCACCGTTATAAACATACATTCGAATTGTTTTATAGTTATTTCATATCATCTTACAAAACAGTTATATTAAAGGTCTATTTGTGACAATTTTACTTTTAAGTATAAATGTTGTTCTAGAGCATGTTATATAATTATTATATAGCATTGTATTTGCTGTAATATGGAAACAGCAACAAAGTCTTTACAAAACAAAATTGTTTACTTAAGCATAAAAATGTGGTGGCCAACAATACAATAAAACATATTTGAGAAAATTGTTATCCTGCGTTAGCTATGTATTTATATAGAATATGACCGCATACCTGAAACATCCCGTATACTGTAGCATACTTCGTAGTGTTCCATCTCGAACGAATTGTAGAAATCGCTTCCGTGTTGAAATAAGTGATAGGCCTAGACATGAGATGTCAGCACCGACATCACGATGATTTAAAATATCGTACCAGTTTTACCGTTATTTTGTATCGTATCGTATCGTGAACAATACAATTGTATTTTTGGCCATGGGGTCATATTACTTGTATCCTAGAGGCATGTATTATTCTCAATGAGATTTTGTAAATTTTAGGTTAGTTTCGGGTATCGTTAGTAATAAGTTTCTGGAGTTCTAGAAGTTGTCTATAAGTTGAAGTTTCTAGTGATAAACAAAATTGTTTTTTAATTTAGCTGCTCAGCGTCATTATTTTAGCCGTGTGTGTCACTTCTCTTCCTTACCTTATATAGATTTCTCTCACTCTAGCAAAATGTGGCTACCTTTCTTCTTATTGTTGTCGAGCAGTTTAATGAATGTGTTTAAGTACAAATTTAATTAGATGTCATTTCTAGTGTTGATTTAATAATTCCCACTTGCTATCATTTTATATAGTCCGGTAAATTGTGCCTTCTCTTTCCTGGCGGTTGGGATATGTCATATGATGATTATTAAATTGCCATCAGGTTTAGCAACACATTCAAACAATCTGTGAGAATTGCTCCCTATTTTGATAGTTTGTCATGTATATCAGTCTAGGTTGCCTGTTATGAGAAATTCATAGTCTCGTACCTTTACCTTGAATTAACCTTATGTAATTGCGAGTAGTTCAAAATTTTAGTGAATAAATTTGGTAGTTTAATGCGAAACCGCTTAACGTTTATCTCTTTGTTTATCACTAGAACTACTTCTTATCTAATTTGGTGATAACCGTTACACGTACAGTTATCTGAAATTTATATTTCTTATCGTAAAATTTTAACCCTACTTCTAAATTTGATTAACCCGTATTTCTTCCGTTAGTAAATTTACATGCGTGTCTGTTCAAATTTTTTTTATGTCATGTATTTTAACCTCATTATTTAATTATCCATGATTTATATCTTTTAATTGATATTAAATCAACTTCAATTTTATCTGTCGTTTTTCTGTGTGTTGTCTGTGACATATCTTCCTTTTTTTTTTCCTCCTTTAGGTTTTGGCGCCCAAGGTACTTTTGAATATATTTTTTTGAATACAAAACTTAAATTTTAAACACTTAAATTAAATTTTCTAACTTAAATTTTTTTATAATTTAATCGCTCTTGGCCTTATTATTTAAGTTGTCGCTGACACTTACCCAGGCCCTTGCCTCCTATAAAACTGGCTAGCCGGAGCCTAATTCTGTTTGGTGGTAGGTTATCACATTTGTTTATTTGAGCCCGTGAAACTGCCAAACAAATTAGTTTTATTGTGCTATAGGCACAATAGAGAGAGAAGATATTACAATACTTTAGTAAAGGCTATTTGCTATTTTTATTTAATTTGTATTTTCCACTTAAAATATGAAATCATAATAAACAGAAAAAAAACAGTTGTAGAAATAAATTAAAGGAAATTTTGTCTATCATAAAAAAGATCCCTTGGTATTTTTTTCTACTGTGTATTTTTCAAGTAAAAGACATGTTCAAATCTCTCACCTCCATTGGGTTCACTGTGATGGTTAATGCTGAATCGTCCCAAGTCATCTCGCCATCTTGCGCCTCTTCGCTGGAGCTCTTGTGGTGAGCGGCTCTGATTCTAATAACGCCCAGTACGATCATGAAGAGTAGGAAACCAACACATACCACCACTATGATGGTGACTGCGTGGGAGCCGCCTGAGGCCATGAGGTGCTCTGAGGGCATGTAGTCGTGTGAAACGATGGACGCTGGGCGTACCTCAACGCTGTGCTTGTTAATGGTGGCGTGCGCGATGGTCTCCTTGGGTTGGGGGTGAATTACAGTTAGCTGTAACACAGAAGTTAGTTTTAGTTAAATTAAGGTTTCCCATATGGTGACATATACAGTAATTTGACATGAAGCTATCATATTTCGGTCATCTAATATCCGAATATTTTGAAATTTTGGTGGTGAATATACCGGGTGAGTCACGAATTGCGCTCGCCCCGATATTTCCTAAAATATTTGGAATAGAAAATTGAAATTTGGAGGCCTTATTACACGACTAAAATGCCATCTTTTCAATAAAAAATCAAGTTTGGTGCACATCCGGTTTGACCGGAAATGCCCACAACTTTCGATTTTTAAATGGAACACCCTATATATTTTTACATTTTTGGAATCTAGAGGAAATTTTGAATACAATACATCCATTTTGGTCACTTTTTGATAAACATTAAAAATTTTATTAAAAAATCTATTTCTGAATCCAGAGTGCTGTGGTGCCCAAAATATATTTTAGTTTGTGTGCTACGTTACTATAAAAATAAAAAGAGCAATATGATTGCATTACTTAATTCTCTAGAGGCGTTTAAAATTTTTAAATGTGATTTTTACCCACTAACTCGGTTTTTTAAAATGAGAATTTAATCGTTCACCAACATTTTTAAATACCTCATTTTCATACGAATCTAATGATACCAAAATTTTGAAAATCCGCTCAGAAATATTTGAGATTTCAGCCAAAATACAATGCAACCAAGCTTTTAGAAACATGCGGCTAATTGATAATAGATTAGTGGGCTTTGGAAACTAAAATGGCACATTTCTGTGTAAATCTGGTAACCTATAATAACATTGGAAAAATCATAGTAGCCATTGAATGTAATAAAACAATATCAGCTGTCAGACAGACTCGTGCAGTTATAGTCAATCTTGAGCTATCAAACATTTAATAATTGTGTGCGCAAAGAACGTTACAATTAAGTTTAGCATAGGTATGTGGAGGTAAACACAATTACATCCACAAGGACATTTGCAATAGAATGCGACATCAGTTCAGTTTTCAGAGTTTTATTTAAATGAACATAAATATTGGGCCTATAAATAAATAAAAATCAATTCCGTTTGAACAATTAAACTTAAACTAGGTAACAGTAGGTATATTTAAAATAATTAATATAATTAAACCATAAATTGACATTTATAGATATTGTTCAAAATGTCCACCATTTTTTTCTATACACAATTCGGCTCTGCGTACAGTTGCTTGAATGGCTCTATGCAATTCAGCCGGCCTTATTTCATTAAGAGCCCTTACAACTTTATTTTGCAGCTCTTCATGGGTATTTGAAGAAGTTTTATAAATTTTATTTTTGAGAGTGCCCCATACATAATAGTCGAGGGGTGTTAAGTCAGGTGACCTAGGAGGCCACCTGATATGACCTTGATTTGCGATAAGGCGTTCACCATGCAAGTTGGTTGAATATTCCATCACTCTTCTGGAATTATGTGGGGGAGCACCATCTTGTGGGAAAAACAGATTTTGTAAATAGGCAAGAGGAAGTAAGTCAAGAAATTCTGCTGTCTGGTTTTGTAAAAAGAATAAATATCGTTCGCCAGTAAGTGTTCCATCAAAAAATATGGGTCCAATTATTCGATCTCCAAGTACTCCAAGCCAACAGTTAAACCCAAATCATTCCTGAATATTCCCCCGCCCTACCAACCTCGGATTTTCTTGAGCCCAGTACCTAGTATTATTTCTGTTAAACATACCTTGGTTCGTAAATCTACTTTCATCTGAACATAAAATATGAAAAGGAAAACCTGGGTTTTGTTGTACTGCATTTAAGAACCAGTTGCAATATACTAGCCTCCTGTCGTTATCATCTCCATAAAGATGTTGGTGTTGTTAGGTTACCATATTTACACAGAAATGTGCCACTTTAGTTTCCAAAGCCCACTAATCTATTATCTATTAGCCGCATGTTTCTAAAAGCTTGGTTGCATTGTATTTTGGATGAAATCTCAAATACTTCTGAGCGGATTTTCAAAATTTTGGTATCATTAGATTCGTATGAAAATGAGGTATTTAAAAATGTTGGTGAACGATTAAATTCCCATTTAAAAAAACCGAGTTAGTGGGTAAAAATCACATTTAAAAATTTTAAACGCCTCTAGAGAATTAAGTAATGCAATCATATTGCTCTTTTTATTTTTATAGTAACGTAGCACACAAACTAAAATATATTTTGGGCACCACAGCACTCTGGATTCAGAAATAGATTTTTTAATAAAATTTTAAATGTTTATCAAAAAGTGACCAAAATGGATGGTATTGTATTCAAAATTTCCTCTAGATTCCAAAAATGTAAAAATATATAGGGTGTTCCATTTAAAAATCGAAAGTTGTGGGCATTTCCGGTCAAACCGGATGTGCACCAAACTTGATTTTTTATTGAAAAGATAGCATTTTAGTCGTGTAATAAGGCCTCCAAATTTAAATTTTCTATTCCAAATATTTTAGGAAATATCGGGGCGAGCGCAATTCGTGACTCACCCGGTATACCTATAAAGTGACTCTTTTGATTTGATTTTAGTCAACGGCATCCGATTCTAGGACGGAAAAAAGGGGTCGATGAACACAATTTTATGTATTCTTGCTCTTGCTTGACCCAAAACCTATTTTCAGTCCGTTAGAATTTCAAAAATGTATAGAGGGCGCTGGTGGCAGCTTAAAAATTAAATTCGCTTCTTTTTACTATGAACACAATTGTATGTATTCTGCTCTTGCTTGACCCAAAACCCATTTTCAGTACGTTATACAATCCAACCAATAGAATAATGATGAATTGTAATAAGTTAACTTTTGTATTCCACTATCTCTTAAATTTTTTGAGACATTATTTGCAACTTATCCTGATAATCTTAATGTATTATTAATTGTCTTCTCTTTTGTCTTGTGTTTATTGTCTTGTTTTTTCTTTTTATAAGTAAATTTAGAAGAAAAATACCAAGGACACTTACGGTTTGTACGTATTCATTGGACGTAAATCTTCCATTCAATTCGGAACAGGTGAGTTTGAAAACTCTGTTGAGGTAGTATGCAGGTTTGCGGTTAGTATACACGATTTGTCGGAGGACTTGTTGATAGTTGAAGACCATATCTGAACCGGTGATGGTGACACCGTCTTTGGACACCCTGGCTGCCATACCTATGAAAACAAACTAGGTCAGTAATGAAACTTTGAGGAAATAATATAAAAACAATAAAGTACTATATTCTATCATGAATAATTCAGTAGGCAATGACCGAGGTTCTTCTGCCTACTTTTACATTGATACAGCTGGAGCTGGAAACTGATAGCTCATGAGTATAGTGGCATTGTGGCTCGCTGCAGGAGACATAAGGAAAACTAAACTCGGACGTTCAAAATTGTGCACACTCGCAAAATCATCGTTATCTTGGCTTCCTGTGGTCGTACAAAAAGTTATAGCCAATCCATTTGGGGTAGCTCGACGGGATAGAACGAAATTTCGCATTAGTTTTGCAAAAAATGCATCTCAGTCCATAAAGCGGACCTATTTCAACTTTCCTTTCTTCTACATGTGCCTTTGATTAATTATTGTTATTTGTATTGCTATTGTTGATGTCAGTATTGATGTTGCTGTTGTTAAAAATACAACTCTTTGGGATAGAGGAGTCATGTTAGATTTTTACTTCGAAAAAATTCCTCGATCGATGATTCCTTTTGGAATGTGTTCGTGAAAGTGTGTAGAATATCACATCAAAATGTCTCCGAGAGAAAGTAGGTGGTAAATTTTTTATTTAACAATTTGTATGCAAAAATGCAGTTTTTTTGCTAATAACTTTTTAAATTTTATTTTTATCAAAAAATTAATAGCGCCATTCGAAAGTACGGAAAATTTTACAAAAGAAACATGTACAATACTTGTTTTTCAATCTAAATTGAGCGACCAGTAATTTGTTAAGTAACGTTCCGATTCACACTGCGTCAGCCGCCTGCTACGCTGGAAGTGGGCCGGCGCGAGTGTGTGCGCGGCACTAAAGTAGCTGTAACTTTTAATCGGCTAAAGAAAACGACATAAGACCTAATGTATATTGAAACGGATCAATTTTTTGAGGTATTACATGTATTTAAATATTTTTTTTCATATTTCAAACATTTCTTACATAAGCCTGAAGTTAAGTATTGCACGAATTTTCGATTATTTTATAACATTTAACGTTAATCGAATAAAATAGGCAAAAAAAATAAACAAATAGCGGGATATTGCATTTAAAGGGATTACTCAAAATACATCTTTCGCCAAAATAATTAGAAAAATCTATTTTACTAAAATCGGACCCTCAAAGTTGGTCGATTTACGAAAAATGCATTTTTCCACTTTGACTTTATAACTTTGATTGTAAATAATAAAGTATTAGAAAATGATATGGGCACTGTATAGGGGGTTAAATTAAAATTTATGATGTGTACTTTAAGACACAAAAATTTGTTTTATGATAATTATAATTTTTCGTAAGTTTTTTTAATGAAAAAGAAAGAAAAAATGTATACTCTAAAAGTCTGAAAATTGCGTTATAAACACTACAAAAAAAAATAAAAAAATGCCTAATATGATTTCTTTATTTTTTCCATTTACTTTGGTACCGCAGGTGGCTTTTTTTTTGTTATAAGTAGATCCTAATTTATTCTATCTTTTTTTGGTAAAATTTGGTTCAAGTCGGACAAAGAAGAAAAAAGTTATAAAGGTGCCTCATTTTTGAATTAACCCGCTCTAAAAAACCACGTGATCAGTATTAACCAATCACACAATGAAGAAACGGGCTTGATCACGTGACCCATCAATCTTTTAAGAAAGATATCCTAAAAAATCTTTTTTTTCGGGTAATTTTGCAATATTTAACATTTTTATCCGCCATTGTGATTCCGCCATATTGAATTCAATTCAACATAGTTATAAGCTTAGTGATTCTCAAACTGCGTGATTTAACGACAAATTCTATTTATTTCCGCGAACTACCACTCTAAATATGAAAAACATCTTTATATGAAATATTTGTTATTTTTAATGGTAAATAGTGGATATTCATCCGTCAAACGAACAATGTCAAACCACTAAGTCTTACAATTTTCTAATACATAGATATTACACGTTTTAGTGTAGGATAAACACGATCTCGTAGCTCAATCAGTAAGATGCTCGAACAGCAATAAATATAAATGGGGTTGTTGCGAGATCGATCCATAAGCACTTCCACTTTTTTTTATTTGATTAATTATTAAAAGTTAATAATTTTCCTTCTAAAATTTTTATTAAACTGTGCCGCAAGTTTTGTTAAAACTTTATTTTCCCCAAAAATGTGTCTTTTATTACTACTAGCGCGTGTTTATCTCCAATAAAATCTACTTTCTTACATTATATATTAATACACGAATGGTGAAACGTGCGCCGAGGAGATAAATTGTTCAAGTGTAGTGTTTTAGTGTTTATGAAAACGTATCAATGTGTTGTTCTTTCAGAATTGTTTTAATTTATTTGTTTTAAAATTATTATTAATTTTTTTAATATTTATTTTGCCAACCAGAATTTTTATTTATTACTGCTAAAAGAAAAATAATTTATTTTCGTTATCCTCATAGAGATTTCAGATTTTCTTTTTTGTTATATGAAAAATTTTATTTTTACTCACATCGTTTCCCCTATACTAATACTACGATCCTGTCCTTTCCTGGCAAGAAATGCCCTTCCCGTGTCTCTTGCTGGACTGTAGCAATATTAGTCTTTGGTTCCTTTTTCTGATCACTCAATGTTATTGACTGAATTGAGCAATTCATTTTTTGTTATCAGTTTCATTTGTACTTTCTTTTTACTTCCCTCGCATACCGAAGGGAAGTATTGTATTCGAGAAAAAATCACCCTCCGAGATATTTACGGATTCTGACGTTTCAGATCACGGAGATTACGAAAATATAGGTTTTTCAATTCCGTCAGTCTGTCTGTTGGTGCATTTACTAAAAAACTACTTGACAGAGAGCAGTCAAATTTGGCAGGTAGTTGACGCTACTATCAGCGCAGAAATGGTAGAAATTTCACTGGAAAATATACAGGGTACGGTCCACCCTGTATATTTTCCAGTGAATAAACGGAATAAATAGTGAAAAAAATTTTTTTTCGCTCAAATTTAAAATTTCCACGTTTCATGACGCCCTAATCCTATGTCGGGAAAAAAAATGTTTGAAAATTTTTTTCACCATTTTTGAAAAAAATTTTACCAAGATAAAAAAAATTTTTTTTTGTTCAAATTTAAAATTTCCACGTTTCATGACACGCTAAACCTATTTCTGAAAAAAAAAAAAAATTTGAAAATTTTTTTCACCATTTTTGAAAAATTTTTTACCAAGATGAAAAAATTTTTTTTGCTCAAATTTAAAATTTCTACGTTTCATGGCATTCTAAAATTATTTAAAAAAAAAATTATTTTTTTTTTAACATTTTTGAAAAAACTTTTTCTACTAAAATGATAATTTTTTTTTCTTCAAATTTAAAATTTCCACGTTTGATGGCATTCTAAGCCTGATTCAGAAAAAAAAAAATTTGAAAATATTTTGAAATTTTTTTTTACCAACATTTTTAAAAAAAAATTTACCACTAAAATAGATGAATTTTTTTTTTATTTCTTCAAATTTAAAATTTCCACGTTTCATATCGTTCTAAATCCATTTAAAAGAAAAATTAGAAATTTTGTTTACTATTTTTAAAAAATTTTACCACCAAGATAGAATTTTTTTTTCTTTGTTCAGATTTAAACTATCCACGTTTCCATGGCATTCTAAAACTATTCAAACAAATTTAAAAATGTTTTTGAAACATTTTAAAAAAAATTTGAAAACATTTTTAATCTATTTATCACTACTATAGAATAGACGAAAAATTTGGTTTGCTCAAATTTAAAATTTCCACGTTTCATGACATTCTAAATCAATTTCGGAAAAAAAATGTTTGCAACATTTTGTTACCAGTTTGGAAAAAAAATTAACACTAGAATAGATGGAAACTTTTTTTACTCAAATTTAAAAGTTTCACGTTTCATGACATTCTAAACCTATTTAAAAAAAATATGTAATTTTTAAATCTTAAACTACTTTTACCACTATTATAGAATAGACGGAAACTTTCCTTTTTGCTCAAACTTAAAATTTCTACGTTTGACATTTTAAACCTATTTCAGAAGTAAAAATTTAACATTTTTTTTTAACATTTTTGAAAAATTGAAATAAAAATGAAATTTTTTAACCACCACTATACTTCCACTCCATTACGCGAATGTTGGATTGATGTGATGGATGGCAATAATATCTGACATATACACCTATTTTACTTTTATTGAAAAATGTACAGGGTGGTCACTGGTCATCCCAAGAAATAATTCAGTGATGGTGGACATTTGTAAAGGTATTTGCGCAAGCCTGCCATATGTGGCACCTGTTATTTAATATTGAGCTTTTGCTGTTGGATGAGCAATCTGTATATTTTTTTGACCAAAACTTATCAAGTTTTCTTTGTAATAATAGCAATAACTATATTCCGATTATTATTCTCAATGTCATTTCGTAATTATTATTAATTTTTTAGAGTGACCGCCATGCACAAATAACGAGGGAAGTTCTGTGTAAAGACCTTTACCGATTTTTTTACATGCAAATACCTTTATTCAACTAAAATACATAAAGTTTTTGTCGAAACTAATCAAATATTTGTGAAATAGACACAATAGTTTATGATAATTAATGGTAGGGGTAAAATTTGAACTTTTTTATTTTCCTCATATCTGCTTCAAAATTGATATATGAGGTCCTTGTTGTATTCTATATGCACTTTTTCCTCATAAAATTTTTCGATATCTTGACATTTTGACCGACTTTTCGGTACCATGGTCAACTATTTTTTACAATCCTGCCAAACCGGTGATCACATGACATGTGTCAAAATGTAATTTTTTGTTATTGGACATGCATATACGAACCTCCAACAGAGTTTTTTAGAAATGTCAAAAATACAATTTTTCCCATATGTAGCCAACTTTATGGACACTGCATAATCAGAATTCCACTAAAATTAAGAAGTTACTAAATTAATAATCTTAACATTCTATGATATCTTTCCTATTTTTTAAATAATAGGTATTTAGCGACATTATTGCTGAGAACTGTTTGAGAACTACTGGCATTTCTTATGCATCAAATAAAATCTTAGTTCATACGTTTTAGCGGCCATGACACAAGTCAGTTTAAATTGTACCCGACTCTATTATTTCAGTTGGTTCAATAGGGCTCGTGCATGACTAGCATAACCACATAATGTTTTTATTCGCTTTTCTAGATTGGAACCTTTGCAACATTAATGAACTTTCTCGGATAAGGCTCAAAATTGTTTTAAATCATTGAATATTAAAAACAGACCACTAATTATAGGTTGGATTTCCAACCTGTAAATATCAGTATGTTTTTAAAAATCAACAATATAAAAATTGCCTGTGTATATCATTTGAGACTTTTAAATATTATACTGGTTTCAGTCTAGATATTCGAAAAAAAAAAAAAATAATAATGAGAGTAAATGACAAAAATGTAAAACTTGAGGTTATGTCAGTTATATAATGCCACATTAGGGGATAAAAATACTATACCGAGCCTCTTCAGCATCTCCTCTGGCACGCTCAGGTTCTCATGATCAGGATTCAAATTAGGGTAGATCGTCAGCTGACATTTGTCCAGCTTCTGCTCTCCCGTGATATGTATATCGGCCAGCACCCTGACGCCCATCCTGAAATCCTCGTATTTCCTTGCCATATTGCCGGTGCCGTTCAACATTATGCTGGGAGTTTGCGGACGGAGCACCATGACGTACGTCTGTGCGTCGGGAACTTTCACCTGCTTGCCATTGTCGCACGTCACCGTCGTAGTAAGGCGGAGATTCCTGCGGCCTGGAGTAGGGAACTCACGGGAGTTGGCGTAGCCAATTTTGCGGACGAGTGTCTCGAGGTTGGTACGGTTGTCACCTTCCACGGTCACTTCGGTTAGGTCCGAGTTGGTCAGGAGTTCCATGCCGGGTTGGAGCAGTTCCATCGCTGGGACCTAAACAGAATCAAGCATTGAGAAATTTGTAATAGAACTTTAGGAACCAGAATTTTCTCTAAAGCATATACAAGAGGCACTCGTATCGGTCACAAACTTCGTAAAGTAAACAACTTTACAACGCACATTTCCCAAACTACTTCATTTGACAACGGCCGTGAAAACCTGCATTGCATTAAATTTAAATTAGAAAAAGAGCATACTAGTGCCATCTGCTACTTCTTTTGTTATACACCTACAAAAGTCACCTGGCACAACAAATGATAAAAAGAAATCAAACAAAACCCCACCTTATTGCGCGTGAAATCTTACTATTTTCACGTTGCGGGAGAGATTTTTTTAAGGGTCAAAAATGCGTATAACTCTTCAGGGATTGAATATTTTTTGTAGAACTTTTTGTGGTTGATGGAAAAAATACTTGTAAAATATCTATAGTGTATTTTTTTCTCAGAAGAAAATATAAGGATAGGTTTTTAATTTTATCAAAAAATCTTCATTCTTTATAAAGTTATATCATTTTGAAATTTTATAAATTAAATATTAGTGTAAAATAAAATTTCAAAATGATGGTAACTTTATAAAGAATGAAGATTTTTTGATAAAATTAAAAACCTATCCTTATGTTTTCTTCTGAGAAAAAAATACACTATAGATATTTTACAAGTACTTTTCCAGATTCCAGGGTAGCACTTTTAAAAAAAAAATTCGCAAAATCCAATCAAATATTTTTTTTCACAAAACGTCTCCGTTTATCCTTGGTAGTGATCCATTAAAGTTTGGCATGGGTCCCATGCACCATTAGTAAGTAACGGCTTAACAAAATTTCACGGGCCGCCGCTGGATACGCTTATCCAGAGTTATTCCATTTGATAATTTGCAAAATTAATTTAAACTGTAAATAAACAAAAGCAAGAAGTTGCATTCGTGCAGACTTCTAAGGGGGTTATGCCAGACATCAATATTTATCGTTTAAAGTTGGTTTGAAGTCGATCAAAGTTTCGAAAAAAAAGTTATTTGCTAATTAACAAATTATGCCAATTGTTTAAACAATCAAAAAGCATTGAAGATATGGGGCCAAAAAAAATTTGGTATATTCTTTGGTATAAAAGGCATGTATTTTGAAAAAAAACAATATCCTGACCTCATTAGCTTCGGAGTAATCAATTTGTTAATTAAGAAATTTATTTTGGCTATAACAAATGAACGGGTTGACAAAATAGGTTGTGCCGGCGCCAAACGAAGCGTATTGAAAATATGTTTCGATTGAATCAAGATTTTTTCGGATCCGTCAAACCGTTTTCATTTTATTAAATAAAAACAAACAAAAAAATTATTTAAACAATTATTTGACCATTAAGCTCGCGGTTTAGGAACATTTTTCATAAGAAAATCTTGTTCAATGGAAGTTTTACTATAAGAATCTGTGTCTAACTCAAATGGTATAAAAAAATGTTGGGAAAAATCCCAGGCAGACTCGCCTAATATGAGGGCATCAGTGATCCAAGCGCATGTAAAGTACTTTGCGAAGTTTGTTGTGGGAGTACTTTCTGTATATACATGTTTGTGTGTTAAAATTACATCTTGCTTCAAGAAAAATTCTTACCTGTAAACTTTCTTTACATTGGTGCAAACAGCTCAGAACTTCGGGTTTCTCATTTTCTCCCACTAAAATGCTCAAACCAGCCAAATAGCCCTTCAGGTGGTGTCTCATTTTGTTGTCAGATCCCTAAAACATGCAAAATTGTAGAGGTTTACTTTTTCAATTTCCTGTATTAAATATTTGGCAGCTATTAAAATTTCAACCTCCAGTATAGTAAACTGTGGCGTTCGAAATTTTGCTTCAAATCTTCGCGAAATACGCCAAAATCGCTGAGTTGTGGAAAAGACTATAACTGCGGCACTAGGATTGGAATTTGGTTGGCAACGTGTACAGTCAAAACTAAAAACTTTTACCATACCGACAGGTGCCGCCATCTTAAACTTTAGGATAACGGTAACATTCAGTGGACCGAAACCGAATGGGACATTTGAACTACTTGCTAAGTTTTAACAAAAATAATTTACCTGCCAGCATGCACCAACAGTGAGTGTCGTGTTGATTCCCTTGGTAGGATGGAGAGGCCAGTCATCTATTACCTCTGGGTTCTTCTTCTCGCTACGGAATAACTGTCCATCGATATAGAGTTCAACGTCCGGGAATCTCACGTTGACAGCATAATGATGCCATTGGTCGTCACAAACCTAAATAAGCAATTTCACAATTTTAATATGTTTGTAAGTAATATGTTTCAAAAATATGCTCACCTGTGGGATTTTCCATCTCCATTCGGCTGGTCTGAAGATGTTAAGGTCTCCTTCTGAAAAGTCCCTCCGTAGCAAGAGAATCAAGCGACAGTTTCTTACAAAAAGAGCATAATGGTGCCTATTCATTTCTGAAAAAAACGAGACCATTTAGGCATCATGCCAAGTGTTTTTATTTTAAATTAAAATTTTATAATTTTTAATTTTCTCTTATTACACTGTTTAACATAAGAGGAAAATTTTCATGTAGTCCTTGTGACAGTATATCCCAAGAATCCTTACTGGTTGTGATTTGTCGCTAACAAAATAGACACCGCAGACTGCTTAACTATTCCCTCCTCATTAGTTTTAGATAGGCAAAACAAAAATTGACAATTATAGACCGATAAGCTTTTTTATATTTATTTATTTTACATTTATTTATCATATATAATTAAAATGTTATGAAAGCAAAACATGTATGAAAAAACCAATGGATTTGTGTGACAATTGGTTTAATATATTAATTTTTTCAAAAAATTTATTAATAAACAATCGACAGTCGTAAACACAAAATGACCTATATCTCCGTTTGTAGTTAACTGATTGAGGTCAATCTAGGCTCAAAATTTCCCTTTTTTTATTATCTTTCATTTGCCGACAATTGCATTTCGATACGACGTTCCTAGGCCGAGATATTATTAAAGACTGTGCCGAAGCCTTCGCCACTCCCCTAGGTATCATATTCAATCTCTCTCTGAAAACGAATACCTTCCCAATTAAATGGAAACTCGGAAGAATCAGACCAATCCTTAAAAGAGGCGACCCCGGCCTTGTTGACAATTATAGACCAATTTGCATGCTTTCCAACTTTGCAAAGGTCTTCGAGATGTGCCTACATGATGAAATATTTCCTCAAGTGAAATCCACTATCTCCCCATCGCAACATGGCTTCTATTCGCCAAGAAGCACCGTTACTAACCTTGTTTCATTCACAGAATTCGCAACTTCAACCCTAGACGCTCATAATCAATTTGACACAGTTTACACCGACTTCTCGAAGGCCTTTCGACAGATTGGATCACACCATACTCTTAAATAAGCTACGTATCGTAGGATTCGACAAGGAACTCCTACTCTTCCTTCATTCTTATTTGTCAGACAGGGAACAATTTGTTGAATACAGAGGCCACCAATCACTTAGATTTACCGCTACCAGCGGTACCCCTCAAGGCAGTAACCTCGCTCCTCTGCTCTTCTCCCTATTCATCAACGATATCGGCAGACAAATTAGTAGCAATATGCTTCTATTCGCTGATGATCTAAAAATCTATAGGTCTATCCAGTCATTGGCTGACTGTCTGGATCTACAGGAGGATCTGTACCGAGTTGATAAATGGTGTCTAGAAAATAGACTACCCCTCAACATTGAAAAATGTAAGGTCATAACCTTTAGCCTAAAGCACAACAAAATCTTATTCAACTATACAATTCAGTCGATAAGCCTTGAGCGCTGCACAGTGCTTAAGGATCTTGGTATTACCATTGACTCCAAGCTATCATTCAATATGCACATAGAAACTGTTACCAAGTCCGCACTAAAAATGTTAGGTTTTATCTTCAGAACCTGTCGATACTTTTCTAATGTTGCTTCACTTAAAACTTTATACTACTGTTATGTAAGATCTAAGCTGGAGTATGGTTCATTACAGTATGGAGTCCTATATATAATGAGTACACATCTAAACTAGAGCAAATCCAAAGAAAATTCTTGAAATTCCTAGCTATGAAATTGGATGGGGTTTATCCTCATCAAGGTACAGATCAATCAGCTCTCCTCAGCAGATTTAACATTCCCTCACTTGAAGCTAGAAGAAAATATCTTTCTCTACAATTTTTATACAAGTTGTGTAACAATCTGATGGACTGTGCTGAGCTGAATGCCCAACTTAACCTACTGGTTCCCAGATTTAATACTAGGTCCACCTCACTATTTTACCTTACTAGGGCTAATACAAATCTGGGCTTTAGGTCCCCCCTCTATCGCATGTGCTCACTTTATAATCACCTATCAATCCATTTAGACATTTACCACAATGATCATCGTCAATATTCTAACAAAGTCAAAGAATTGCTTTTATCTCATTAATAACGAGCCTCTCATAATCAAGAATTATGATTAGTAATGCGTGCCGTATGCATGGAGATGACGGTTGGGCTATTAATAATCTTTTATTTTTAATTTGTAAACTGATTGTAACTTATTCAATTATTACGTTCTTATTTGTACTGTCCTCCTTAATTGTCTTGTAAATGGGATTTTCCTGTTAGTCAATAAAGCTTATTATTATTATTATATTTCATTTGTTTACTAAGCAATTTTTTAAAAAACGTTGGCGGGGAGTAAAGAAAAATAAAAAAGCACCGAGACTACATAGAAATTATAGTTTTTATCAATATTTATCGATTGCCGGGGGGTGGGAAGTGCAAACAATGCCATGGAATGTCGCAATTCCTTAATAAACAAATTAGCTTATTTGTTTAGACAACTGCAAAATACGTGAGATATCGGTACAAAAAAAAACTTGTAAATTCTATAAGGTAAATGCAATATTTTGACCATAATAAAATATCCGTATTATCTTTTGTTGAACAAGAAAAAAATTGTTAATTTAGGACCTGAATTTGGGACCTTAATTTGTTTATAACAATGGAACGGTCAAAACTAAAATGTCGCTACAAGTCTGAAAAGACACGTATTGATAAAATATTCATCTTTTATATCTTATCTTTTTTGTCCGTCGCACCGTTTTCGTCAAAAAGACAAAAAACATCATAAAATGAGAATTTTCGCTGAAAACCATTGCTCTTAGCAATGAAGGCTGTGTTATCAACATATTCAGCGCAACTTTTCCTATAATAGTCAATAAAATTGCTGGTTTAAATTTCTGACCAAGAAAAAGTTACGATGACCGGACTAAAGTGTGGTACATGTACGTGATTTGTTAGCAGATATTAGAATGGCTTCAACGGTATATAAAGGACGGATTTGTCCTATATACAGATTAAGTAGATCACCGTATACTTATAAAAATTGATTTCCACTTCATGTTCAAGAGTTTACAGATTAGCATCTCATTACTCTTTGAACAATAAGTAGACCTATATTCTTTTTCTGTTTGGCTCACTTCCAATGCCCCTCAAGGTGTTACATGAAGCAAGGGTTGCAGTTATTTTATTTCAATAATTGACGACCTACATGAACATTGGTAATACAGGATGAGATGGGTGTCATTACTGATATGCATTAGTATTAATTTTTTTGAATTGCGATATACCCATTTTGAAAATTATTGTCGAAATAATAAAATATCTGAATTTAGTTATAGTGCAGTCAATGAGGCATTTCAGAAAACTTTCTAACAGATCGAAATCGAGTGAAATCCTTTTTGCTATATTTTTTAGGCCAAAAGTAGGAAGATTTATATTATTAGAAGACTTGCTTTTGTTTTTACGAGTGCGCTTAAGAAATAATTGTATTTTAATGAAAACAAAGTGTAATTTGATTATATTATGTATGTTTTTTGGTGAAATTATTGTTATAATATAAAATTTTCGATAAAAATGTACTTCTACAACGTTATGAAGCACCTCAGAAGATTTTTTTCACCACTTAACCCTCACCCCACCTTCTCCCTACCCCCTTCAACCCCCAAATAAACTATATGGCCTTTAAATACATATTTTGAATGTCATGAGGTAGAAACCTGTCAAGCAATCAAGTATTACCCATTTAAAACAACTTCCAATGGATTTGAACCCCCAGAAGTTGATTAAGTCCAATAAGCGACCATTATGTAGGCGTCTCATAGCGTAAAAGGGTCTCTTTTACTATACATTTTTGATTTACACTCCATAGACGATTGGTACCTGGGGGAAAACTATCTGAAACTGATGAGCAATCAAGTACGAACGTCATCCAACCATTTTAGACCCCCTGAAGATAGACAGGGCCCAATGCAAGACCATTAAAAAAGCCGCTTTTTTTTGAAAAATGGAAATGTTCGCTCCAAATTTTGATTACCCCCTCCCTTTAGGAGTTACATATCTAAGTGAAAATGATTACACAAAGTATCCAAAACAACCTCTAATAGTTTTGGACCTCCCACAAATTGACCCAATATGTGACCATTATACATAGCGTCTCATTGTGGTATGTGGACGTTTTCGCTTCAGGTTTCGGGTATTTATCCCCCCTAGAGCTAAATATATGGGGTAAAATGGTAGACTAGTAAACTTCTGATCACTCTTAACCATTCACAAGCAATTAGAACCCCCATAAAGTCGACCAGACCCAGTATGCGATCATTATGATGAAATAAAAGAGTCAGTTAAGTCTTTAAAACCCAGATCAGCTCTCGGTGTAGATGTTATTCCTCCATACTTTTTTAAAGCCTATGTTGACATACTTCACACAAGTGTCTTTCCTGACAAAGTCAAAATTGGGAGAGTTGCCCCCATACACAAGGCAGAAGACACTAGTGTAATCTCAAACTATCGGCCAAATACAATTCTCTCGTCGCCAGCTAAAATGTTTGAACGTATTCTCTATGACAGAATCTATCCCCATGTATCACCAGTGTTACTAGAAGAGCAACATGGGTTTATCTGTAAAAAGTCTACCGTTACAAATTTGTGTGTATTTAGTGAGCATTTAGCAAATGAAATCTCAGGCTCCCAAATAGACACTATTTATACCGACCTCGCTAAGGCTTTCAATAGAGTCAATCATAACGTGCTAATAAGGAAATTAAAGTCTTTCTCCTTTGATGACGAACTATTAATCTTTTTAATATCCTATTTGTCAGGTCGCATATAATTTGTTAGTTTTAACAAGTGATTCCGATGTCTTTGTAGCAACTTCTGGCATCCCTCAGGGGTCGATACTGGGGCCTTTGCTGTTGTTATATTTGTCAACGACATATCCAATTATATTAAACACGCAAAATTTGTTTCTTATGCGGACAATCTAAAAGGCTATCTGGTGATAGAAACAGCAGAAGATGTCGCACGACTGCAAAGCGATAGTGATTCAATCTCTGTATTCTGTAGAAATAATGATGTAG
The DNA here is from genome assembly GCA_963583905.1 of Stenurella melanura. Classification (NCBI taxonomy): domain Eukaryota; kingdom Metazoa; phylum Arthropoda; class Insecta; order Coleoptera; family Cerambycidae; genus Stenurella; species Stenurella melanura. The sequence goes on from OY757315.1 coordinate 117,844,934, forward strand.
CCCTGAATGAGTCAAAATATAAAGTAATAGCTCTTACTAGGAAAAAAGATCCCATCTAAGGGGGATATGCCATTAATGGCGTGTTAATAGAGAGAGTAACTGAAATCAGAGATTTAGGTGTAGTATTTAACAGATATTTTACCTTTAATGAACATGTCATGAACTTGACTGCGGAATGTAGTAGAAAACTGAGTTTTATTCTTAGAGCCTGTGAAGATTTTACCTACAGCACATGAATATTGCTCTTTAATTCATATGTTCGCTCTAAAATGGAATATTGCTCCTTAATATGGAATCCTAGAAGTCTCTTCCACACTGAAATATTTAAAAAAAACACAAAAAAGGTTTGTTAGGTCGCTACATCTGAGACGATATGGAGCTTGGCCCTTCTTAATATCATACCATAGCCAACTTAATGATTTTAATATAACCACATTGAGCAAGCGTCACGGAATGGCTCAAATTTTGTTTATATTTAATGTCTTACAATGTAATATTACTGTAACTGATATACTGTCTGCAATAAATTTTAATGTACCGGATGTTCGCCTCAGGCATAGGGATGATCTATTTAAAATTTGCAACCTCAAATCCCCAGTGAAAAATTCTTTGTCGATCGTGAATAACTTTATAGGGCGATATGACATTGATATATTTAATATTAGCAAGAGTAATTTACTTTCCTATCTGTGATACTATATTGTGAAAAATTTTTCATGTCTCTTCTTGAGCTTACTCAGGATGCTCAGTTTATTGTTTTTAGTTGTACAATTTGTGTTACTATTACTGTGTATATGTAAATAGATTTTTTGTATCTGTATATATCCAGTATAAATAAATAAATTATATGAGGTATCTAATGCAATATGTAGACGTTTTCGCTCCATATTTCGGACGTTTCTCTCTATAGTAGCTACATACATATGGCAAAATGGCTGAAAATTCAATTTCTGATTACTATCAACCATTTCCAACGAATTAGAACCCCCCTAAAGTTGGCCCGGCTCAGTATACGACCATTATATGAGTCATTTCATGTGGTATGTCTTAATAGTATTTATTGCCAAGTTCAAACATGGCTAGGAAATGAAATGCAGCCAGAATGTTGGGGGTGGGAATATTTGAACAATTCTTTGATTTCAATCAAGACTGAGAAACCACCAGCTCCAAAAAATTTGTTGCAAATCATTTTCTGTAGTTGTAAGGGTGAATGTAAGATACATACTTTACAGAAGAGTAACGATGCTTTATCTATTAAGTAATACATTATATTTATTATTTAATATAATATAGAAAAATAAAGTATGCACCAGTCTCCCCTTGTATTAGCTCGGTCGGCAGCTTTGAGTTTTTTATGTGCCGTATAATTATAGTGTGAACTATACTTAATTTTCGAATAAATATCCACAGTAGGTAATTGTTGAGTAAGTAAATTTTGTGGTTTCTTTTATTTTTGGATATATTAATTGAAAAGTGAATTTTTTCCGGATTTTGTTAATTAACTTTCTAGTGACATCTTTACCAAAATTATTTTTAACTCCAATGTCCTCGATTATGTGTAGCTCTTCATTCAGATCCGAAAAAATAGATAATGTTCTCTCTAAACACAATCTAAAAATAGCTTTTAAATCACAGAGTAAATTATCAAACATATAATACAATGCAAAATACCCAACACGTAAATTTATCAAATCTGGAGTTTATAAGTTAAAATGTACAGTGTAATAGTATCTATACAGGGCAAAGCGGTAGAAATTTCAAAATACGGTATCAACAACATCTTAGATCATATAGGTTACAGAAAACTGATTCATCTTTCGCGAACCACTGCCTCGAAAACAACCAAAGTTTTCCAGAATTAGACGACATTGAAATTTTACATTTCTCAACAAAAGGCTTTAAATTAAACATTTTAGAATCTCTGGAAATTCATAAACACAATACTATCAAGGATTACATTTTGTTAAATGATCAATTAGATCTGATATATTCATTCACCTTTATTTACAGCCGGCAGACCCATAATTGAATATTCATAATTAAGTTTATTATTGTCATCTACCTGCCTAAGCCCTTATTGTAGAGTAGTATTATTATGAGAAGATGCTTGCAAAAAATAATGCGCAGAAACGAGTTTGTGTTCCTCCATTGTTTTAGGCCAATGAGAACGAATTGCGTCATATTTGACGTCGAAGTCAGTGGCACCGTCAATCTGCAGTCACAGGATTAGTGCTGCAGTATACTTGTTGTGTTCGCCATTTTTTATTGAATTAAGTGATAACCTTACTTTCAGTGAAGAATGTCTTCATCGAAAACACCAGAGTGTGACGAGTTTTAATATTCTACATTACACAGCTCCTCGACCTCGAAAATTTGAGTATATTTAATATATATCCTTCTACCCCAGATGATGCTGTCACTGGTAAAAATATTCGCGCACGTTAGCTCCGCCCCAAGCATCTTCTCATAATAATACAACTCTACCTATCTATTCAACCAAAATTGTCTATATATAACATTTCTGTATAATTGTAAATCAGTCATTTTTGATTCACTGCTTGACAATGGCTTTGTAAGTCGAAACTGCAGTCGCAATTTTTATAAATACATAGTGGTAGAGAACATAGTAGTGTGTTTTATTTAAGTACTTATTTGTGCAAAAAAAGGAACTTTGGAATAACTAATGCGAAAAGCTACTAACGAGAATTCTTTGTGTCCATCTTGCTATGGCTTTCTTCTAGAGGATACTCAACAATTATTTATTTTTATGTAATTACATACTAGCGACCAATATAATATCTATCTAATGTATGAAGTTCAAGAAATAATAAACAAACTTGACGAATCTTGAAACTCTCATGCATCCGTTTTTGAAACTTCTTTTACAATAGATAGAAGATTTATGTCAGGTTGAACGCGTGGTTATATTGATTACAGAGATTACTTAACATTTATCTTTAATCAATGATGAGAAATCTAAAAAATTACATTAAAAATCGTTCAATTACTCTAATTGCCACTGTAATCAACAACTGTGCAAATTCCTTTCGTAACATTATCACTTCTATGAATACAATCACACCACAATCGAATGCACATAATCAAGCACCCAAATTGAAATAAACGTTCAATATTTCAATAATATGATTAATGTAACATGATATGTGATTAGTAAAAATTTCTCGTTAAATTGTTATGTAGCACAGCAATGAATAACAAATACATAAATAACTGTTAACGGGAAATAATCACTAAGATCTAGGCACTTGAACAAAAATAATCCGAGCATCCGTCAAGTAAGAAAGCAAATCTTGAGATTACACGAATAGTTCCTGGTTCTTGCTCATTGGGCTAGTCCTTGGAAACCTTCAGACAACGTCTGATTTTCCAAGAGAAATAAAAAAACAATTTTTTAGCAGAAAATGTTGCGTTTTAATTTTTTAACCTATTAAACTATATGTTGGGTGATACCTCAGCAGTAATGCAGAGTTAGTCTGCAAAATGGAACCCGCATATCCACTCCATGCTCTGTGGTCCAAAATAAATAAAAAGTTGACAAAATTCGAATTTTATAAGTGTGTTATACAGCTTTCACCTTCCAGGGGTACATCACGAAATATTTTCCGGAATATCAACCCATTTGTTCAAGAAATCTACCTAAACACGAATAATTATTAAACTATGATTTTACTTCAGTTTGTTGGCAGATTTCAACGTGCGACTGTGCTTAAAATATATGTGCTCTTGCTTTGTAATTTTTACAACAAAAACTTTAAGGCAGTACTTTATTTACATGTAAAATATTTCCACAAAATTTAGTTTGAAGCGGCCGATTTCATTATTTTTTATAAACGTAATTTCTTTGGCATTCTGTAAATTCTATCGAACCTAAAGAGTTTTCTGCTAAAAGCCACGGAGATTTTCATTATAAAATATACTCTAGGTATCCCTTTATGCCGTGGTTAAATACATTTTTGCTCTAAGTTGTTTCATGACAAAAAATTCGCGTTTTTTTATTTCGATACAGGACGCTTCAAGTTATTTTCAAACCAAAATAAGATAGTGTCGTTGTCATCAGTAGTATGGCAAACGCTATAATATGGAGACTAAAAGCTTTACACTTATAGTACATATTGAAGCGATTGCATCGTCCCCACCCTAGACTACCACCAAATGAAAATTTTTCTTCTCTCTATTTTTGTTAAAATTTTTACCGAGTCCCAGTTTATTCTATGTCCATTAAGGAATTAAAACTGTTAGTTTATTTAAGTCACATGTCCCTATGATGTCATCTGTGATGCTCATCAATGCAGTACAGCAGCTGTGGACTTGCCTAAACCCTGACTGATTTGATGGTATTATTTGATTATCTTTTAGATGCCCCTGTATTTCTATTTCCATAATTTTTTCTAATAATTTTGAAAATGTTGGCAAGAGATACTAATTAGTCTTAAGTTATTTTGACATGTAGGACTTGTAATTATTGCTATAGGTATTATATGTGTAATATATGGAAGCAAACAAAGCTGTATAGTTAAAATATTTATACCATCTAACCCAGAAGATTTACTCTTCATTTTCGAAAGTATCTTTAGAACATCAATTTCTGTGACTGTGTGAAAGTTAAATGATAAATTAACAGTGCGTTTTATATTATTATTATAAAATTGAATTAGGAATGCAATAGGAGTGATTTGTGGTATAGAATTAACAAAATGATTGTTTATCTGATTAACATTGGATAATTTGCTAGGTAAATCAATTCCCATTATTTTGACTGCTTTATTTCTTTTAATATTAACTATTTTTCTTTTTGATTTTTGCTAGTAAATTTTGTAGCGTAATATGACTTTTTTTCTCCTTCCTGATGGTTGTAGTAACTGAATTTCTAAAATTTGCTTGCTATAATTATTCCAATCCGTTACATTTTTCGATTTTTTGTATTTGCGTAATATTTTATCCCTGTCATTAATCATTGCTTGTATAGCATCAGTCAGCCAAGGAGCATATGGTTTAATGATTCTTATTGTTCTAACAGAATAGGAAACTATCTGATTACACCTATTTAATCATAATCGATCATGGATTATGCCTACTGGGAAAACCATCTTAAAAAAATGCGCCAAATACACTACTCAGAGGTGGCACGAAAATGTGTGCATCTTATGCAGAATACGACGTTTTCAACTTTTGAAATCGCGATATCTCATGAATGATTCGTATGAAAAAAAGTATTGAAACAGTTTTTATAGATAATTGCACGATTTATAACCTTTGTATGTAAACTTTTAACATTCTAGCTTAAGTCCAATTAAACATGGAGTACCACAAGGGTCAATACTGGGACCATTGCTGTTTCTCATCTACGTTAACGATATAACTAACTGCCTTCCAAACAGCGATCTAGTTTTGTATGCAGATGATACGACTACTCTGGATGAACATAACAACTTAAATCAGCTTTTAAATTTAATAGATAATACACAATCAGATGCCGCCTCATGGTTTACAGCAAATCAACTACACCTCAATGAAAGTAAAACTATGAAATGCATATTTACACTAAAACACTGCGTGTTTGATAACCCGCCATCATGGGAAACACATGTAGAACAACTGTCAAAAAACTCTCCAAAAATACTTACGTTTTGAGAAATTTATACCCTGTTGTAGACAGTTCAGTTATATTAACTGCTTACTATGGTCTATTCCACTCTAATATGTGTTACGCAATATTAGCTTGGGGACATTCATCACATGCCGAGCATATTCGTAAACTTCGAAGGCGTGCAATTAGAGTTATCACAGGATCAGGATATCGTGAAGATATAAAACAAAAATTTATTGATTTAAAAATTCCCACTTTCTATTGTGTGTATGCGCTGAAATGTTTACTATGGATAAGAGACAATATTCATCTATTCAACTATCATAATGATATTCACCACTACAATATGAGAAATAATGCGATGATTGAAATAGAGTTTCATCGAGTAAACAAAAGCAAATTCTCTATAAACTATTATGCACCTAAACTTTACAATAAACTTCCAAACCATATTAAATACTTACCTGCTAGTCAATATAAGGAGAGAATAAAAGCATACCTTACCAAAAGGACATTCTATTCTTTGAATGAAATGATAAATGATGGTTTCCATGTTGATTAATGCACCTATTTTTATACTTTATGTCAATAGATTTTTAAACTGTAGTGTGTTCTGTGTGTTTAGTATTGTTATTATATTTTCTATTTAAAATTTTAATCACAATTTTTGTATTTCTAACCGATAATTTTAAATTAAATATTAGGTAATGTCTCTGTTGTTGTTGACGAATGTAAACGATTTGTGTATTGACATGATCTTAATAATAAATAAATATATAAATAAACATTTCATTTGTAATAGTGTATCTAAGGTCTATACCAATTTTCAGCTCTATGCGAATTATTACGAAATTGAATGTCTATTTTGACTGGAATATAAAAGAAAATTGAACAAAAAAAGTTACACGGTAAAACACCCTACACTCCCCTTTAAAGTACACCCATGATTTTAATTTAAATAAATTAAAAAATGAACTAACACATCTTAACCAGCATTAAGAGATTAATCAGCATTACGTGGTTATGCAAAATTTTGTACATCTTTCACCGCTCGTGTTCTTCAAATAACAGAAAAAAAAATTGATAATTAATTTTGAAGAAACTTACTGTGGTCATCGGCAGTACACAAAATATGTTCCTTCAGGTGTTTATCCTGGCCCTGGTGTTGTCCGTGTCTCATCCATGTGGCGATGGTAAAAGTGCTTGGTAAGTTGTGGTCCAAGACGGAGTTAGGTATGGACACAGCGGTGCTGGAACCTGGGACATCAATATTACAATAGAATGAAATAAAATAATTTTAATCATCATATATCTTATTATACACAATGTCGATTTTTCGTGAAAATGTATAAAACGAAAAAGCTTCAGAAGGCATGTGAATGAATAAAAAAATTAATTAATATATTCTACACGATGTAATTAGTTTCACGTCATTAAAAAAAAACTGGTAATGAGGATTGATTAGGCAAACAAAAAACCTATATGACCTCCTCTAGGGGCACCTTGACTGACCTATGTCGAGATTTTGAATGTTAAGGTAGGAGACATTTGAGAACCACTGCTTTTCTGAGTCAATGGATGTAAAGTTCCTACCTATCATAGAAGCCGAAAAAAAAAAGTGTAAAGGTTACCGACTTGTGTCCTCAGCATCGCGTGAGCTCAAAGCAAGAAGCGTGGCACTTTGACGGGACCACTTGAACCAAGCTTTTTATACCAATTATAAAAATGTTATCTCTTTCTGAACAATGCAAGCACAGAATGGCTGTAGGGGATTAAACAATGATTTGTTTACATGTGTGTTTTTTAATTTCGAACAAAATTATAGGAGCTTTCATGCAATTTATAAAATCTAAGTGATCTATTAACATTTGTAACATATAATAGGTGTTTTGTGTTAAAAGCTCAAAAAACGAGTAATTATTTCACAAAATTGGAAGACAAACAGTTAGACGTCCGAGATAGGATAACAGAAAATAGTTGTGTATTTAAAGTTGAGAAAATCTGATTTTTTTTTTAACGAATTGCTCGCACAATATTTTCCAATCAGGTATCGAACACTAAAATCTAGTCTTTAGTCTCTATGGAAATCAAAGTAAACAATAATAAACAGATCAGAACAAAACAGCGAATACGAATAATAATAATACCTATATTGCACGTCAAACTAAGGACATACGCACTCCGTTCAACACATTTGGTAAATTACCACACAAAACTATCAACTAACGTTGCCGATAAAGAGAAGAAAAAAAAAACGCTTGGCCCAAACTCCAAAGAATAACACAAAAAGAACAAGTCACTGGTGTTTTACTTTTACTTTTGAACTTTCATTAGAACAGTAGCACCATATGACTAACATAACCTCAAATTTTTTGTTTTAGTAAATTTATCCTCATTTTAAATGTTTTTATTCGCATTTCTAGATTGGGTCCAATGTAACATTTATAAACTCTCTTCTACAGAATAAATATAACTTTCTATTCTCGTTGAATATTGAAAACAGTCTGTTAATTGTAGTAGGTTGGATTTCCAACTTGTAAATAGCAGAGTACACTATTTTTTAAAATCAACAATATGAATAAATTCTCTGTATAATTTAGAATTTATTAATGTTACATTGGACCCGATCTGGAAATGTGAATAAAAATATTAAAAATAAAGATTAACTTACAGAAACGTAAAATTTGAGGTTATGTTAGTCATATGGTGCTAGTTTTCTATTACATTTTACAAGACAGAATAATGTTAAAATAATGATAGGATACTAACCGTCGAATTCAAACATCTGGTCGCTTTCATGGCCCTCATCGGAAATAAGAGGTTTAGTCCACTCCGCTCCTACGCCAGGGCTCGGAAGGAGATCGATGGCAGAAGGCGAGGCCCCACATAGCTTCCTCTGCGATTGCACGGAGTAGGTGTCTCTATCACATCCTTTACCGATATGTCTAGAAAGAAAAAAATAAGATTAAAACGGACTCAAATTAGAAAAATAAGCTGATTGGTAAATCACACAAGGGGTAGTTGTTCTGAGTTTTAAGGAAAAGGAAAATGTGAAGTAGCCAAGTACGGTCATGGAAATTTAGTTAATTTAGTTTTCTTCAATAATGCAATACCTGCAATTTTCAAAGTTGTTCTTAACACTCTTAACGTGGGGGCGCTCATAGATGAAGTCTGATTTTTTTCAAATTTTTTTTCTTTAGGATGAAAATAAGCCCAACCATGTTATGGTACGGCATCCCTAAGCTGTAGAAATTAATTTTTAAAATCATGCCTTTTTAATAAACAAATGCTATTTCAATGGTTTTCTTTACCTCGAAATGTAGTAGGTATACAGGGTGTCCCAATAAAAACTCCTAGGCCGGATATATTCTAAACGAATTTTAATTCTGTAAAAGCCAATTTGTAGAGCATAAAGAGAGCTTTAGTTTTGAATATTGTTTTTTTAATATATCAGTATATAGATGGCGCTGTGCTCTAAAGAAATATTTCGATGGGAGAAACTTTGAAACGGGGTTTATGTGAAAGAAAATGCATTTCTAAGCAGATTATGTTCTAAAAAAAAAATACCATAAAACTAACCGTTTTCGAGATATTTGAATCCAAATGTTGGCATTTGCCAATATTGAATAATTGTAATCTCTTCAACATGTCAGTCCTTTAAGTGGGACAATCTGTATTTAATTTACAAATTTTAGAAGAAAATATTTACAGAATTTTTCATATCTTATGAATTAAATATATTTGAAGTAACCCTTGGAAAAAAAAAACTAAAAATATTATTTATCATATAATTCAACCATTTAAGCAATAAAAAAACAATTACGAACATAAAACAATTTTTGCGAACTAATGAAATTAAAATAACTATTTTAATAGGTATTCAAAATTATTGCCATTTTAATTAACACACATCGTAAACCTATTAATTAGTTCAGATCTACAAACTTTTAATAATGTATGCCGATTAATGGTGGCAACACCAGCATACATTTTATTATAACGATCTGCCATGTCTTCTTTTGGTTCTTTATACATTTCATTTTTTTAAAATCCCCATAAATAAAAGTCTAATGGAGCAATGTCAGGAGATCGAGCGGGCCATCCAAGTACTCCATTGGTACCAATCCATCTTCCTGGGTATGTCTGATTTAAATAATTAACAACATTGTGATGATTATGTGGGCCTGCTCCATCCTGATGAAATCACATATTATCCAACTGAGCGGACAAATTCCTTAATAGTAGGTACTTGTAAATCATTTTGCAAAAATTGTAAATATCTTTAACCTGTTAAATTCTCATGGTAGAGCTATGGGCCAACAATGTAACCATTAACAATACCACACCAAACATTTACTCCAAAACGATTCTGGGATCTGGTATGTCTCATCCACCTAGGATTCTCTCGAGACCAGTAACGACAATTATGTGTTGTGATTACTCCATTGTTGTGGAATCGACTTTCATCACTCCACATAATTGTATCTAAAAGATTTGGATTTTCTTCTAAGAGAATTGAAAATTGCACCAAAAAATCTAATCTCCGCTCATTGTCTCCTGGAATCAAATGATGAACTAAATGAACTTTATATGGAAACATTCTTTTTGTTTTAAGAATTCTGTGGCAGGTGGAACGTGCAATATTTGTTTCTTCCGTCAACTTGCGTACTGACATATTTGGCTTATTTTCTACTTGATGTAATACCAATGCAATATTTTCATCAGTTGCAGTTCTTGTTCTTCTTGTTGTTTTTGGTTTCTGAAAACCTCCATTATTTTTCAAATTAGAACACAAACTTACAAAAGTTTTCCGATCTGGTAAAGGCCTGTCGGAAAAACGTATTTCATATAAATTTACAGCTCTTGAAGCATTTTTACGACATCCCCATAAATTAAAATCATGTTTAATTTATCTTCATTTGTATGAGAAACCATATTTAATGGTAAATATTTACAAAGAAAACAATAATTAGGTACAATAATACAGTTCTATTGACACACCAATAAACAAAATGTGATTGAAATTGAGAAATGTCAAAACTATTATTCCGAAGGTAACTTTAATAGTATTTAATTTATAAGGTATAAGGGTTATTATACTCACTAGATATCAAATATTTTTAATTATAATCTAACGTAATAACAAAGCAATATATGAAAAATTCTTTAAATATTTTCTTCTAAAATTAGTAAATTAAATACAGATTGTCCCACTTAACGGACTGAAATGTTTAAGAAATTACAATTATTCAATATTGGCAAATGCCAACATTTGGACTCAAATATCTCGAAAATGGTTAGTTTTATGGCATTTTTTTTTTTTAGAACATAATCTGCTTAGAAATGCATTTTCTTTCACATAAACCCCATTTCAAAGTTTCTCCTATCGAAATATTTTTTAGAACACAGCGCCATCTATATACTGATATGTTAAAAACCAATTATATTCAAAAATGAAGCTCTCTTTATGCTCTACAAATTGGCTTTTATAAGATTAAAACATCTGGGAGTTTTTATTGGGACACCCTGTATATGTTCAAACCTGGTGGTCGATTTTTGACCACTTCCCGATATCAAATCATGCTGAAATTTTGCACACAACAATACAATATAGTATATTATTCAATATTATGGTAGATTCAATATGGCGGCCACCACAAAATGGCGGGTTACCTTTTTGTTGACAATCCTCTCAACATGAGTATCAAATGAAAGGGTATAGAAAGTAGAATACAATAACCTGTGTGACGTCATTTTAAATCCAATAGGTCACCGGCACAAAACGACGGATCACCTATTTTTTTACAACCCCCTTGGCATGGGTATCAAATGTAAGGGTATGACAACTAAAGTAGAATACAATAAGCTGCGTGACGTTAACCTAAATCCAATATGGCCGCCGACACAAAATGGCGGATGACCAATTTCCTTACAAACCCCTTGATATGGGTATCAAATGAAAGAGTATGACAAGAGTAAAGGAAATGACGGCTTTTAAATAAAAACATGAGGCAGACGGGAAACTAAAAAGCAAAAAATAAATAAACAAAAAAAAATTAAAAATTATTTTCTTTTCAAAATTGAATCGCACTAAAATGTAGAAAATACTTTTTATTCAGCGATTAAATTACAAAATGGATGTAGCTCCAATAAAATCTCAAAGAAACCCGGTTAAAACTATGAGAAATCGTGCGAAATTGTGTTGAACTTAAGCGTGGACAATTCTACATTCATTGATAATTAATTTTCAGCTGTTGGGTTTTATTAGGTGTGTACAATAGTTATACATATGTATGTATAAGCCTCCCTTTGCCTAGGCTAATGTTTCGAATTATAAAATCCAGAGATTAAAAAAACCTTCTCCATCTACTTCAATTCGACACATTTCGCCTTTTTAACGACTATGGTGCTTGGTCAACAAATGAATTAATGCCAATGGGTTTACTTTATGCATACATAACAATACGGAAGACCGACTAATTACGTACTACTATTAGCAGAAATCACCAAGTGCAACTTAAAAAATAAACCCATAAAAAATGCATACTTTTCACAAAGAACCAGCACTTACGTAAAAACCAACTTTTTTTGTCATAAAACGAGTTTATTTAGCAAATAACCGTAATAATATTTAAATAATAAAACAGTAAACAACTACATTACAATACTTTTTTCACCTAACCAGCTTAACAGAAGGTCAGAGACTGTACAACAAACGGAAAGGGTATCAAACAATAACAGACCGATATTTTCTAGGTACCTCCCTATCTCCAAGATAAACAGAAAGGATGACTCTCAATACCGACAGCTATTTTTAGAAAATCTGCAGTAAATCTAGTCATCTGAGAAAATAACTCCAGATTGATTACGCGAGAGGTGGTGTGTCAGACCTTATCTTATCTACAGCAGCACGGTTCCCATTAAAAAAAACACACAGTAATGTCTCTACATTGACATATTGTGAGTTTGTAAACACCGACTGGTAAGTAGACTCAAACGTTTCTAGTTTTACGTCAAAAGAATTAGCGAAATTATCACCGCGCGAATTCCTGGATTGTGAAATAGTAACGTTTACTAACTAGCCTTGGGCGCAATGTCAAGAGTCAAGGCACTTTTACAGAGCTAACTAGATTAATAGCAAATCCCGCTACATTACAACGGTTTTGTGGATTTTGATAAACGAGAGAAAGGCGTCGCGAAATGTATCATTGCTTCGCAGTGCAGTTTTATTTCTCAAATCTGTCTGTTGGGTAACGAGAAACAGATAACAGAACGTCAGTGTTGTGCAATATTAAATAATTGTTTGTGTTTGGTGTCCTACCGCTTACCAAGAATGGAATTTGACCTAGGTAAGGGTGTTTTTCGGTGCGTCTAAATTGTATGACGCACGTGACTTTTCCTAGTATTTAGTGAGGTGGTCAAAGAACGCTATCTCGCTTATTTATAGTGGAGTAAAAAAAAGGACATTGATATGTATAGTTTTGTAACAGAAATATTATTTCATACCTTCTGGGGTATCAGCAGGAGTATATCTCTAAGTTTTGAAGTTCCAAAGCATATTGCGTTATCTTTTATGAACAATTTTGTTTTTTGAAAGGCGTTTTTTAGGTAAAAAGGTGAATATCTCCGGTTCTAGAGGACCGATCGGGACCAACTAAAAACCAAAAACCTTCGCAATTAAAATTACGACAAATCTGTGTTGGTTCTGGGCCACTTGAGTAAGTACATAACGTGCAAAATGGAATAAACTGCCTAAAAAGCATTTATTTTTCATTTTAACACCCAGGGTCGTCAAGAGTTCTGATCGGCATCAAACTTTCAGAAAATATGCCTTTTGTTGAAAACCAAACATCCTGAAATTTTGGTGCCCAAATATTGAACCTTGTTGACACAAATTAATTTGTCATCTGAAATTTGAATTGCCCGCCATTTTGTGCCATTGAGTCCAAAGTGGATAATTTTTTTTTCAAAATGTAGTTCTGGACGCAATCTTTCCGAAGACATTAAAACAATTTCTTTTAAAGTCATTCTGACCACTTTTTGGCATTTATTTATAAACTAAATGACAACAAATAGATTTTTTTCGGTCATTTTGAAAACATTTTTGAAAATTTTTTATCAAAAAAGAAAGAAAATTCCGAGAACTTTAATTTAAAAATAGTAAATTTTCGCCCATCTGAACTCGGGACATTTAACTTTTAGCATCTTGTAAAAAGATAAATAGCAGTAAATACACACACAAAGAAACAGAACAAATAATTGACATTAGTCAAGAAAAATAAGGTTATAATTTTACAGGGAAGTCAGCAGAATGTCAAATTCCCCTAAATATATACGTTAACTACCAACTTAAGTTACTTAAGTAAGCCGGAAACAATTGAATCTGGTGCAACAAAACGAGAGGTAATCTTATATATAAATTTAAAAAAAAACTGTTCAGGCTAATTAACAACAATGAAATGTAAATGCTTGAAATTTAGTTTCTGTAAGTTAAAAATGTTTTTTTTGCGTTTCATATGAACAATATGAAGTAAATAAATTTCAAAATGATACAGTTCAAATATTAGTCAAAAATAGTCATTTGTTAATTAACAATTGGCCAAAATGCTAAAAGTTAAATATCTCGAGTTCAGATAGACGAAAAAATACTTTTTCTTTTTTTAAATTAAAGTTCTCGCAATTCTCTTTCTGTTCTGATAATTATCAAAATGGCCGAGAAAATCTATTTGTTGTCATTGGGTTTATAAATAAATGCCAAAAAGTGGCCAAAATGACTTTAAAAGAATTTTTTTAATGTCATCTGAAAGCTGGAGTCCAGAACATTTTGAATACTCGATTCGATGAGAAGTATATATCTAACAATGACAAAAGTGGTAGATTTTCCGTTAACATGTGGGCTTGGATATCGGCACGTGGTTCTGGTTTTTGTGGCATATTGAGGAACGATTTAATAGTTAAACGTATATTAGGATTTTAGACAATATTATGCTCCCTTCTGTGTCACAATTATTTCCTAATAATGAATTCATATTTATAAGATAATTGTTCAGTTCATACTGCTCATAAAGTAAACCTCATATTTCTAAGTCCGATACAAAATTTCAAAGCTTTGCCGCCTATTACCACTAGGATAGAGCGGGGCATGAATTAAAATAAGAAATTAAGGGAAACTCGCCAGTATTATAATTTCTAATAATTACGCCACTCACTCCTAAAATATTTAACGACCTAACAGTCACTACTGTTTACCTAATTTTTTACACACATACATAATGCTGTAAAAGGGCAAGCAGAACGGCACAGGTATTAAGCAGAGACGGACCAGTCTTCCGCGATATTTCGAACGAGTTGTTATATTTAGAATATATAGGTTATGTGCTTCATACAATAATACAGTGTGTGGTTCAGTGTTTTAAATGTAAATGTAGAATGTATAATACTTTAACAGATAAGTGAAATTGCTCTTTGTTTAAGCGTATTTTATGTAGTTGTGTAAAAATATTCCGGCGGATGGTGAAATATTCGAGCGTTTTCCGTTTTTTAGTGGCTGTGGTAAAATAATATTGTGATAATGTTCAGGCCTTGGGAAGATCCTCAACCTAGCACCAGCAGAGAATTTAACGAAGATATGGGAAATGGTAATGGCTCGCAAATTACAGAGAAAAGTTCTAGACAATATTTATGCGAACATACTAAAAAAGTAGTTTTAAACGTTTACAAAAATATAAAAGAAAGTGAAGGTGAAAAAGGACCCGTGGAAAAAACGGCCTACTTAACAGAAATTTCAGAACGGTCTATCTATAGAATAATTAAGGATGTGGTACCTAATCGAAAAGTTAGATCGGATAAAGGAGCAGCACGAGCATTAGATTCGTCTATGGTGAAATTGTTAAGAGGTTTAATTTATATACATTAAATTAATTAGATTGTAACTCACGGCACAATAATTTTAAGTACGGTCCTGAGCCGCAATAAATTACGTCGGCTTTGACACTTTTATGGCAGTTTTGTCTTTTTTTGGATGTCTCGCGCCGTGTTCACTCCTTTGTAGGGAATTTTTTATTTGACTTAGAAATATGAAGTTCACTTTACCGTGACTAACTGGTTTCAAGATAACAACATTAATGTTCTTAACTGGCCCAGTCATAGTCCAGATCTTAACCCTGTGGAAGACATATGAGGACTATTCGTAAAAAGTATCCAAAAACGAAATGTGAGACCACGGAATGCCCAAAAATTACTGGAAGTAGTAAATAATGCATAGGAAAATAATTACCAATGATTATTGTATAAGTTTATTTAATTCTATGCCAAACACTTATAAAAGTTATAAATAGAAATGCTACAATAACAAAATATTAATGGTTAGTTTCTTGTTAAGTTCAATATCCTTTATTCCAGGATTTCTACTAATCGTACCATTTATTCTCCAGTTTTTTCAAATGTTAAACACAGAATTTTTGTTAATGTCATAACGCAGTGCAATATGTCTCATTGACAATCCATCTGCTGCTTTAGCAATAACTACAGCGTTACAATAAAAAATACAATAAAAGTGTTAACTGTTTTATTTCGGCTACTCATTACATATTCAAATAGACAGATTTACATTAGAAGAAAATGGTTGTCCTATTTTTTTTGCTCACGACTACAAATTTGTGTAAGGATTTTGGACTACAAACATTCTTTCCGGGATTATTTTCTATAGCACACTTGGCAACGCTGCCTTCGGTCTGCCGTTGTTGATGTCCGTCAAGTCTGTTGTAACTCCACACATCGTAATAAACAACTGAGACTGAACAGTTAGAATTTGCGCTGAGGTCGAGGCGTATGTCCATGCAGTAGTCTTGTGGTCGAATAAATCAAAGTATCGATCCCTTACCATTTCCGTGATTATTAACAAATCGAACACGTTGCCGAAGAGCCAACTTATATTTTGTGAGTAGAATTTCCATTCTTACTTGTTTTACTAAAATTTCTGACGGGCTACATAATTAAACAATAACGACAACGTTTAATCGCAATTAGTGAGGAAGCCAGACACAACGGCGAAATAATTTGATAATAAATACCTACTTAGTCATTAATTAGCCCTGTGAAGTAAGAAAAATTAAGGGTTTCTCACATTGAATATACTTATTTGTAGGTAAGTGAAAATTACCTCGTGTTATTAAACTAAATGCTGGGTAAACAATTGACCTTTTTTGTTTCCGTACAGTTAAAAATTCACGGCAAATTCTCGGAGTGGCAATAGAACAAACACGAACAAAGTGTTCTAAACAAATACCTAGGTTTTTGAAATAAAATATCGAAACGTCTAAGTTTTGTTAGTGACAAGAAACTGCATCAGATCCAATTACACTGAGTTGATTGATTTTTTATTGATTATATATTCTGGGTATAAATTTGGATCTATTAAATAATTTAAATGTCGATAAAAATTTCGAGAGTTGCTGTATTAGAATACCTGACATAAATTGTGTTATTGTATCTGTATATCGTTCCCCAAATGGTGACATGAATATTTTCAAAAAAAAACTCTATCAGTCACTTCAGACTAGATTCAATCATTTCAAACACTGTAAATTAGCAGTAGGAGGTGATTTTAACATAAACTTTGCAACCAAGAACAAAAATGCCAAAGAAGTCACTGACATATTCCACTCTTTTTATATGAACAAATGTAGCGAAGCCATTGTTACCGATTTTCTACTTTCAGATCATAAAGCGCAAATAATTACATCTAATTCTTACTTAAAAAAAAACAAAACCTAGCCATAAAGTTATACTGAATAAAAGTAAGGCAAATAAAAATTAATTTTCCAACTATCTCCTAAGTGAGGATTGGTCAGACTTATATGCAGATTCAAACCCAAATAAAGCAGTAGACACCTTCTATAATATTATAAATTATTATCACGAGATATCCTTTCCTAAAATTTCGATAAGAACAAATTGTAAAGATTAGAATTATTTCATACACCTAAATCCAAAGCTAGCCTCACTAAAAGAAGAATTAGTAAGTCTAAATAATAATAGAGTAAATATACCAAACAATGAGGCTTTAAATAAAAAATTTAAACAAAAGAAATACGAATATGAGCAGATGTTAATAAAACTGAAAAAAGAACAAGCAAATAACGAAATAATTGAATCACAAAATAAACAAAAAACTATATGAAACATCATAAACCGAAATGTAGGAAACACCAACAAACAAACCAATGAAACCTCAATACCCCCTAACGTTTTCAATGAATTCTTTGTAAAAGTTGCTGAAAATATTTTGGAAACAATACCAATGTCAAACTCAACCCATTCAGATTACTTAAATAAATTATCGTCAAAAAATAACATTTTAATAAACCTATATCCCGCCTCTGAAACAGAGGTACGGAATGCCATAAAATTCCTAAAAAAAAAAACAAAGGCTACGGACTTGTACAATCAGTCCATAAGTATGTATGAAGAAAATCTGAGTTTACTAACTGCTCCTGTAACTTATTTAGTAAACCTTATTCTAAAGACGGGTATATTGCCAGATAAATTAAAAATAGCCAAAGTAGTACCTATTTTTAAATCAGGTAATATCGATAATGCTACAAATTATACGCCCATAGCTCTACTACCCATTCTGGCAAAAATAATAGAAAAAATTATTGCAACAAGGATTACTAAATTTTTTGAGGACAATGAATTGTTCAATAACTCTGTTTGGCTTTAGAAAGGGTAAATGCACATCAGATGCCATTCTTCAACTAGTCAATTATATAGGTGATGGTTTCGAAATGAAATCATCAACACTGGTAATGTTTTTAGACCTCAGTACAGTAAGGCATTTGATTGTGTATCTGGACCAATTTTATTACAGAAACTAGGTTTTTATGGCTTTTATGGAGTAACTCTCCAATTAATATCATCCTATCTATCTGGAAGGCAACAGTGTTTAACGGGCAAAGGTGGAATAAGTAACTTATTACCTATAAAGTATGGAGTCCCACAGGGCAGTATATTAGGCCCACTATTATTTTTAATATATATTAACGATTTACCTGAAGCCTTACCACTTTTTACGGTGTTATTTGCTGATGACACAACTGTTGCCAAACAGATAAAGGATAGCAGTGAGGAAACCATTAAGGAAGAATTAGATGTAATTAAACAATCATTTGACTGGTTTAATGCAAATATGCTATGCATAAATCAAAACAAGACAAACTCAATGATATTCTCTACCAAACCAGTTGTATCTGAAAGCGTTAAATTTTTAGGTTTAACTCTGGATAATCGGCTAACATGGCACGCACATGTTGACATGCTGTCAACAAAACTATCCAAAAAAATACATGCTATAAGGCAAATTAAAATCAGAATTGGTTTAACCTCAGCAATGGTCGCATACTATACGCTATTCCATAGCTTAATGACATATGGTCTAATTAACTGGGGCACCTTTAATCATGTCCAGCAAGTCTTTACTGTTCAAAAGAGAGCAATTAGAACCTTGTCAGGAATAAGTCAGTTAGACAGCTGTAAACAGTGGTTTATAAAATTTAAAATAATGACTCTACCATCTTGCATAATCTATTACAATTTAATATACATCAAAGATCACCTTGATGACTACTCTAGAAATTGTGACAACCACAGGTACCTCACTCGCAATAGAAATTATATACAGATACCACAGCAAAGATTAACATACACAAAAAGAAACAATTTCGGAATTGCACTCTTTAATTCTCTTCCGATATCACTAAAACATGCACCATCGACATTATTCAAGAAAAAACTGAAAATCCATCTCATAGCCAAGGCTTATTATAGCATCAATGAATTTAATTATACAGATTTGTAATTATACTAAATTAATTACGTCTTGACTAGGTTAAATTTTTAATGTTATTTGTTATCTATGTTCAGTGTTTGTTATATACACATTTCTGTAAGTTTTTTACAAATTATTTATTATTGTATTTATTGTATTATTTGACTTGTCAAAGCACCACGGTGCATTTTATGACCAATAAAATCTATGTATCTATCTATCTAAGGTGGGCATTGCTGTCGATTCCGGGCATCCATGGAGGTTCGTTCCAACACGCAGCTTGGTTGTCCGTCGAACACGCCCAAAGGGCGGCCAAACCGCGTGACAGAACCAAATCTCGGGTGTTTTATATACCGCCGGACCGGCTGCATACGCCGGGTTGGAGATTGGACATGCTTGTTGTCAGCAGCGAGAACCGCATCACGCATGGGGTGGGAATACAGAATGGGAAGTGTAGGTGTTTGTGAGATGCTTCTTATTAAGTTTCCATGCTTCTATTAAGTTTCGATCTGTCTCATCTCCTTATTTTTCTTCTACCAGGTTTTCTGTTTTTTCTGTTTCTGAATCTGGCAGCTTTTGTTTTATTTTATTTTTGTTTCATTTTTTGTTTTTATTTATTAATCGCTCCACAGGTAAATATCCATTTACAGTGGAGTTGCTGGTAAGGGCCTTATCTCGCGGCAGTTTTCGAGGGGTGTTTCACTTACCAAAAAATGTACACCTACTTCGAAGTTCTCGAAGTATTTCACATTTTTTCCAAATACTTCGAGTATTTTGAATGTACTTCAAATGTACTTTGAGTACTTCCAAAGTACTTCCAGTACTTCAGACGTACTTCGAGTACTTCGAAGGGAATTCAAGTATATCGAAATAATTAAATTAGTCTCGAAAAACATATTATATGGGCATAAATATTTTGCTTTAGGTAATTCTTTTGGAATGTGTGTGAATTCAGTGAAATGAAATAAAACACAAAGTAAAAAAATATATTGAAACAGTTTCAAAAGCTATTATATGTATAACAAAAACATTCTAAAAATTTGAAAACTTATGTATTTAAAAGGAAACATTTGATTCTGCAGGTACATTAAATAATTACATCCTTATTATTTTAAAAAAATTTTCTATCGGAATTTCATCATTTTTACTTCCCTCGCATACCGAAGGGAAGTATTGTTTGTATTCGAGAAAAAAATCACACTCCGAGATTTTTTCGGATTTTGACGTTTCAGAACACGTAGATTACGAAAATATAGGTTTTTCAATTCCGTCAGTCTGTCTGTCTGTTGGTGCATTTACTAAAAAACTACTTGACGGAGAGCAGTCAAATTTGGTAGGTAGTTGACCCTACTGTCAGCGAAGAAATGGTAAAACTTTCACTGGAAAATATACAGGGTTGACCGTCTAAACGGAATAAATAATGAAAAAAAAATGTATTTGCTCAAATTTAAAATTTCCACGTTTCATGACACGCTAAACCTATTTCAGAAAAAAAAAATTAGAAAATTTTTTTCACCAACATTTTTGAAACATTTTTTACCACTAAAATAGATGAAGAAAAAATTTTTTTTTGGTCAAGTTTAAAATTTCCACGTTTCATGGCATTCTAAACCTATTTAAAAAAAAAAAAATTTTTTCACCATTTTTGAAAAATTTTTTACCACTAAAATAGATGAAAAACATTTTTGTTCTTCAAATTTAAAATTTCCACGTTTCATGGCATTCTAAACCTATTTTTAAAAAATGTTGTTTGAATTTTTTTTTACCATTTTACCATTTTAATCGTATTAAAAAAAATCGGTAAAGGTATTTACACAGAACTTCCCTCGTTATTTGTGCATGGCGGTCACACTGAAAAATTAATAATTACGAAATGACATTGAGAATAATAATCGAAATATAGTTATTGTAATTATTACAAAGAAAACTTGATAAGTTTTGGTCAAAAAAATATACAGATTGCTCATCCAACAGCAAAAGTTTAATACTAAATAGCAGGTGCCACATATGGCAGGCTTGCGCAAATACCTTTACAAATGTCCACCATGACTGAATTATTTCTTGGGATGACCACCCTGTACATTTTTCAATAAAAGTATAATAGGTGCATATGCCAGATGTTATTGCCGTCTGTCACATTTGCAATCCAACATTCACGTAATGGAGTGGAAGTATAGTGGTGGTTAAAATTTTTTATTTTTTTTAAATTTTTCAAAAGATGGTAAAATAATTTTCAAATTTTTTTCTTCTGAAATAGGTTTAAAATGTCAAAGGTAGAAATTTTAAATTAGAGCAAAAAGGAAAGTTTCCCTCTGTTCTATAGTATGTAGTGCTAAAAAAAGTTTAAAAATTAAAAATGATGTATTTTTAAAATAGGTTTAGAATGCTATGAAACTTGAAAATTTTAAATTTGAGCAAATAAAAAAAAATTCGATCTATTTTAGTGGTAAAAACTTTTTGAAAAATGTTGGTAAAAAAAACTTTCAAAATTTTTTTTCTGAAATACCTAGGTTTAGAATGTCATTTAAATTTGAGCATTCTGGTGTTAAATTTTTTTCCAAACTGGTAACAAAATGTTGCAATTTTTTTTTCCGAAATTGGTTTGGAATATCATGAAACGTGGAAATTTGAAATTTGAGCAAAAAAAATTTTTTCGTCTGTTCTATAGTAGTGGATTAAATGGATTAAAAATGTTTTCAAATTTTTAAAAAAATTCTTCAAAAACATTTTTAAATTTGTTTGAATAGTTTTAGAATGTCATGGAAACGTGGATAGTTAAAATCTGAACAAAGAAAGAAAAATTCTATCTTAGTGATAAAATTTCAAAAAACTTTTTTTTTTAATCAGGCTTAGAATGCCATGAAACGTGAAAATTTTAAATTTGAAGAAAGAAAAAAAAAATCATTTTAGTAGTAAACATTTTTTCAAAAATATTGGTGAAAAAAATTTTCAAAATTTGTTTTCCTGAAATAGGTTAAGCGTGCCATGAAACGTAGAAATTTTAAATTTGAGCAAAAACAAATTTTATTCATCTTGGTAAAAATTTTTTCAAAAATGTTTGAAAAAAATTTTCAAATTTTTTTTTTTTCTGAAATTGGTTTAGCGCGTCATGAAACGTGGAAATTTTAAATTTGAGTAAAAAAATTTTTTTTCAACTTGGTAAAAATTTTTTCAAAAATGAAAAAAATTTTCAAAAAATTTTTTTTCCTGAAATAGGTTTAGCGCGTCATGAAACGTGGAAATTTTAAATTTGAGCAAAAAAAAAATTTTTTTCATCTTGGTAAAAATTTTTTCAAAAATGTTTGAAAAAAATTTTCAAAAATTTTTTTTTCCTGAAACAGGTTTAGCGCGTCATGAAACGTGGAAATTTTAAATTTGAGCAAAAAAAAATTTTTTTCACTATTTATTCCGTTTAGACGCTCCACCCTGTATATTTTTCAGTGAAAATTCTACCAGTTCTTCGCTGACAGTAGGGTTAACTACCTACCAAATTTGACTGCTCTCCGTCAAGTAGTTTTTTAGTAAATGCACCAACAGACAGACAGACAGACAGACAGACCGACAGACAGACAGACAGACAGACTGACGGAATTGAAAAACCTATATTTTCGGAATCTACGTGTTCTGAAACGTCAGAATCCGAAAAAATCTCGGAGGGTGATTTTTTCTCGAATACAATACTTCCCTTCGGTATGCGAGGGAAGTAAAAATTAAAAATTTTTCTGAAAAATTGAAAATTTAAGTACTTACTATAGAATAGATGAAATTATTTTTTTTGCTCAAATTTAAAATTTCCACGCTTGATGACATTCCAAACCTATTTAGGAAGAAAAAAAATTAACATTTTTTTTTCCATTTTGGAAAAAAAAAATCGGTAAAGGTATTTACACAGAACTTCCCTCGTTCATGGCAGTCTCTCTAAAAAAATAATAATTACGAAATGACATTGAGAATAATAATCGGAGTAGAGTTATTGCTATTATTACAAAGAAAACTTGATAAGTTTTGGTCAAAAAAATATACAGATTGCTCATCCAACAGCAAAAGTTCAATACTAAATGGCAGGCTTGCGCAAATACCTTTACAAATGTCCACCATGACTGAATTATTTCTTGGGATGACCACCCTGTACATTTTTCAATAAAAGTATAATAGGTGCATATGCCAGATGTTATTGCCATCTGTCACATTTTCAATCCAACATTCACGTAATGGAGTGGAAGTATAGTGGTGGTTAAAAAATTTCATTTTTTTTAAATTTTTCAAAAGATGGTAAAATAATTTTCAAATTTTTTTCTTCTGAAATAGGTTTAAAATGTCAAAGTTACAAATTTTAAATTAGAGCAAAAAGGAAAGTTTCCTTCTGTTCTATAGTAGTGCTAAAAAAAGTTTAAAAATTAAAAATGATGTATTTTTAAAATAGGTTTAGAATGCTATGAAACGTGAAAATTTTAAATTTGAGCAAATAAAAAAAAAATCGATCTATTTTAGTGGTAAAAACTTTTTGAAAAATGTTGGTGAAAAAAATTTTCAAAATTTTTTTTCTGAAATACCTAGGTTTAGAATGTCATTTAAATTTGAGCATTCTGGTGTTAAATTTTTTTCCAAACTGGTAACAAAATGTTGCAAATTTTTTTTTCCGAAATTGGTTTGGAATATCATGAAACGTGGAAATTTTAAATTAGAGCAAAAAAAAATTTTTTCGTCTGTTCTATATAGTAGTGATACATAAATGGATTAAAAATGTTTTCAAATTTTTTTAAAAATTCTTCAAAAACATTTTTAAATTTGTTTGAATAGTTTTAGAATGTCATGGAAACGTGGATAGTTAAAATCTGAACAAAGAAAGAAAAATTCTATCTTAGTGATAAAATTTCAAAAAACTTTTTTTTTAATCAGGCTTAGAATGCCATGAAACGTGAAAATTTTAAATTTGAAGAAAGAAAAAAAAAATTAATTTTAGTAGTAAAAATTTTTTCAAAAATATTGGTGAAAAAAATTTTCATTTTTTCATTCATTTTTCATTTTTTTTCCTGTAATAGGTTAAGCGTGTCATGAAACGTAGAAATTTTAAATTTGAGCAAAAACAAATTTTTTTCATCTTGGTAAAAATTTTTTCAAAAATGTTTGAAAAAAATTTTCAATTTTTTTTTTTTCTGAAATAGGTTTAGCGCGTCATGAAACGTGGAAATTTTAAATTTGAGCAAAAAAAAATTTTTTCATTATTTATTCCGTTTAGACGGTCCACCCTGTATATTTTTCAGTGAAAATTCTACCAGTTCTTCGCTGACAGTAGGGTTAACTACCTACCAAATTTGACCGTTCTCCGTCAAGTAGTTTTTTAGTAAATGCACCAACAGACAGACAGACAGACAGACAGACAGACAGACAGACCGACAGACAGACAGACTGACGGAATTGAAAAACCTATATTTTCGGAATCTACGTGTTCTGAAACGTCAGAATCCGAAAAAATCTCGGAGGGTGATTTTTTCTCGAATACAATACTTCCCTTCGGTATGCGAGGGAAGTAAAAATTACCACTAGAATAGATGGAATTTTTTTTTGCTCAAATTTAAAATTTACACATTTCAACCTATTCAAACAAATAAAAAAAAATTGAAAAAATCTTTAATCTATTTCACTACTTTCTACAGAATAGATGAAAAATTTTTTTTGCTCAAATTTAGAATTTCCACGTTTCATGACATTCCAAACCTATTTCGGAAAAAAAGCTTGAATCATTTTTTTACCATTTTGGAAAATAATTTTACCACTAGAATAGATGGAAAATTTTTTTTTTGCTGAAACTTAAAATTGTCACGTTTCATGACATTCTAAACCTGTTTCAGAAGAAAAAAGATTTTGAAAATTTTTAACCAGCATTTTTGAAAAATTAAAAAAAATAAATAAATTTTTTAACCACCATTATACTTCCACTCCACTACGTGAATGTGGAATTGAAAATGTGTCAGATGGCAATAACATTTGACAAATGCTGTTATACTTTTATTGAAAAATATACAGGGTGGTCATCCCTCGGCAGTTTTTCAATTTCATCACCTATATATTAAGTATGTTTATTACCTATATATTATGTTTAATACCTTTTCAATTTTGATCTCCATTTCTCGTTTAAAATTTACATAAACAAAAACATATCTGTTTCATTCATACATCTGGCTGGCTGTTGCTTATTTTATACCACCCACTTCAAGGATCCAGGTATACATTACACGGTCAAGCAGTACACTTTCTCGGGTTTATATAAACTATTTTGTGTTGCGTTATTCAACCAACACAATTCAAAAATCAACTATATGAAATAGCCAGACCCGCGCGAATGTATATCAATCAATGCAGAATCGTCCACGCTTTAATGCAATACTCTTTCGACGTCTTGTTGCCTCGAGATCCCGTAGGAGCCACGAAACACGCGCCTGTCACCGAATTCGATACACTTTGAACTCAACTATAAAAAATTACAGCGACTTCTATAAAAATTCGAAACACCTGCGTTGTGTGGAAGTGAGAAGAAACTAGACTATGTTCGACGCTGTGCTCGAAAACTACCTCCACGGGATTGCGAGATGCCACCCCTATATCCGTGGGATGTTGGAAAAACAAAGAGGAACTAACCAGATTAACAAGCAACAGTATGGCTTTTTCAGTAGTCGCTGCAACATGTTTTTCGTTGCATCTAGAATGCCGGTAGTTTACATCCTTTCTGGGGGTGTTACTTAATAACACTGATAGGACGTGAATTTCAAACTCCAAGAAGTGTACAACGCGATTTTGCCAATCGTAATAGCATCGACAAAAATGTTCGAGTTGTTCATTAACTAACATTATTATAAATAAATAATATACATGATGCCTATCAATGAATATGAAGTAATAAAACAATATTTATAATTAAAAAGTGGATCTAAAAATTGTCGGGCGGCGCTTATGACAACGCTGGTGTCATGAAGGTTTCTTTGTCGGTCTTTGCTTATGGTTTCCAAACTGACGTGGATATCCTATACTCTTTGCTGATTGTATTGAAATGTGGACATAGTTAGTTTTAGCTAGAAGGAGCACCCTATTGTTTTTTAACAAAATCGATGAATAAATAAAAAAAGTTACTATTTATTTAAATTTAAAATGCAGTAAATCGGCGAATATAATGGTTAGTTTGTTTTATACTTGGTGTACAGGGAACCTACAAAAGATATAATATTTAATTGGCGTTCCGTCAGTACGAGTTGTCTTACAGTGGCGTCGCTATGCTATTTTGAATATCATGTGTACTATTTTAATTGCTTAGTTATTAAAAAAGTAAATACGAAATGCAAAGCGGCAGATGACGCGGTGCTGTCAGACGTGTCATACAGCAAAACTAGAGGCCACCTAGGCTAATGCGTGAATCACAAAACATTTGCCAAAATGCTGTGAATAAGATTTCCTCAATCAGGAATATTTTACTTAAAAAGCTTGATTGAGTCCTAATATTTTGAGCACACAGAGAAGTTACTGAAATTATCAAAATTGATTTCTATTCTACGTACAGTAATACTAGACTAGGGAATAGAGAAATAGAAATGGCCGCGATTTTGTAAATAGCCGATCGAACGCGTTGATTTAACTTTATATTTTGTGGATTTTGTGATGTTTTAAAACATAATTTTGGATTATTTAACATACACAACTCTCCTTTATCAATTCATGTGGCGAATTTTGTTTGTTAAGATGGAGACGAGTTTATATTTTACAAAATTGCCTTATGATGTTCAGGATAGGTGTATGGAAAAAAGTTGCGAGCCATCAGTTTAAATCCCCATATACAAAAGTAAGAAAACTTTAGTAGATGCCGATATATTTCCGAATATTACACACATATTGCAATTACATGATTTTTTAAAGGAAGGCATAATTAAAAGAATTAGTCCAAGGTATTCAAAAGTCGAAGTTGACGTGTTCCAACCTCAACATTTCCTTGCTGAAAAATCGAGGTAATTTATTAAAAACTGGCGTCATTTCGTACTGCCACACTTCCACAATTAATAACACAGCCAAAACTTGGCATTTTGTATGATATAATGTCCACAAAAGTACTAATATAATGAAAAGTTCGATCAGTTTCCATTTAACATCTTAGGAATTTGGGTATGTTGTCGCTAAATTCTGACAAATGTCTAAATTTGTGACGTCACGTACACACGACCTATATAAATCATTAATCCACTGTCACCAACGTGCAGATGTTGAAAGTATCACAAAATAATGCGAATGGCACACAAAAATCTTTCGGGAGCGGCACATTCAGTCTTTCTCGATCTACCTGTATATCCCATTCTGTGAGGTACACCCTGAGTATGATTTAAAGATTTTTTCTACAATATAAGGTATGTTTATTAATGTTTCTATGATCAAGACTAGTAATCATGAATTATGTATATAAAATTGAAGTATTTACAAACTATCTCATTTTTAAAGGCTTAAACATTACAGTCCATGTGTTAATTCTTAGAAGTAGTATGTGGATGCGCTATTGGCACCTGGCGAGTCGCATACATTTTACTTATAGCGATAATAATGTATCAAAGATTATAAAAATTGTTATTCTGTGCGACATTTAATAAAATATGAATGCTAGTTTAGAGGCCACAAAAAATTATAATATTAATTCATTATTCAACGACTGTGTAATATAAAAACTGTTTCTACGTCTCTTAAATAATTTATTTATTATTGAAGACACGTAGAAAAGTCTACTTCCTCTCATTGCAAAGATCCAGTATACCTGTCCTAAGAAATCGGAATCGTTTTTCAACAGTTTCGAATGTTTTATTTACCTCCGCAGTGCTTCCCGGTGACTGAAAAATATGTTGTCGAAGATCGGATCTTAAAATTATGTCATTATAGAATTGAGGTTAGAAAAACTGCACGAGAAGTAAGGGTGTAATGTTAATAAATTACATCTAGTTACCACACGCCTTAAATTGGGCTTTGTGTATCAGCGATAATTTCATCAAATTTTTAATTACGACTGATTCGATCTTAGTTTTAACCGCCATTTCTAATGCACCAAAGCATGTATACTCAAATTCAATTAAGTCTAGTAGAAATTATGGAGAAGTAAGCCAAGTTAAAACATCGTAATAAAAATGTTACATTTATATGGGTTAAAGGACACTTTGATATAAGCGACCAGTACACAAATTAGCGAAGACTGCAAGTATTGATGGAGATTATTTAATCGATAGTTTATCTCATTCTGTTGTACTTCCAGTGGTAAAAGAAAGTGAGTAAACTATGGGAAGAAGAGTGGACCAAAGTATGAAACAGCCAACAACTATACATATTGCAAAATCAACAACAAGCTACCTAGTTCCCCTTTGGCCTGTAGAAGTCATCCAAACAGAAATGTTAATATTAAATATGTGAGACGTATGTTTGGACTTGGAGCTGTCAATGAAATTATCAGACACCCTTTTGTGACTAATGGATACCTGGATGATATAAACCACTGGATTTTTGCCACCACAACCCACGTGCAACCAATTTATTAATGCAAAAACTAAGCTATAATTATATCCCATTGCCACAATGCAACACATCTCTTTGTTACCTCATTGTCAGAAGTAATCACTTAAGAACGATAGTAAATTTTTAAAACTTAAACGTAAAATTTAATCAGTTTATCTCATTTAGATTAGCTGTAGTTTCCTCATGTTACAAATCATTTGTGTGTTAACCTGTCTACCGCTGCCTATCTGGTTGTAAAAAAAGTCGCCTTGGTGTGAAGTGTGTGTCAAGTTTATTCACCCTTGTTTTTTGTGTGTGTGTATGTTAGGTTAGGTACAATAGTAACCGCTGAGAAATGGTCGGCAATTAACACCATGTGCTGCAGCATCATGAAGGCAAAAGAAGAAGAAGCACGGATATTAATCCCATAGAACTCGTTAGCCTCCGAAGAAATGTTTAGTTACAGTTCCGAAGAAGGAAGAGAGGGGTTTTTTATTGAGTAGAAATCTCACATATCCCTGCACGCCGAACCATCAGTGTAGGGAACCTTTTAAAGGTTTTTCCCCTCAAAAAAAAAAAGGTACAATAGTAAACTAATCGCTGAATGGGCTTAGCCCAAAGCTAAGGAATAGGGGAAAAAAGTTAATTTGCTTAAGGTCGACTTCATATTTACTAATTTTTAGAATACCCTGCATAGTTTATGATGAGTTTAACTGTTTATGACTTCCCAAGACAACACTTTTTATAAATAAAGAATGTCCGACTTTCTTGCCAAATAAAAAACGACAAAGTTTACTAGAGTTTGGTACACACTGTATATTAAAAACGTTAATATACACTGTCAAAATAAAGTTGCTAGTGCTACCGGCACTTGTTACTTTCGTCATCCTTGTATATTATACTTTCAATAAAATGCAGGACGAAATTGTTTTATGCAATTACGGGGAAAATGACTACATAGGTACTTAACTTTTTATCAGTTTCATATCATAAATTAAATTGCGCAAGATACACAAATTTAGGGAACGGTATTTTCATGAAATTTGATTTATTATCCAATAAAATTTCTACAATAATTGTTTTCTCAAAAGATAATTACAGGTGGGCGAGATATTGTTATTTATTTTCAAGACCTATATATAAGAACTCTATTATACAAAATGAGTCAATTTTTAGACACAAACAGATCGTTAATATAGTCAAAGGTTACCTTATACTAGTCCAGTAAGTGAGGGATTTTATCTACAAAAATTATTAACAGCAAACCGAGGTATGCAAAAAATCGGAAATTTTCCGTAGAATTCAATGAACTATTTTTAAAACAAATGACGAACTTGCGTCCTCTTCAAAATGGCGGCCAAAGTTTGCGAAAAACAGTTTTTTGCGTTGAAGAAGAAAAGTTGGCGTCGCACAAAAAAAAGTTTAACAGCACAATTGTGTAACTCTTTAATACAGATCGAGCCCGCCCAGTCCGATCTCCGAAAATTGCAAAATTAATTAGTTATTGCAAAAAAGACGTTAAAAATAGCATTTTTTTGAAATAACTGTATCTCCGTGAAGAGAAAATATTCGTTAACGAAACTTGGTGAAAGCGTAGTCCAAGATATGTCGAATAAGAATATTTTTACAGATTTGCAAAATATTGCAAATTTCTTGCAAAAATCGATTTTTTCGAAAAAAACGCGATTTTTTCAATGTCCAATAGCTCATACAGGCCATCATATTTCTATACCGCACCGGTCCGAAAAGTTTCTCTAACAGTTTCGCTAACCTGTGCAATTATTGCGCATATCACGAAACGATCCCTAATATGCGAAAAATCGGTCAAAAATCGATAATTTTTTTGACCCCAAAAAAAAATTGAATATTTTTGACATTTTAAATTATATTGCAATGTCGTTATTGCCAATGGATAGCTGGCATTTTTCTACAAATTTCCAAAAAAAAAAAAAAAATTGCTCTCCGACCTTCTGAAGCCGAGTTAATTTTTTTTAAGAAATTCTAGTGGAGCCATTTTTTTAAGTAAAGGGCTGAAAACGGATAAAAGAACACGTTACAAAAGAACAATCAGTTTGGAAAATAGAACAACAATAATTAATACTTAAATTAAAACAAAAGAAAATGCAACTTAAAAGATAAACAAATAAGGAAATTGGACCGTAGTCTCGAACTTAAGCAAGAAAAATTACTTTGTTAAAGGAAAAAATCATTTACACTCAAATTCAAACTGATTGCCAGAAGGGCCAAAAAATACAATAGCCTTAACTAGCATGAAGTTAATTATTTCTTTATAAACTAGTGCAGAAACGCCAATTGCCAGTGACAATATGAACGAGGTAACGTTTAATTTGAGAAATCTGATGACATGAAGTTAAATTCTATAACAGAAGCTCAAAAATGCAAATACCTATACCCGGGAATACTAAAGTTATCACGATAAAAGTAGGCCGATGTCACACCACCAGTAGCTGATCGGAAAGTGTCTTTCTTTCCGGACGGGATTATCCTTGTCAATTTTTAGTTAGTGGTCCCTATCCACCCCAAAGCAATCTAGATCAATGAATGAAAATCCGCCTCTTTTTAGAGGCATCAAGTCATCCGGAAGGTTGCGTCCTCTATAGTAGAAATTATGTACCGACATAGTACTCGCCTGACAAGTGGCGTTCTCTTTAGTAACTGTGGCCAAATTGGCTTCCCTTCAGTATAACACGTCCATTTAAACAACTTAAAATATTCTACATCTAAGCTAGCTAATTATACCTATTATTAAAAAACCTATTTGTTTTACGAGTGGACTTAGAAAAGGAAAAAGCAACTAGTTCCTACCTAATGTGCAGTTTGGGGAATTCTTGTAATCAATTACCCCTTTTATGATTTGATTATTTTACACATTCACCTCATTTAATTACCCGCGCGTTTGTTACATTTCTAATAAAAAGCAATTTAACGATGACATCGATCGTAACGGATTTTTATCAGTTTATGAGGGGTATTTTACTGGTAATAAAATATTTCCGATTTAGCAAATTTACTACAGATTACTTCATAGCTATATGGCTGAAAAAATCTAATAGTACATCGCCCGCCTCGATAACATTTTGGGGTTTGTCAAATATCGTCCCAAACTATCTACGAAATCGTGCTATTGTATGGCAAGTAATTTTAATTCCTTTACGCTTTATTACATTTGTTACATTACCAAAGAAACATCAAAATTTTATTATGTCTCATTTATGTATTCGAATTGTTTTTGTAGAATACGTTGCATTAATATTTTTTTTTCTTTTGCTTTTTAATAGGAGACTCGTCTTCATTACCACTACTACTGTCACGGTAAACGTCATGTAATATTATTTCTAACTGCATTATCGTCATCACAATCATTATCGTTATCATCATTTGAAAATTCATCTCTTTCTAGCTCAGTCTCTGTGATATTTGGCTCGTCTATTTCTTCGTCGATATCATCAGCGACGACTCTGTTCTCAATATTTGAGCAAATTTCATCGTCACACGTTGAACATTTTATGCCGTGTTTTTGGCAGCTGCAGGCGTACGCCACAGCATGGAGCTCCGAGTTTCATTGAATTTGCAATGCTCAGCAACGGCCGAT
This sequence comes from Stenurella melanura, assembly GCA_963583905.1. Classification (NCBI taxonomy): domain Eukaryota; kingdom Metazoa; phylum Arthropoda; class Insecta; order Coleoptera; family Cerambycidae; genus Stenurella; species Stenurella melanura. Next base: position 117,877,493 of record OY757315.1, read on the forward strand.
CAAGTTGCGAAGATTTTTTATTGAAAATATAAGTATTGTACAATAACCACTGCAAATTTCAGCCCTTTACCTTAAAAAATGGCGCCACAAGAATTTCTTAAAAAAAAAAAAATATCTCGGCTCCAGAGTCCGAGGGCAATTTTTTTTTTTGTAAATTTGTAGAAAAATGCCAGCTATCCAATGGCAATAATGGTGTTCCAATATAATTTAAAATGTCAAAAATATTCAAAGTTTTTTGGGGTAAAAAAAATTATCGATTTTTTTACCGATTTTTCGCATATTAGGGATCGCTTCGTTATATGCGCAATAACTACACAGGTTAGCGCAACTGTTGAAGAAACTTTTCGGACTGGTCCCATATAAAAATATGAAGACCTGTATGAGCTATTGGACATTGAAAAAAACGTGTTTTTTTAGAAAAAATCGATTTCTGCAAGAAATTTGGAATATTTTGCAAATCTGTAAAAAGGCTTGTATTCGATATATCTTGGACTATGCTTTCACTGAGTTTCGTTAAAGAATATCTTTTCCTCACGGAGATACAGGTATTTCAAAAAAATGCGATTTTTAACGTCTTTTTTGCAATAACTAAATAATTTTGGAATTTTCTAAGATCGGACTGGGCCGGCTCGATCCGCATTAAAAAGTTACACAACTCTGCTATTAAACTTTTTTTTGTGCAGCGCCAACTTTTTTTTTAACGCAAAAAAACTGTTTTTTGCAAACTTTGGCCGCCATTTTGAAGAGGACGCAAGTTCGTCATTTGTTTTAAAAATAGTTCATTGAATTCTACGGAAAATTTCCGATATTTTACAAGTGCCGTTAAGATCTAACTAAGAACTGTTTTATATTTTCACAAATTTTTCATAGCCTACCATGCAGTGCTGATTGTATATCTACGTTTTACAATACTTCATCCATAATAAAGAAAAACCGAGAGAGATGGGTATAGGGAATGCTATAATATCAATCGATGCAGAGAATTCAACACTCTGTGAAAATACACATTCCATTTGAAAAAATTGATTTTTGGACGTTTGAACTAAAACAATATTGTTACGAATTTTCCACCCTTTAGGAAACACCCTGTATGAATCCATGGGTTCTAAATAATTTTAACAAGGGGTAAACCACTAACACTTTATTTAATAATTTACTGATCCTACAATATTTCCTAATTAACCAAAATAACCTTTACACTTTGTTTACTTGATAGTTAACCTCACTTTTTTCGCTACCAAACTTCACTTTAATAAACTTCTTCCCCTTCCGCCGGTAATCGCGCCTTATATACTCTGAAATTGCCTCTAGATCCATCCAGAACACAATCAAGAATCTTCTCCCACCACACTCTAGAAAACTCTATCTCTTTCTACAAATTTCCAGTCACTATTAGGCATAGGCGTATCAATCTCCAGTTTCAAGGGGGTGTAATACACAACAATATTCAACTGTGAAAACTAAAAACTTTGTATGATACTGTGAAAATATAAAACAATTCCTAGTTAGATCATAGAGTACTTGTATGAGTTTGGAAAGAAAGCCTCTAAATCGGCCACATGATAGAAGATACATATTTAGATTTTTAGAGTAGCAACCGTCCAAAAATCTTCAAAAAATTAATTATCTCGAAAACTGATAGTAAATAAATCAACGCAGGAAAATTTCAAAATGTAATTCCCACTAGAAAAAAAAACTAGATCATATTCCGCACATACGAGATATTAATTTCCAAACCAGTGCATCTAAAATAAAGTTGCAGAAACAAAATGGCGGACGTTTTACGTACGAAAAAATGTGAAAAAGTCGGTTTTTCTCGTTTATGCCTACAAGGTGGCGCCCGCTGAATGAAACTCCGACTGTTAGATTTCTCGGAAATTGAAAAAAAAATCGAAAAATTACATTTTTTAATTTTGCAGTAACTTTTCCAATATAATTTATGGTATCAACAATCTCAAGAAATATGCGTTTTTTTAATATCTATAAAAATGCCAGCTACGCGAATATCCACTTTACATTTAAATTGTAAATAGGTATAACATTGCATCCGATTAGATCTGCGCACTAAAAATGCATTTCTTTTTCAGATAAAATGATGGGAACCAAGATACTGCTCCCCGATCACATCACCGCGGAGCTGAGATGCGACCTATGCCGAGGCTACCTCTCCATCCCACCCATCACCTCCCACGAAGACAAGTTCAGCTGTGGCAGATGCAACCCCGGATGGCCCCGCAACACCATCTACGAACACCTAGCCCAATTCGCCCTCTTCCCCTGCACCTACTGCGAAGAACAAATCCCCTGGATCGACGTTCCGGACCACGAGCAAAGATGTCGCCGCAACATCATCCTCTGCCCTGCCAACTACGAGAAAAACTACAAACTCAGCAAAATGCCCGCGTCTAACCTCGGACAGTACCACCGCGACTGCCAATATAGGGCGGTTTCGTGCCCTTTCGACTACTGCGACTCCAAGTACGCGCTGAGAGATATCGCAGCGCACTTCGATAAGTTCCACAAGGGGTACCTCTTCAACAACAACCTCATCAGCGCGCGGAAGATCCTCAAGGAGGAAAAAGTGTGGAACTTCAACGCAGATACGCAGGTGTGTCTGCTGGTGTTCAAGCAGATGCCGTTCTTGCTGTTTGTACACAGCGACTGTAACTACGACGAGGACACGGGCGATATTGTGTCGTACGAGTATTACTTCAGCATGTTCACGTTCTGCCGGACTGAGAGTGACGTGAAGTACACGGTTTCCCTAACCCTGGTGTCCGACACTGACAACTCCAGCTACACCATGAAGAATCAGGAGGTGCAAAGGTTCAACGACAGGTTGCACTTGGTGAACTTTCTGCGGATCGGACTGATCAAGAAGAACAGCTTCAACTTCATGACGACCAAGTTCGAGAACCTGAAGAAGTCGGAGAACCTCATATTGACGTACAAAGTCAACCTCCTGGACACTTTCGAGCCGCTAACGGAGAAATACGACAAGGAGAAGAACCGCCTGAAGGTGGACAGCATAGGCAAGAATTTCGAGTGTCCCATTTGCAAGGACTACATGTACCCTCCGGTGTACAATTGCGAGTTAGGGCATAGCGTTTGCAAGAACTGCAAGATGAAGATGTCGATCTGTCCGTTCTGCAAAGCTTGTATAGGGAATTCCAGGAATTTTGTGTTTGAGGATATTCTGGAGGCGCTACAAATCACGTGTCAGAACGAGTACAAGGGTTGTACGTTCTCTGGTAGGATACAAGAGATCAAACTGCATGAACTTATGTGCGTTTATAACGTTTAGGACTATTTTTCCAATTTTTCTATGGTTTGGTTAAACCACTGACGGATACGAAGCGTGTGCGTGCTAGTGATGTGGCGTTTCACGTGTCCTGACGTTTATTTTATGGGTAGCTGTACTTTTTTTGTATAAATCCTGTACGAGTTGTACAAAGTTGCTAGAATTGCTGTGTAGACAATTTTTTAAGTTTAAGTTTCAGATTTTAGCAATATTTAAATAAATCTCAAACATGAAACCTTGTAAATATGAAAATGAAACGAACTGTTTTAAATTGTTACGCTCTGACGTCACAGAGAAGAGTGTATTGCATAAATATACAGTGTGTAACAGCGTTATAATTCTCTTGTTTTTGTTTGAATGGAATCAAACCGATCTTAAAATATACAGGTCACCAAGGTTTACTTAAGACCACAAAATCACTTCCCATCTTTAAATGCAAGGCCATCTACGATACTAAATTGTATGAAAAAAATCAAAAAATCATAGTAGGCATTTTTTAATAGTAAAAGTGAGAAGTTAAATTCTGTAGTGATCTGTCTTCAGTCGTAACACGATTGGTGGAGAGTGCGCGCGTAACTCAAAACAAATTTCGCTAGTGTAAACCATGATCAAATACGTCCGTCCATGCTAGACAAGGAAAGAGTTACAGTGGTTGGTATCCTTTCTCTTTCTATGCAGTCCTTACAGATCACTAAACCAGCGCTGTGTCTATGAGAATGGGGATATAATGAGAGTGGATATGCCTTAACGCCAATATTCTTGACTTTTGTCGACGGTCTCGGATGATTAGGGGTCGATCTTAAGCTCTTTGCCCCAAACGCCGATATTCTTGACTTTTGTTGACGTCTCGGATGAAATATGCTTTAACGTGTCGTCTGTAGGCGACACTATTTCAAGCAACGTAGTCAGAGTAGAGAAGTGTATAACATTAAATTTAAAATTTAATAAACCCCCGGCACAACGAAACCTGAAGATTTTGGAAACGGCGCATAGTGTGGCATCTACAAGTGCCAAAATTGCAATCCAGCTTATTTTCGACGCATGTCGGCTGTCAAGAGCCTGTTAAAATGTGAAAACCCTATAAATAGACCAGTGACTTTAATTTATAAGTGTTGTTGCTCTTAGCACGCCGATTTTTTTTGTAAAAATTGTAAAAAATTGGCCACATTACGGTATTGCAAAATTACCACAAAATTCTTAATTGTTTATAAGCCATTTTCTTTATAAATTCCGTTCTAATCGTCCGTTCTGAACTTTCCAAAGCTCATTTTTACTTTGAATACGGAACTCAAAATTTGCAAAAAATTCGCCAGTTTTTGCTATGTAAAAATAGTATTTATTATTCAAACATAATGGAACCAATTTGCCTTAAAAGCACATGTATTCCCGAGTAAAATGAGCTTTGGAACGTTCAAATCGGACGATTAGAACGAAAGTTATAAAGAAAATGGCTTATAAACAATAGGGAACTTGCCTATAATTTAAAAAATTAAAATAATACAAAAAAACATAGCGTAACGTTATAATAAAACGTTAATTCTAATTCCACGCGATCAGTATGAAGGATCTAAACAGCGATAAAACTGAAGTGGCCCGGAAGGAGCTACTATTGCTGTGACGTCACACCCTACAATATTCGGCAGTCGTCGCGCCGGGAAGCAACACAATCAGATGTTTACCGGTGTTATTAGATTTAGATTGATTTGTTCGTGACTGTTCTGATATAAATATATAATTGTGTTTTACAGTATCGTTTATTGTAGTTGTACAGATATTTTAAAATGACTGATTAAGGTTTTTCAAAGGGCCAATCTAATAATTTTCCGAAAGTAAATATTAGACCACAAGCCCATGCTAAATTTTTAGGGGGTCATATGACACCGCTTGAAAAGGTATAACTTTTGTAGTCCTACAAAAATAAATCACTTTGAGCCCTATGCTGTACATTTTAGGTGGGACATGGGAAAGCCACGGAAAAGTGAAAATCGTAACCCGCGGAGGTGCATTTTTTTAAAATGACACTGTACGGCTTACGTTTATTTGGACTGTATTTTTATTCTTAAAAAGAAAATGCCGTAGAAAAATAATGGGGCAGAAGTACAGGAAAAATTTTCGTTTTCCGAAAAGTGACCTCTATGTACTTAGGTGATATGACACCGTTCGGCTTTTATGAAATTAGATTTTTATATTAACAAGGATGAATTTTTTTGCTATGCCGTACAAATCTAAAAAGAATGGGTATTATCAAGGTAAGTAAATAAAAAAACCACCCCCAAGAAAGGGAAAAAACTCACGTTTTCTAGGGTTTATTTGATACTGTACGGCCATTTATTTTTTGGATTAATATAGGTTAGAATTTTTATTTTATTTAGTAGCCGTACAAAAATAATGGACAATAATAAAATTAGAACATTGCAAAAAGAGCGATTTTTTTTTAAATTATGCAAATTAAACTTTCAACTAAGTATACATCGTTTTTCCTTCCTTAGCTATAAAAGAATACACGTGTCCATGCCGTACATTTTCATTGGGATTCTAGACACTAGATTACGTTATTCGTGCGATTTACACGACCCTTAATGGTCACCAGATACCGTACGGTGTTTGCAAAATATTACTGAAAATAGCAAAAGCTGATAAACAATCACAATACCGTACATTTTAGATCGGCCACAATTAAATACTAGAACCAAATATATATTTCAAAGACAATTTTTTTTAAGTAAAGTGGGAAATTGGTATATATCACTTTTTAAGTTTAAAATAGAATGTAATATTAATTTTTAAAAAAATGCGTACAAATTACCTAAAATTTTCTTTTTTTGGTTAACTTTTTTTGAAAATTTTAGGAAAAAATTATGTTACAGTCTTTGAAATCTACAAAATTTTAGTAGGTATGTTTCTTAAGTTTATTTTTAGGCAAACGTTTTTTTCCAACATTTTAAATTTTAGAACATTTGGAAAACCTAAAAAATGTAATTCGTCGTTCATATGATAAAAAAATATATGCATAAATTACTTACTGATCTATTATAATGGATTTAACAAAAACTTTCAAATTAGCGTGATGGTTTCTTAAACAGTAAATTATAAAATAATATATTTCATACATTTTTATAGTTAAATTCAGGTGAAATCGACACATACCTGTTTTTTAATTTTTAATATTAATAGGGGTGTAAGTGGTTATAATAAAAGTACAAAATGAATAGATTCCAATAAAATTTGCTGCTAAGGTGGCACCAAAGATATCGATAAGGGTTGTCGACCCCCCCCCCTCCCAAAAAAAAAAAAAAATCACCAAAAACATATTTTATCAATTTTTTTTAATAGTGTGACAAGGACCAGCGAAGGAAGTCACGGGCAACTAACTTTGCCGATATTTTTTTTATAACGAGTTTATAACACCAGGAGGAGATTTACAGTTTCACTGTGATATTATTGTATGTATTGTGATTTTGTCGTTGTATGTTAGTATTGTCAGTACCTAGCATCAGGTTTGTTTTGGTTTTGAGAAATACCCTGTCCTCGGACGTCAGGCACATGCGCAGTTAGTAAAACGCTTTCTGGTTGCGCATGTGCCTGACATTCGAGGACTGGTATTTCTCAAAACCAAAACAAACCTACTATATTCTGGAATTAAATGTATGTGGATAACACACCTAGATAGAGAAGTGGGGATGTGAAAGTAAACAAGATGCTCTCCTTTTTTACTGAATCACCTTTGTTCCAAGTACATGAAAAATAATATTTTTCAGCAGCTTTTCTTCTTTTTCTCTCTAGATATTTGGCCTTACAGACTCAGTGTTTTGGCCAATCAGCTTTTCTATTTCATCTTTTATTTAAGTCATAAAAAATATCGATAAATATTAATTTTTATAAAGTATAATTTATTTACGCACTGTTTCGACATAACATAGCGGAACATTTTCGGAAACTCATTTTACATTTCATTTCCACTAATTTTGAACAATAGGTTTAGAGTAATTATAATATCAAGTATTGCTCAAATGTAATAAAGTCTTACAATAATTTTTTATTCAGAATACCTCACTTTGGGACGGAAAATTCAATTTTCCAGGCACATGTACCAACTAAAATGTACGGCATGGTAATAAATTTTTTTATTATATAAAACAGTATTAAAATAATCAAGATATATGTGGTGTCAAATCACCACCCTTGATAGAGGTCTAGGACGGGGGTTGATCTCGCGTTTGTCACCCCATGTTCCAACCGATTTGTACGGCATAGCAAAAAAATCGGTAAAGGTATTTACACAGAACTTCCCTCGTTCATGGCAGTCACTCTAAAAAAATAATAATTATGAAATGACATTGAGAATAATAATCGTAATAAAGTTATTGCTATTATTACAAAGAAAACTTGATAATTTTTTATAAAAAAAATATACAGATTGCTCATCCAACAGCAAAAGTTCAATACTAAATAGCAGGTGCCACATATGGCAGGCTTGTGCAAATACTTTTACAAATGTCCACCATGACTGAATTATTTCTTGGGATGACCACCCTGTACATTTTTCAATAAAAGTATAATAGGTGCATATGCCAGATATTATTGCCATCTGTCACATTTTCAATCCAACATTCACGTAATGGAGTGGAAGTATAGTGATGGTTAAAAAATTTCATTTTACTTCCCTCGCATACCGAAGGGAAGTATTGTATTCGAGAAAAAATCACCCTCCGAGATTTTTTCGGATTCTGACGTTTCAGAAAACGTAGATTCCGAAAATATAGGTTTTTCAATTCCGTCAGTCTGTCTGTCTGTCTGTTGGTGCATTAACTAAAAAACTACTTGACGGAGAGCAGTCAAATTTGGTAGGTAGTTAACCCTACTGTCAGTGAAGAACTGGTAGAATTTTCACTGAAAAATATACAGGTGGACCGTCTAAACGGAATAAATAGTGAAACATTTTTTTTGCTCAAATTTAAAATTTCCACGTTTCATGACGCGCTAAACCTATTTCAGGAAAAAAAAAAATTTTTGAAAATTTTTTTCAATCATTTTTGAAAAAATTTTTACCACTAAAAAAAATTTTTTTCTCTGTTAAAATTTAAAATTTCCACGTTTCATGGCATTCTAACCTATTTAAAAGAAAAAAAAATTTGAAAATTTTTTACCAACATTTTTGAAAAAATTTTTACCACCAAAATAGATTAATTTTTTTTTCTCAAAATTTAAAATTTCCACGTTTCATAGCGTTCTAAATCTATTTAAAGAAAAATTAAAAAAAAATTATTTTTGAAAAATTTTTACCACAAATAGATGGAATTTTTTTTCAAATTTAAAATTTCCACGTTTCCATGGCATTCCAAATTTATTAAAACAAATTTAAAAATGTTTTAGAAAAATAAAAAAAAAAATGAAAACATGTTTATGTAAACTATTTATCACCATTATAGAATAGACGAAATATTTTTTTTGCTCAAATTTAAAATTTCCACGTTTCATAACATTCTAAACCTATTTCGGAAAAAAAATTGCAACATATTTTCAACAATTTGGAAAAAAATTTAAGACTAGAATAGACAGCAAACATTTTTGAAAATTTGTTCTATATTTTAATCACCACTATACTTCCACTCCATTACGTGAATGTGGGATTGAGAATGTGAGAGATGGCAATAATATTTGGCATATCCTATTATATACTTTTATTGAATAATGGCATCCCACCTGTTATTTAGTATATTGAACTTTTGCTGTTGGATGAACACTCTGTATATTTTTTTGACCAAAAGTTATCAGGTTTTCTTTGTAATAATACCAATAATTATATTCCGATTATTATTCCCAATGTCATTTCGTAATTAATAATTTTTTGAGTGACTGTCATGCACAAATAACGAGGGAAGTTCTGTGTAAATAACTTTACCGATTTTTTTTTTTAATTTTTCAAAAGATGTTGGTAAAATAATTTTCAAAATTTTTTCTTCTGAAATAGGTTTAAAATGTCAAACGTAGAAATTTTAAATTAGAGCAAAAAGGAAAGTTTCCTTCTATTCTATAGTAGTGCTAAAAAAAGTTTAAAAATTAAAAATTATATATTTTTTAAAATAGGTTTAGAATGCTATGAAACGAGAAAATTTCAAATTTGAGCAAATAAAAAAAAATTCGGTCTATTTTAGTGGTAAAAACTTTTTCAAAAATGTTGGTGAAAAAAATTTTCAATTTTTTTTTTCTGAAATACCTAAGTTTAGAATGTCATTTAAATTTGAGCATTCTAGTGTTAAATTTTTGTCCAAACTGGTAACAAAATGTTGCAAATTTTTTTTTCCGAAATTGGTTTGGAATATCATGAAACGTGGAAAAATTTTTCGTCTGTTCTATAGTAGTGATACATATATGGATTAAACATTTTTTCAAATTTTTAAAAAAATTCTTCAAAAACATTTTTAAATTTGTTTGAATAGTTTTAGAATGTAATGGAAACGTGGATAGTTAAAATCTGAACAAAGAAAGAAAAATTCTATCTTAGTGGTAAATTTTTTTAAAAATAGTAAATAGATTTAGAACGCTATGAAACGTGGAAATTTTAAATTTGAAGAAATAAAAAAAATTCCATCAATTTTAGTGGTAAACAAATTTTCAAAAAGTAAAAAAAAATTTCAATTTTTTTTTTTGAATCAGGCTTAGAATGCCATGAAACGTGGAAATTTTAAATTTGAAGAAAGAAAAAAAAATTGTTTCATTTTAGCAGTAAAAATTTTTTCAAAAATATTGGTGAAAAAAATTTTCAAATTTTTTTTCCTGAAAAAGGTTAAGCGTGTCATGAAACGTAGAAATTTTAAATTTGAGCAAAAAAAATTTTTTTCATCGTAAAAATTTTTTCAAAAATGAAAAAAATTTTCAAATTTTTTTTTTCTGAAATAGGTTTAGCGCGTCATGAAACGTGGAAATTTTAAATTTGAGCAAAAAAAATTTTTTTTCACTATTTATTCCGTTTAGACGGTCCACCCTGTATATTTTCCAGTGAAATTTCTACCATGTCTTCGCTGACAGTAGCGTCAACTATCTACCAAATTTGACTGCTATCCTTCAAGTAGTTTTTTAGTAAATGCACCAACAGACAGACAGACTGACGGAATTGAAAAACCTATATTTTCGTAATCTACGTGTTCTGAAACGTCAGAATCCGAAAAAATCTCGGAGGGTGATTTTTTCTCGAATACAATACTTCCCTTCGGTATGCGAGGGAAGTAAAAATTCATCCTTGTTAATATAAAAAGCTGTACGGTGTCATATCACCTTAGTATATAGAGGTCACTTTTCGGAAAACGAAAATTTTTCCTGTACTTCTGTCCCATTATTTTTGTACGGCATTTTCTTTTTAAGAGTCACAGGTAAAAATACAGTCCAAATAAATGTAAGCCGTACAGTGTCATTTGAAGAAAATGCACCTCCGCGGGTTACGATTTTCACGTTTACGCGGCTTTCCCACGTCCCACCTAAAATGTACGGCATAGAGCTCAAGGTGATTTATTTTTGTAGGACTACAAAAATTATACCTTTTCAAGCGGTATCATATGACCCCCTAATTTTTTTTTTTTTTTTTCATCTAAATAATATAAGTACCTACCTACGTGCGCTCTTGTGTGCGTAACAATGTAACAAGATATAAAGAAACACTAAAAGAGTTTGCATATTTAATCTCTCGACGTGCCTTATTCTCTTGGCTGTAACTAAAGTATTTCTTATAAATTTGGTAGGTACTTTTTTATCGAGACTTCTAAATTCAGGTCATATACATATGTTACTAGAAGGGTTAAGAATATTTATTTTCAGTTTCTTAAAATACTTTATTTGGCAATGATGAAATAAGAAAATGCTTTATGCAGAGCAGCTAACTATTAAGGTGCGTATAAGCTTGGCGAACCGAACATGTAATGTAACATGCAATGCAACAGATTCGTCAAATTGGGACGGTCTTGCGAACACGATACGAATGGCTATTTCGGAGCGCGCTGCGATCCACCGCTTGTCGGTTTTTCGACGAACACAAAGGGATTCGCAGTGCGTAGTGGGACGGCATTCGTGATGTTTTAATGTTTTAACGAACATGGACTAATCGGAGGAGGCGGCTTTGCTGTTAATAGAAATTTACAAGTATCATAGTGTTCTTTGGGACCAAACGGACCCGAATTATTTTAATAAAAACAAAAAGAAAGATGCGTGGATGGAAATTGCTGCTTCCATGTAGCAACCAGAGGAAGCATGTAAAAAAAAGTTCATTATTATTGTTTTATTATATAAGTTGATTATCATAAAATTTTTATATTGGCCGTTACTGTGCTGAAACTTCAAAACTCCCAGTAGATAGTAGATGCTTTCGTTTTTTACTTCCCTCGCATACCAAAGGGAAGTATTGTATTCGAGAAAAAATCACCCTCCGAGATTTTTTCGGATTCTGACGTTTCAGATCACGGAGATTACGAAAATATAGGTTTTTCAATTCCGTTAGTCTGTCTGTCTGTTGGTGCATTTACTAAAAAACTACTTGACGGAGAGCAGTCAAATTTGGTAGGTAGTTAACCCCACTGTTAGCGAAGAAATGGTAGAACTTTCACTGGAAAATATACAAGGTGGATCGTCTAAAGGGAATAAATAATGAAAAAAAATTTTTTTTGGTCAAATTTAACATTTCTACGTTTCATGACACGCTAAACCTATTTCAGAAAAAAAAATTTCAAATTTTTTTGAAAAATTTTTTACCACTAAAAAATTTTTTTGTCTGTTCAAATTTAAAATTCCCACGTTTCATAGCATTCTAAACCAATTTCAAAAAAAAATGCCACTGTAGAATAGAAGGAAACTTTCCTTTTTGCTCAAATTTAAAATTTCCATGTGCCAAAAATTTTGATTTTTTTTTTAAAACATTTTTGAAAAACTGAAAAAAAAATGAAATTTTTTAACCACCACTGTATTTCCACTCCACTACGTGTATATGGAATTGAAAATGTGACAGATGGCAATAATATTAGGCATATGCACCTATTACACTATTATTTAAAAATGTACAGGGTGGTCATCCCAAGAAATAATTCAGTCATGGTGGACATTTATAAAGGTATTTGGCCAAGCCTTGAATATTTGGCACCTGTTATTTAGTATTGAACTTTTGCTGTTGGATGAGCACTCTGTATATTTTTTTGACCAAAACTTATCAGGTGTTCTTTGTAATAATAGTAATAACTATATTCCGATTATTATTTTCAATGTCACTTCGTAATTATTAATTTTTTAGAGTGACCGCTATGAACAAATAAAGAGGGAAGTTCTGTGTAAATACCTTTACCGATTTTTTTTTAATACTTGCGATAATTAATAAGGCACTACTGCCTAAAACCAAAGCTTCAGCTTTACCGTCGGACATGTTTTTGGTCTGTTACCATCGGATAGACTAAACCACAGAACATATACTCAGGAGAAGCGCAAGCCAGTGCTTTAAGAGCCACAACAAAGTTTGGCTCGCCATCTGGTAGTCGCCTGGAAGAACTAGGCAATATGCGGGAATATTGAATTAGAAATTTGTGCGGGAATATTGAATTTGAAATTTGTGCCCGATCTTATCTATGCATTACAGATACTCGACATCTTAAACTTTTCATTGTTACCAGACCTTGTGAAGAAAATTTTCTGTTTTTTATGTAAAATATTACCTTCCACTCATTCATGAATTTAACATAAATCTCTCAAAGAAATTCTTTCTATCTGGCCTGTTAATTAATAAAAAGTCAAAGATGGCGTGTGTACCTGCGAAATATTTAGACAGGGAAAAATGATACAATGATTTGAAAACAAAAATATATAAATATATATTTAAAAATATTTGTCTACATAAATGCAGCTCCAATTATTACACTTGTAACAATTTTAACAATTAAATAATCAACAACATAACATATAAAAATAAAATTAACAAAAAAAACTGCCTAGGCAGTGGCCGGTTAACTTATAATTGGCCAACAAGACACACAAAACGAAACTTAAAATTAATACATTATAAAACTAAAATTGTACTTACTGACTACTTTTGTATGTGAATGGGGGTGAATTGGCCTGCTTATCAGAAAAGTTGTTTGAATTATTTATAAAATAATCATGATCATTAAAAACCGACATTACCATATTAACACTATTTGACTGCTCAGTATTATTATTATTTGCACTATCATCATTTATAACATTCTCGTTAGAAATAGGCACTTGGTTTTCCTGTTCATTAATAGAACGTGGAGCAGCATTTGGAAGAAGCAAATGTTTTGAGACATTGACGAAGTCATTGCTTCGAAAGTGCTCTTCACAAACATAAAAGTTTCTACAGGCTTTATTCAAGTCTATTTTGCATACTTGTTTCCAAACAAGGGCACGTTCATGATTTAAAGGAAATCTATAAAACCGTTTATTTACCACTTTTTTTGCACCTTTTATCCAATAATAACTATTTTCGCAACTAGGATATTTGCAGGAGTATTTTTTTTGTGGATTCATTATAGAGTTTTCTCAAATTCAAAATGTAGTAAGTAACAAGGTTACCTCACAAAAGTACGGACTACATTTACAAAAGTATAGTAATATATCACAGTTGATCATTACTTATAAGCCGTGATATTGATCTTATGTTTATATGTAAGCTGTACGCATCATTGCCTTCACACCATATCTGAAAATGAAAGTCTCTGGTAATTTTAATAAAATGAAAATTTTGTGTGAACATACCTACACAAAATTAAAATTTTTGTTACTCTAGCTGGATCAAAATTGCTGCAACTTGTCTTTTTGGTCACCATTAAAACAAAAATTATTGCATGCCAATACAGGGCCATTACAATTATAGTATGTCCAAATAAGGGGAATGTACTCCTGAAAAATATAAAATTGTTTAGCTGGTTGGAAGAGGGAATCAAAATTCAATGCAAAATTAAAATGATAGGTAATTACCACAGACTTTCTTACTTATCACAGGTGAAGTTTATCAAAATGTAGTAGGTACCAAAAAACGGACCTACCTAGCAATTAACAATTAACAACTATACTTTTTTTAATGAACTGAACAAAGTATTTACATCTCAGATAAATTGTTTATCTGGGAATCATAGCGACCTTGTTATATTCATAGGTTAAGTTATGAATTATGTCATATTAGAACACAGATTACAGATTTTCCTTGACGGAAATAATTTGCCGACTTGACATTTCTGCCTGGAACGACGCCATGCTTGTTTACATTCTGTGAATTCTACTTTCACTCCCATGGACTAAACAGTTCACCTCGCATGCTCGCGGCGTGTTCGTCAAATCGCACGGTTCGTAAGATGTTCGTGGCGTGATCGCGGGAGAGAAAATTCAACGAGCATTGCATTGCATGTTACATTACATGTTCGGTTCGCCAAGCTTATACGCACCTTTATATTCTTCGCCGAATTACTGCAGTTTATGTAATTGTTGCACATTTTGTAGGATACCCGTCGCAGCTTTTTTTATTAATAATATTAATTTTATACATTTTTTGTTTAATTACAAAACATACAATTTTTTCTTTCAATTTAAAATAATTAATAACTTTTTTATTTATTGGTCGGTATTGTTCAAAAACAATAGGGTCTTTCCTCTAGCTAACACTAACTTACTGCCCAAATTTCAATACAATCAGACTTTTCGTTCTTAAGTTATTGTGCTCACAAGAAACATGACGGGCGGAAGGACGGACAGACAGACGGACGGACATTTTGAAAGTTGTTCAGAATTCGATCACCAACACAGTGATATGAAATTTTTTTTCTCTACGAGCAATATTACCGGTTTTAGAAATGTGCCAATCGAATGCAATATTATACTCTTCGTTTTGTATTTGCGTTAACTGCTCTATGAATTGTGTTTTTCATTTCTTCTACACGCTTTTGGCCATTTTGATCGACGAATCTTATCTTCTGGCTCAATGCTCAACACAGTATTTAAAATGAGAAGTTTTTGTTTCCATTTTAAGTATACACTTCAAATTGATGGCGATGCCTGGTATTTTACTGATGAATGAACTATGAAATCAAGCGTTCGAGTGTTGGGATCTCCGCCGTCGCTTGTAAATTGTAGAGTGTGACGTCATGACTACTCCCGCGCTTTTGAACCTCTTTGAAACGTTTAGCTCGCGCGCGACACTTTAATAATTTATAACAAATTTATTATTGGAAATTAAGGCGTCATATTTTGCATTTCTTATTTTTTAGTATGGTAGAATATTTTCCCTATTCTCTAATCTTTGATGTTATAAGTTCGTGATCAGCTAATTTGTATTTCACATCTTATAGAGATTTAATATTTAGTTATTTTTATACCTATGTTTAACGAAAATAATGAAATGTATCAAGGATATTGTTTTAAATAAAAACTTTGTTACTGAATCTAAATGGTTTTTGTCCTCATCTCATGGTACAGGGGCTGGTTGGTTTTTTGGCACGATATCGTTCACTGAGTTATCAGACATCTTTATCGTTTTCTGAATGATAAGGATTCATAAAGTCTCATGTTGATGGGGCACTTCATCTTAAGTATGTGACGAGTTGTCAAAGTTGTGGAAAAATGGAGTCATAGCACGTGATAGCACAAGATTTTTTTGAACTGACTAGATCGTTTAAGTTGCTATGTGTTCCATTTTTGTTATGTGTATTATTGTTATTAATTATTTGTATCTGTTGTTCGTTATCCCTTACACGAGTGTTTTAATAAAACCATGTAAATTCTCAAAGTCGCCCTTCTTAACACATCGACCTCTGATCATTGCTCGTATATAAAGTATGTTCTAGCATGATTAATAGAACAAATAAAGGCGTCACTTTTAATTAAAATTTCTAACTCTTCTGATATAGTTACATGAATCGTCCCTAAGTAGAACGTCATACCCAGGGAACAGATAAATAGAGCAGTATTTTGAATGTATCTGCCAATGTCGCGAAGGACGGGCAATGCGTTCACCAATGCAGCAGACATTCCTATCTTAACACAAAACAGAGTAAGATTTTCTAATTTACTAGAAACGTCATTCAGTTTCTAGCGAAAACATGTTTTTTAAATCTCTAGTATTATTTTGTTCATTCTAATAAGAAAACTATCTAGAGTACAAATACAGTCAGGATGTTTTTCTCTAAAGAGCCTTGGTTGATAAATCTGGATGTGGAAGTAGCGATTTCTTAGGCAGCGGTTTTTAAAATTATTTATTTATTTTTTAACGTCACTATAGAATTTATATTTATATTCCACATAAGCAATTTGTTTGCTAGCTCAAAATGATTAAACACTGGATAATGGCACGCATTTTATCTATAGCTATTAGCCTGATTAGATTAATCGCCTTAGCAGAAAAATGGACCTTATCAGTCTTATCGGTAATCAGTATGTTATCAACCTTAGCGCGTCCCGCTCTAACACATCGACCTCTGATCATTGCTCGTATATAAAGTATGTTCTAGCATGATTAATAGAACAAATAAAGGCGTCTCTTTTAATTAAAATTTCTAACTCTTCTGATATAGTTACATGAATCGTCCCTAAGTAGAACGTCATACCCAGGGAACAGATAAATAGAGCAGTACTTTGAATTTATCTGCCAATGTCGCGAAGGACGGGCAATGCGTTCACCAATGCAGCAGACATTCCTATCTTAACACAAAACAGAGTAAGATTTTCTAATTTACTAGAAACGTCATTCAGTTTCTAGCGAAAACATGTTTTTTAATTCTCTAGTATTATTTTGTTCATTCTAATAAGAAAACTATCTAGAGTACAAATACAGTCAGGGTGTTTTTCTATAAAGAGCCTTGGTTGGTAAATCTGGATGTGGAAGTAGCGATTTCTTAGACAGCGGTTTTTAAAATTATTTATTTATTTTTTAACGTCACTATAGAATTTATATTTATATTCCACATAAGCAATTTGTTTGCTGGCTCAAAATGATTAAACACTGGATAATTACACGCATTTTATCTATAGCTATTAGCCTGATTAGATTAATCGCCTTAGCAGAAAAATGGACCTTATCAGTCTTATCGGTAATCAGTATGTTATCAACCTTAGCGCGTCCCGCTCTAGATTAAGGTAAGTCTGTTGTATTTATCAAATATTTTTTTGGACTGATATTTTATTGATTTGGGGCTTTTTATGCTAAATTGACACAAGGAAGATTTTTGACAGCTAAAATTGAGAAACCAGAGCTCCCTTTTTCTTACTTACGATGCCATGTGGGAGAATGTCTGTGACACACCCACTTCAGACGTTTTTAGCTATACCGTTCACCGGTCGGGAATGGATCGAAATGGATCGTTTGTTAACTTTTTTTTGGTGTTGATATTTAGATCTTCCTTATGATTAAGGATTATATTGTGGCTCAATATACTCACTCACTGTTGTGCTTTGTGTTTCATGGTTGCTCAACGAAAACAAAACTAAAAGGATGTGTTATCTTATCAGTTCTGTGAACTAAAAACAACCGTGTTAGAAAATATTTAACCGCGTGAGCAATAAACAGTAGACACAACATTTCGGCAGTAGGATGATTTCACGGCGACCAAGTGTATTTTGCTTTGCTTGCAATAATGTAGATCGGCGGGGAGGACCAGTCAGTCACTGACGCGCTTTGAGCCTGTTTGAATGTATAATGTTATATTTGTTAAATATTCAATAGTTCTGTAGTTTTACGAAATATATCCAGTTACTCTCGAAGGAGCCTTTATTTTCTTACAACCGGCTTTAGAAAACATTTTGTTCTGTAAATAAAAACAATGAGACGTTAGCTTCTATCATATATAGGCTATTGAGTATGTCCAAAATTAAGGAGTAAAAAGGATCAATTGCGTTAAGAGTTTTTATTGCTTAATATGTTAGTTTAACACCTAAAAACGATAAAATCACAAAGTGCTACTAAATTTCGTTGTGCGTTTTTGAGAGCCATCCGAAGAGGCCCATTTTTTAGTTTTTTCAAAATAACTCGAAAACAATGCAAAGGAGCTAGATTTATCCAGGAATACTTTTTTGTAGAAAATTAAATTTTTCATCCAGGTACGTTGGTGAAAAATCTTTTTCCTATTTTTAGTATTAAAAATAATTAAAGATCAAATTTAAAAATTTACGAAAATTAACTTTTTTTTTCTTTTTCCTGTAATTCGTCCATAACTCTTATTTTATGGCATTGTAGGTATACCGGGTGGCCACGAGTCAATGTACGCCCCCAATATTTTGGTTGTTTTTGTATTTAAAAATGTGGTTATTGGTACAAATAAATTAGACAATAATAGGCTACTTTTAGACTAACAGGAATGAAAATATCACTTCCGGTTGAACCGGAAGTGACATCAACTTTTTTCTCTTAAATGGAATGACTACATTTTGATGGTTTTTCATTAGGCATACATTTCTAAGTGCAATAGTTTTTTTAGATGTAAAAAATTCCAAAAAATAAGTGAGATACGAATAATTTTTTAATATTTTCAAAATGGCCGCGTCAGATGAATGTGATGTAAGAAAATTACTAAGCAGGCTATGGAAATTATTAGTAAGGTTGTAGACTTGTCGGTAAAGCAGAAAATAGTTGTTTGAATTACTGATAGGTACCAGTATTTTTAGTTTTTTTCCAAAAAAAACGGAATTTCATTTTCATTTCCGTAGGGGTCCCATGGATTTTTTTTAATGGAACTGTGCTATTTCTTTTATTAATCAGAAATAATGATTCATAAACTATAATTATTTCGCCATTAATCATTTCTTAACGATATCCTTCGTAATAATAGAAGTATTTTTAAAGAGTAAACACAAATTAAACAAGAAATAATTTTAATAGGTATAACGTTACAACCATGAATAAATTACCAAGAATAACAAAACTATTTAAAACCTAAATTATAATAAACCATTATAAAAATTGTTCAAACTGTTCACCGTTATGATTAATACACAGAGTAGCGCAACTTATCGTTGCACGTCTAACATTCTGTAATTGTTGAGGTGTTATTTGTGCAATTTCGTGTCGAACTCTTTCTGACAGATCTTGCCTTATGGTTGGAGCAGTCATGTAGACTCTATTTTTCAAATGCGTCCAAAATAAAAAAAATCGAGTGGGGTTAAGTCAGGCGACCTTGCAGGCCATCTGCAGGCCATGAGTCCCAATCCAACGATCTGGAAATAATTGATTTAAGTAATCCCTAACGATAATAGTATTGTGTGTCCAGCCCCGTCTTGTTGGAAGTAAACCTCGTCAATATTGGTATTGGGAATTTGATTAATCTGTGGAACTATCATATTTTGGAGAAATTCTAGATATTTTGGTCCAATTAGAGTTTCGTTAAAAATTATTGGACCTATGATATGGTCGCCCAGTACGCCTAACCAAACATCGAAGCCAAACCGCTCCTGAAACCGCCCGTCTCATAATGTGAGGATTATCAATTGCCCAATATCGAGTGTTGTTTCTATTAAATTACCCAATGTTTGTAAATCTCGATTCATCAGTGAACAAAATGTTTTTGATAAAATTCTCATTTCTTAATTGGCGTAACTATAACCAATTACAAAAGGTTATTCTTCGTTGATAATTATTCTCATACAAAAATTGATGCAATTGATATTTATAAGAACGATAACCGTGTTTCTTTAAAAATTTTCTGGCTGATTTTTTGGAAACTGGTAATTCATGTTCAATTTGTCTTATCGAAATGGTTGGATCAACATGCACTAAAGCTAATACATTAATTTCCGTTTCTTCATCCACAATAAATCTTTCTTCAATTTCTACATTAGATTCAGTTCTAAATTGTTGCTCCGGGCGAAATAGTTTCTCGGAGGTTGTCTTCTTTCTGGATATCTCCGTCCATACAGACTTTGTGCTCTAGTTGCATTACGTCGAGTCTCTCCGTAAATAATAATCATGTCAACTTTTTCATCTCTTGAATAATTTTCAGCCATTTTATATTAATTTTCTTATTTATAACAACTTAACACACTTGCTTCAGAAAATTAGTGAGTAAGTCAAGATTAATTCAATTGTTGCGAATGTCTGTCATTTTCATGGCTATCTGCAATTTTGGATTTAAATGTAGATAGGTACCTTATTAAAATGATTTGTTGGCGCCTACTTTTTAAAAATACTTCTATTATTACGAAGGATATCGTTAAGAAATGATTAATGGCGAAAAATATGATAATTTATGAATCATTATTTCTGATTAATAAAAGAAATAGCACAGTTCCATTAAAAGAAATTCCATAGGACCCCTACAGAAATGAAAATGAAATTCAGTTTTTTTGAAAAAAAAACTAAAAATACTGGTACTGGACAAGTCTACTACCTTAATAATCATTTTCATAGCCTACTTAGTAATTTTCTTACATCGCATTCATCTGACGCGGCCATTTTGAATTAAAAAATTGTTTGTATCTCACTTATTTTTTGGAATTTTTTACATCTGAAAAAACTGTTGCACTTAGAAATTTATGCTTAATGAGAAACCATCAAAAAAATCATCCATTTAAGAAAAAGTGGAAGTGATATTTTCATTCCTGTTAGTCTAAAAGTAGCTTAGTATTGTCTAATTTATGTGTACCAAAAACCAAATTTTTAAATACAAAAACAACCAAAATATTGGAGGCGTACATAGACTCGTGGCCACCCGGTATACCCAAAACGAAAATTAAGAGTTGGGTATTCATTCATAATTGTTGAGTATTCATTAAATAAACACGCTGTTGATTTGAAAGTTATTTTAAAATATGCTGCTTTTGACATATTTTTAAGTTTAAAACGGTCGAGGAGATATTGACCGTTCACGTACTAATGACTCACCCTGTATGTTACTATGGAGCAGGAAAGCGACTTAAAACGACAGTTAAAGATTTCTTTTTTTGCGGCAAATAACAAGGTTGACGACACGAAACCCTCGGTGTGCGACTCTAACTCGCACTTGTCCCGCATTTTTTGGGGGTGGAATGGTTTCACATATGTTTACATTGCATCGTTATTTATACGTAAAAGTAGTGTCGGGATTTTCTCGCCGTCTCCGATTTCTGTTTATAACCCTATTATTTCTGTTTCAGACCAATATGAACCAAACTGTAACACTAACAGAAGACAGCATTACACAGCTCAAATGCGGCTGGTGCAAAGGCGTGCTATCGGTCCCTCCCATCTGCCTATCCAGAGACAAATTCACCTGCGGCCGGTGCAACTCCAACGGCGTCAGAATACACATATACGAGGAACTAGCCAAGTCCATGATATTCCCCTGCGTGTACGAAGAGTGCAAAGCAAAACTACCCTGGGGCAAGGTGAAACTCCACGAACAGCGCTGCCCGCACAAAACCACGCTCTGCCCCGTGTACACCTGCCCAAAAACGTACGAGCTGCGCAGGATCCTAGCGCACTTCGAAAAGTCCCACAAGCAATACATTCTACCCAACCCGGCTAAAGCCACTAAAATCCTAGAAGACCCCTCGGTGAAGCACTTTCGCTCCGACAACAAGGTCTTCCTCACCATGCACGAGAAAACCGCCTTCCTCATATTCGTTGATAGCGTGTGCGTGTTTGGAAACCAGAACAAGAACCGGATCACGGCGTACGACTACAGCTTCGGGGTGTTCTCCACGAACGCAGAAACGGCGGGTATCTTCAAGTATGAGATAACCCTGGACCAGATATCCGACAAAGGCACCGTCACACTCTTCAAGAAAGACCAACAAGTGGAGGCGTTCGATGAGAACGTGCACTGTCACGACTGTCTGAACGGCAACTGCCTTGTGAAGTACCACAAGAAATCCAAGGACTTTCTAGGGACCAGATTCCCGAACCTGCAAAGGCACAACCGCATGCGTTTGACTTACACCGTGCATATATACGGAGGCGTCTCGACGCAAGCCCTCCGGCTGCCGGACGGCTCCAAGGACGAAGAGCTGACGTCGAAGTTGGAGTGCCCCATCTGTAAGGAGTACATGTGCGCGCCGATCTACAACTGCGCAAAGGGGCATACGCTCTGCGGGGACTGTAAGCGGCAAATGAAGGAGTGCCCGTTTTGTAGGGCGGAGATCGGCAAGTCCCGGAACTTCATCCTCGAAGACATAGCGGAAGCGCTGAAAATTCCGTGCCAGAACGCCGGCAAGGGCTGCAAGTTCGTAGGGTTCGTGAGGAGCACTAAGGAGCACGAGAAGTTTTGTACTTTTAATTGAGTTATTTAATAAATTATCTAAGCGAGTTTTGATCGTTTTGTATCTTCTAAATGCCAAAACTGACAAGACTGTTCATTATTATTGTTAAAAATCACAATGAAAAAATCGCTGCTTAGGGAATCGCTACTTCCACATTTTTCATCCAAGTCTCTTTGAAGGAAAACTTCGTGACTATATTTGCACTCTAGTATATGGACATAATTGGTCATGGATGTTAATAACATTTGAGGAAGATATCATACAAAAATTGAGGCGTTGGTTTTTAGCATATACACCAAAAATGAAGGTTTCTGGACTCTTATTAGTTTATTCTAATTATTTTCCCCATATCAGGCGTCATTGCAATACACTAATACACACGTGTATAGTTGCTTTCATTCGTTTAGTGCAGGTAAAAAAATCGGTAAAGGTATTTACACAGAACTTCCCTCGTTATTTGTGCATGGCGGTCACTCTAAAAAAATATTAATTACGAAATGACATTGAGAATAATAATCGGAATATAGTTATCACTATTATTACAAAGAAAACCTGATAACTTTTGGTCAAAAAAATATACAGAGTGCTCATCCAACGGCAAAAGTTCAATACCAAATAACATGTGACAAATATGGAAGGCTCGCGCAAATACCTTTACAAATGTCCACCATGACTGAATTATTTCTTGGGATGACCACCCTGTACATTTTTCAATAAATATATAATATGTGCATATGCCAGATATTATTGCCATCTGTCACATTTTCAATCTCACATTCACGTAATGGAGTGAAAGTATAGTGGTGGTTAAAAAAATTCGTTTTTATTTTTTAATTTTTCAAAAATGTTGGTACAAAAATTTTGAAATTTTTTTTCTTCTGAAATAGGTTTAGAATGTCATGAAACGTAGATTTTTAAATTTGAGCAAAAAGGAAAGTTTCCTTCTATTCTATAGTAGTGGTCAAAAAGTTTACAAATTTAAAAATTATATAGTATATATTACTTCCCTCGCATACCGAAGGGAAGTATTGTATTCGAGAAAAAATCACCCTCCGAGATTTTTTCGGATTCTGACGTTTCAGAACACGTAGATTCCGAAAATATAGGTTTTTCAATTCCGTCAGTCTGTCTGTCTGTCTGTCTGTTGGTGCATTAACTAAAAAACTACTTGACGGAGAGCAGTCAAATTTGGTAGGTAGTTAACCCTACTGTCAGCGAAGAACTGGTAGAATTTTCACTGAAAAATATACAGGGTGGACCGTCTAAACGGAATAAATAGTGAAAAAAATTTTTTTTTGCTCAAATTTAAAATTTCCACGTTTCATGACGCGCTAAACCTATTTCAGAAAAAAAAAATTTTGAAAATTTTTTTCATTTTTGAAAAAATTTTTACCACTAAAAAAAAATTTTTTCTTTGTTCAAATTTAAAATTTCCACGTTTCATGGCATTCTAAACCTATTTAAAAGAAAAAAAAAATTTTAAATTTTTTACCATTTTTGAAAAAAATTTTACCACCAAAATAGATGAATTTTTTTTTCCTCAAAATTTAAAATTTCCACGTTTCATAGCGTTCTAAATCTGTTTAAAGAAAAATAAAAAAAATTTGAAATTTTTAAAAAAAATTTTACCACAAATAGATGGAATTTTTTTTTCCGATTTAAAATTTCGTCGTTTCCATGGCATTCCAAATTTATTAAAACAAATTTAAAAATGTTTTAGAAAAATAAAAAAAAGTGGAAACATGTTTTAGTAATCTATTTATCACCATTATAGAAAAGTCGAAATATTTTTTTGCTCAAATTTAAAATTTCCACGTTTCATAACATTCTAAACCTATTGAAACATGAAATGTTTCAATACAATTATAAGCAAACAAATAATAATTCATTTTTAAACATTCTAAACCTATTTCGGAAAAAAAATTGCAACATATTTTCACCAATTTCAAAATTTAACACTAGAATAGACAGAAAACATTTTTGAAAATGTGTTCTATATTTTAATCATCACTATACTTCCACTCCATTACGTGAATGTGGGATTGAAAATGTGAGAGATGGCAATAATATTTGGCATATCCTATTATATACTTTTATTGAATAATGGCATCCCAAGAAATAATTGAGTCATGGTGGACATTTATAAAGGTATTTGCGCAAGCCTTCCATATTTGGCACCTGTTATTTAGTATATTGAACTTTTGCTGTTGGATGAACACTCTGTATATTTTTTTGACCAAAAGTTATCAGCTTTTCTTTGTAATAATACCAATAATTATATTCCGATTATTATTCCCAATGTCATTTCGTAATTAATATTTTTTTGAGTGACTGTCATGCACAAATAACGAGGGAAGTTCTGTGTAAATAACTTTACCGATTTTTTTTTAAATAGGTTTAGAATGCCATGAAACGGGAAAGTTTTTAATTTGAGCAAATAAAAAAAAAATCCATCTATTTTAGTGGTAATTTTTTTTTTAAATGGTGAAAAAAATTTTCAATTTTTTTTTTTGTCTGAAATAGGTTTAGAATAGAATGTCATGAAACGTGAAAATTTTAAATTTGAGCAAAAAATATTTTTTCCCATCTATTCTAGTGTTAATTTTTTTCCAAAATGGTAAAAAAATGTTGCAAATTTTAAATTTGAGCAAAAAAGAATTTTTCGTCTATTCTATAGTAGTGATAAATAGATTAAAAATGTCTCCAAAAATTTTTTAAAATTTTTCAAAAACATTTTTAAATTTGTTTGAATAGTTTTAGAATGCCATGGAAACGTGGATATTTTAAATCTGAAAATGGAAAATAAAATTTCCATCTGTTTTAGTGGTAATTTTTTTTCAAAAATGGTAAAAAATAAAATCTATTTTTTTTTAATAGATTTAGAACGCTATGAAACGTGGAAATTTCAAATTTGAACAAAGAAAAAAATCCATCTATTTTAGTGGTAAAAAATTTATCAAAAATGTTCGTAAAAAAAATGTTCAACAAAAATTTTTTTTTCAAATACTTTTTTAGAATGCCATGAAACGTGGAAATTTTAAATTTGAGCAAAAAAAAATTTTTTTCACTAGGTATTTATTCCGTTTAGACGGTCCGCCCTGTATATTTTCCAGTGAAAGTTTAACCATTTCTTCGCTGACAGTAGGGTCAACTACCTACCAAATTTTACTGCTCTCCATCAAGTAGTTTTTTAGTTAATGCACCAACAGACAGACAGACAGATAGACTGACGGAATTGAAAAAAACTATATTTTCATAATCTACGTGATCTGAAACGTCAGAATCCGAAAAAATCTCGGACGGTAATTTTTTCTCGAATACAATACTTCCCTTCGGTATGCGAGGGAAGTAAAAAGCTATAAAAAAACGGACCATAAATTTGGCTCGTTAAGATAATTGATGTCTCACAGAGCCGTACTTAAAATTTTTGTGCACACTATTTGTTGAGCATTGATGCATTTTGAGTCTAAATTAGAATTATACTTCTCTTCGTATACTTAAGGCACATAAAAAGTGTCGGCGCCTTTGACTTTGCGGTAAAGATAAAATGCCCGGACGTTTTTTATTTTCTTTAAATATATGAAGAGAACTATACCAGATATTCTCTTGCTGCTCAGTTTTTGTTAAGTAGGCGGTTTTTTCCGGTTTCTCCTTCACTTTCTTTTATATTTTTATAAACATTTAAAACTACTTTTTGGCGATGTTCACATAAATGTTGTCTAGAAAGTTTCTCTGTAATTTGTGAGCTGTTACTAATCTCTATACTTTCTTGACATTCTCTATTAGTGCTAGGTAGAGAATCTTCCCAAGGCTTAAACATTTCCACGATATTATTTTACCACAGCCACTGATTTATTTATTTATTTATTTATTGCATACACGGTTCAACAGGTAAGATACCCAATTACAGAACAGGAATAAAGGCATACAAAGCATTAATTACAATATACAACAACACAGAAAGAAAGTAAAATGAAGAAAAAATTTACTTAAATGTACGAACTATGAATAACTAATGATACGAAGAGAGAGAAAAAAATAACATGGAAAATGTTTAAATATAAAGACTATATATACATATATACACATATCTGATTCAAAGCAAATTAAGAAAAACAAACACAATCACTGATTATTTAATTTAGAACATTTTGTTTTATGTCACTAAGGCTGCAATTAAAAATATCGAAGTCGCTACATAATTTGTTAGAAGTACTGCAAATCGTATATAAAGGTGAATTATTTAGTACGTTGGTACGCGGCGTAGGTAAATAGAAAACTTGGTGATTACGAGAGGTTAATCTGGGGACGTGAAAATTAAGCTTACTAATTATTTCGGGTGCGTCAAAATCATTGTGTAGTAATTTAAACAAAAATACTTGAGAAAAGTACGTACGCCTATCCTCAAGAGTAGGTAGTCATAGAATATCTTTCAAGCAAGTTACTTTGCGGAAAACCAATCACTGGATAGGTACCGTCGGATTTGAACCACAGTAATTTAAGAAATCTACGTTGAACAGCCCCCAAGTTATTCTTGTGAACATCATAACTGGAACTCCAAATTAGCGATGCGTACTCAAGTTTCGATCTGACGAAGGATTGATAAAGAATTTTCAGAGTATCAGTATTAGTGAACTCTCGACTAGTACGAATGATGAATCCAAGGGCTTTGGAGGCTTCAGACACAATGATATCGATATGATAAGTGAAGGATAATTTACTATCAAAAGTTACGCCGAGGTCTCGCGAAATGTTATAGGTCTTTGAAGTATGACATTATCTAACCTGTTATCAAAAATAAAAGGTGGTGTTTTTGAAGAAAAGGACATTACGTTACATTTACTAGGATTCATGAATAATTTATTTACTATACACCAGGTGTTTATTTTGTCAAGGCAAGTCTGAAGTTGAAAATAGTCATCGATTTCATCAATTACTGTGAAAATTTTTAGATCGACGGCATATAAAAGGCGAGGCAAATTAATTTCGTTCACTATGTCGTCAATAAATATGTTAAAAACAAGGGCCCCAGAATAGATCCCTGAGAAACTTCAGATGTGGCAGCAAATTCGATCTCGATTTGAACCCATTTAATGCAACGTACTGACTCCTATTCATTAAATAAGATTTAAACAAAAGGAGCAAAGAATATGAGAAGCCGATTTTTTCTAATTTATTAAGTAACAAATGGTGATCAAGTCTATCAAACGCTTTGGGGAAATCGGTATATATGACATCTACCTGCCCACATTCATCTAAGGATTCCGAAATATATTGAGTTGCACAGAATAAATTTGTTATTGTCGAACGTCCTTTCATAAATCCAAGTTAATAAACACAACACACCCGAATAATTGTCTACCCGCCAAAATATTTATAAAGACACAATTGCATAAAATACGCTAAAACACAAAGGAAAATATCATGCATAATACCTGTTAAAGTATTACTCTTTTAAGCTCTCACAATTTAAATATAATGTAAACACAGAACTCAGATCACAAACTATTTTTATTTTATAAAGCACATAGCGGTTAATATGAAATTCTGTGATACACTGACAATATTAAAAATTCGACTCTGTGTCCTCACTAAAAACCGTTAGCTTGCAGTTAGGCCATAAATATATTTTCCGTCGGGGCGAGTTGAGTAATATGAACAAAATAAATAAATTAAATAATTGGAACATGTGTGTTTTCGTCAATTTGTTATTTTAATCATTCGGGAAAATATTTTATATAATAATAATGATGTTCTATGTATTGTAGAATATATTTAATATTTAATATCTTATACAGGCGTTAGCTCGAAAATTGACTTGTCCTTCCCTCAATACTGTAAGTCAAGTCAAAGCGGCATAGCTTTGAGGTGTTTATGTGTCTTATACGATTGGGGGCAACTATACCAAATTTCAAGTGAACATCTCAAGTTGAAAGTATACATATACTTCATCAAAAGTCAGTCTGAAACTCATAAAAAAAGAGCGACAAGGGAATACTTCCAACGATGGGCATGAGCTTAGACCCACAATTTTTAATTATCGAATTTTAGAATGGCTTTATAATTGTATTGAAACATATTCTTAATAGGATTTTGCAAACAGCAGAAAAAGTAACTATCTATAACTAAAAGAAAAACTTTATGTAAAAATATTATTATTATGAAATCTTTGGATTCTTTCGATAACCTGAATTCTGGTTATGCTAGCAGATTAAAATCCCAAAATGAATTTGTCTAATTTCTTATTTGACAATTCTCATTCTAACAGTACCATCCACAGTCACCTACGGCCATGCAGATTAAACTAGTATCTACATAACCCCCTACGAGTATGAAGATTCAGTTAAAAATGAGAACAAAGGCCTAAAATGAATTTATTTATCTACTTGGTCTTAAAAAAATGTTCATTCTAATGGATTATATTTTCATGAAATCTATCATTCTGTTTCTTGGAAATGCCTTACCCTTTGAAACGTTTTTCGTCCTTATTCTGGAGCTCATCAGAAAGGCATAAAGCCACTCATAAAGATGTTTCATGCAAAACCAAGACAATTTCTATGAATATGGACTGCAAATAAGGTCATTCAGACCATGAAGAGTCCAGAAAAAAGCTTGGACGAGTTTCAAGGATGTTTGCGAAAATTTTCTTGGGAACAACAAACACCCCGACTACAGGAAAAAAGTTAGGGATATGGTGAAAAACTTTCAGAATCAGAAATGCTTGATGAATCGAAAACTCCATTTCCTTGATTCACATATCGAACACGGTGAACGTTTTCACCAGAATTTTAGGGAAATGAAAGACAGATCAAAGCCAGTGGGATAAGCACATGATGGCGGACCATTGCTGGAATCCGAAGCGAGACATTCCCCCAAGAGCGAAGAGAAAACGAGCCCCCTTGCGAAGATCTTTTGAAGACAAAAGACAAAGAAAGGTACCACAAATAAAGGAAATACCTGGACTTGTTAAGGCTCGGAAGAGTTCCAACATCATTTGTCCCATAAATCAGTGAGGAATCGAATCGAAAATATTCCTGAGGGTAAACAAACGAATACCAAACGGTTCCCTTCCCAGTTAGTTCATGGTTCCCACATTCGGTTCACACGTTCTCACCTCTTCTGAGTGACATGTATATATGCAGCCGGTCTGGCGGTAGATAAAAATATAGAGATTGGATGTCCGGCCGTGGCAGCAATGCCTACCGTACGCTGGTAAATCAATCAATCAATCAATCAAAGATACGACAAATCCTCGCTATTATGTTCTATATCCGACTGAACACTGGATTTATCGTTAACTACTTAAGGCACACGATTGCTGTATCTACAGCCACTAACCAAGAGAAACGCACTGGCTCTCACTTTTCACTATAACAAGGAATGGTTGACGGGAGTTCCAAATGAGCGGCGAATACGGATAAACTAAAAACGACTTACCTTGTGGCAAGATCGACCCTCGTCCTCAATTCTCTGACATTGCAAGGCACGTCGCACAGTTCCAGGCCGGCAGATGGGAACAATTCCTGTTTTCCAGTCATGGGGGCATAGTCCACTCTCTCCGGGAGCCCCCTCCAGCCCAGGCGGCACACCCTGTTGACCTTGATGGTGACCAAAGCCGGGAAGCTCTGCCGCATGCCGCAGTCGTAGGCGATGACGGACAGGATGTGGTTGTGGGAGCGTTCATAGTCGAGCGGCTCCGTATTCCTAAAATAACAAGGAACGAGTTAGTTTTCGAAAAATACTTCAATCAAGCTGACTTGTACCGTTTAGTAAGAAAGTTTGATATTTTCGGTTTGTAACAATGCCTAATCAATTTATTTATTTCATATTTATGCAAACAGTTCGTGGAATCTAAAAGTTTTTGCTTTGGTGATCACTATACGAATACTTTTGGAGTACCTCAAGGTTCCAAGTTAGGACCACTTATGTTTCTCTTATTCATCAACGATGGAAATGATGTTATCAACTGTTCAAAACCAATGCTATTGTTTTGGAATTCTATAAAGAGACAACAATAGCCAACTGCAGAATGCTACAGAAAGGCTTTAGAGATCTTTCCCAATGGTATACAGTTAATCATCGTTATATTAATGTTAAAAAAAGTCTACGTTATCACTTTTTGTCGAAGAAGATTACACGATAAACTTGGAATCGTTTAAATGAAGACATACAAGGATCTTGGAATCTTCCTTGATAAACAATTCACATTCAGAACTCCCATAATAATTTCTATGCCCCGTTCCTTGTAATCCCTGTGATGATCTTACTCACTAGCAGCAGATTCTTACACCTATAGAAACATTTTACAACCTTTCTCTTCCGCTGGGAGTATCTGATATCTTAACAGTTGTTCGTACTTTTTATTGGGTTG